>JAQMWT010000370.1:0-266571 GCA_029834535.1 Chrysophaeum taylorii
ATTAAGGGATCGGTCAAGTTTGGTCAAAAAGTTTGGTGAATTTCTTTCATGTTTGCTCGATTTTGATGTATGATTAAGGAAAACTCACATGTGTGGTCACTTTCCATAGAAGTTAGGTCAGTTAAGTTTGGTCACTCCGAAGTTGCATTAAGATTGATCAATCAGCCCTTCAAGTTTGACCAATTTCCTTGTAAGTTTGGTCAACAAGTTTGATCACTACTCCTCAAACTTCCACAGTATTGACGAAGCTTCGGCTTTTAAATCAAACTTAAGGAGGCTTTTAAGGGGGCGCGTGAGCGCTTTTGGTGCGAAAATGCTAAAACGAAGCTAGGTGCTGCAGCTACGCAGAATCTACCGTGGCGTTACACGCGCGGCATGGACACCCCATGACCGTCTTAGAAGGAGATCCTAAGGCAGCGCGGCGATACGCAAGGAGCTTCGCATATTGAGGGCTGCGACGCGCGGCCTCGCCAGCAGTTTCCCGGCTTGACGCGGTTAAGCTGGGCCCATTCTCGCACCTTCCATCGTAGGAGCATCCCATACCGCGACTCACCATGGTGCTGTTGCCGTGGTCGTCCGCCATTCTTCGGCAAGAGGCAGACGCCAAAAGACAAAGGTAAATGGTCAGCGTGACACGGATCACCCCATTCTGGATCCCAAAATCCGAGAGGGAGAGCGTCTTTGCGAATCGATTCAGGGTCGAGCGCGCATCAGAGGTTCTAAGGAGGGTGCCTCTTGATAGTGTTGTGGAGGTTGTCGTTGGCGGTCTTGTCGAGGCAACCACACGGCTATGTCGAAGTGCCCCCGGGCGTTAATGAACCATGGATTTGAAGTCGACGCGGGAGCTTGGAAATAAACAAGTCACCTGTGAGCCTTGTTGAACGAGCGGAGAACATGGCGCACTGGGTCCTTTTCTTGGAGCGAGGCTTTCCGGCCGGTGGAGCACGCGTAGGCCGTCCTGATTGATTGGATTCCTGCACGAAGCCTGTTGTTTCCGTGTCGAGTGCGTTGGGTGTACATGCCCGATAGGACCGTGGGGTCACACGAGCTCGCTGCTACAAACATTCTTGGACACTCCCATAAAAACACATCATTGAACTCGGCTTCAAATATCGCACCGAATCGTTCTCGAAAGGTAAGAAGTACCCCATACTCAGCTCGGCAAGGATTCCCTTGTCTTCGTCGTTCGCATCATACCGCTCCGTATCGTCCCCGTTGTCGTACGTGACGGCGAACTTGTTTCTGGCGTAGGTGACTGTTCCAGGAACGTAGTGTTTAGGCTGCGCAGCGGGATATGGCACATCCGAAGCCATCACCCGGACTGATTTGACACTCCTTCCGCGCGCCGTAAGCATATTGAGGGTGGTGGTGAGCTCGGCGCGCGCACGGTCCCACGCTTCTTTGTCTGTTGGCCACCAGGGAGGAAACGAGCTTGTAGACGACTCTTTCTGCTGCTTGTTTGGGGACTCGGTCGACGCGGGAGGCTCGGTATACGCGGGAGGCTCGGTCGACGCGGGAGGCTCGGTATACGCGGGAGGCTCGGTAGGCTCGGTATACGCGGGAGACGCGGGAGGCTCGGTAGGCTCGGTAGACGCGGGAGGCTCGGTAGACGCGGGAGGCTCGGTAGGCTCGGGAGGCTCGGTTGCTTTGCGGCCTCCTTTCCTCCGCTTTTTACTGGCGACCCGGGCTGCAGTTCCTTCTGGGTCCAACCCGGCGAACGTCTTGGCCATTTCTTTTCGTGCTCGCTTCCGGTCCTTCTTTGACCCCGACCCCGTATTCTTCCGCAGCGAGGATTCTTGGCGTTGGTCGTTCTTTGGCCTGCCTGTCCGTCGGGGCCCGATCGCGGATGGCAGCCAAGGCTCAAACTCCTCACCAGCTTCTTTGCATTCGGCTTCAATTTCTCTTTGCGCCGATTCAATTTCCGTTGCGTTGAGAATCGGAAACACCCCCCCGACCCGATATTGATTTTCCCAACGCTGCGTCGTGGTCCAAAGTGGATAGAGATCCTCAGCATGCTCACCGCGAGCTATCTGAGCTCCAATCATGCAAACGCACGGCAAGCGAGAGAACGCGTAGTTGCCACAGCTACAGGAAAGTACGTCGAGTTGCTCCGAATCTTCAAAATTCACGTATCCCTTCTGCCCGATAACAACGACGGACGTAAGTTGCTGATTGTTGTCACCTTTGACATACACAAGAACGTCCCCTTATTGGCCCCAGCGCCGCCGCCGTAAGGCTGAACTCTTGTTATCCGGGTCTTGCTTTTTGCAACCTTGACTTGGGCATCATTATTGTAGTTGGGCCTACGGTTCACGCTTAGATATCACATAGAACAACCCGACAAGTGTGAACATAACAACGGGAGTTTGATCTGAAAAGACAAAGGCCCGTAGGCCCGTACGTATTTGAGATGGTTGAGACCCTTGAGATTATTGGCCGAAAACACGCTATTTTGATCGAAGACAAGACGAAACTAATGACGCAACAATTTGCATCCGAACACGAGGAAGACTCACGTGAGCCTCTCGCCGGTTTTTGCGCACCGGATGGCCGCTGCGCTCGTATCCGCGTAGGTCGTTGCCTGCTCAGCGAACAAGGTCTGGAGGGACTTGGGTCCGTTGCATAACCTCGCGTTGATGTGCTTCTTGTTGAAAGCCTCCGCCGGGTTGTTCGTACTCGTGCCAAAGAGTGCCCTGGGCCCGTCTAACACTGTGACGGTGTCTGCTTCCTGATCGTTCAGATGCTTTCGCGCATATTCGCGCCGACTGGCAACCTGTAGTGCCAGAAAACTCAATGCCACGAGGAGATTATGACTCACCCAACGCTGGGCCTTGGGAGAAAGTTCGGCATGAAAAGCGTCGCTGGCCGCCTTCGTAGGCGCCTCAACAAAGCGACGAAAGATAGCGGCGTCCCCGGATTCCGCGATCTTTGCGATGTTCTCGCTGCCGTGGTTCACTGTGAATAGGACGTATTCACGAAGAGTAAACAGTTCATCAAAGACTGCACGAGAAGGCGTCGGCCTCGGGCGTATGCTGCGCAGGAATCGGAATTAGACGAGGAATCAAATGGTGCTAGCGAGGTCACTCACGGTGACGTGCGCTATGAGGCCTCCCTTTTGGAAGTCCTGTACTATGACGAATCCCTGACAGGTGCGGGATGTTCTCGACGGTCAGTTTAATGACCTTGCCGATCGATTCCGCAGACTCGGTCATGTTCCACCGCGAAGTGGATATCATCACGAGGTGGTTGTTGGCATCACGGCCGGTCACAGAAATCATCACCTGGTTGTCGAGGCAGTGAGCGCCGTCAATAAACGCCTGCCGGCGCAGGAGGCCCGCATTCATCATGCGTATGGCGGGTTTCGACACGACGACATAACCTAAGAAGAACTTCCTATCAGCCAAGGCAGGTGACTGCAGCGTTTCAGGGATCTTGTAGTCGTTGAGGTCTAAGTTCTTGTACCGGCTCCTGTCGGTGCCATCCTGAACTCTTGTTCCGACTTGTGCTCAGACTTGAGCCTCTTCATGAATACCTTCAGGAGATCTCCTTGTTTCGCGCCATACAACTTAACCGCATGACCGTGGGCTCGCAACGCGCTGGCAAGCGTGCAACTCCGCCTAAGAGAATGACAAGTGTGACTTTGATGCACACACGTGAATGTAGATGTGGCGAAGTATACTAACACACTAAGCTACGATTTTCAAGTGTGGTCACGAAACCAAAGAGTGATCAGAAAGCTACAAGTTTAATCACAAAGTTTGATCACACGAACATAAGTTTGATCATTAAGTCACAAGTTTGGTCACCAAGTCAAAAGTTTGGTCATAAAGTCACACGTTTGGTCATACAGTCACAAGTTTTGTCACAAAGTTTGGTCAGAACATTACAAGTTTGATCACACACATGCACCTCCTCGCAGGACAACAGCCACAAACAAGACCTGCGCAAGACACCGCTGATACCGCGTTCCTCTCCTCGTTTCCCAAGAGCGCTAGGATGGACTTGAGCTAGATGTTCTCGACGGATGAGAGTGTATGCTCACGGTTCGTCATCTCATTGAGCCTTTCCTTGATGACGTTGTTGTGGACATCTACCAGACGCAGTAGTGCCTCCTGACTTGCTCTCCATAGAGCCCTTCTTGATGATGGTCGTCACGGCCTCTAAGAAGTGCTCTGCGCGGTAGTTCGACTTGGGCTGGGTTTTCGTCGGTGTAAAAACTCCTGTGTGAGGTTCATCATGCGTGACGACGAAGTCTATAAGCCCATCACGACGAGCAGCGCGCTTAAAAGCAAGCCCTCTACTTTACACTTGAACGACAACGCCGTCGCGGTATTGATCATGTTATGCACGCTGTTGCTTCCCCCGTGTCGACCATCTTCTGCTGCAACTCGGCCTCTTCCCGAACGCACATACTAAATTCGGATTTCGTCGGGTAGCGTGAAAGCAGCGAAACGTGGTGCTTGAACATTCTGAGCTGCGACAGCGTACGCGGCGATCTGTCACAGTCGTTAACCTTCGTCAGGCCACGCTTGCCGTTCTTGGTGTCGTCGTCGCCCGACGTCAGCGTGATACCAGCACGATCCCGCTCGACCTGAGCGAAGCCCTCGTCGATATCGACCTCCTCGTCATCCGTGTCGAAGTCGAAGGACGCTCCGGTCACGACGCGACATGCAGAACCTCCAAATGCTTGATCACAGCGGGCCTTGTTTTGTCAGCGAGCCCTATCCTTGCTTTCCTCAAGCATAAGTTTAGTCAGCCAAGATACGGATTGACTAAACTTAAGTGACCAAACTTGTTGGGGATTTACGGTGACCAAACATACGTGGTGGTTGGAAACTTGACTTTTCCCATTAATTAATTAATTAATAAACGAGCCTTGTGTGGCTTGGTTTACGACACCAACGTGATTGTCTTCGCGATGTGGTCCGCTTTGGACATTTTGGTTCGAGGATGGTGGTTGAGGATACATACGGTGTTTTACCACGAGTGTACGAAAGCATATCGGGAAATGTGTGAGAATATTGGCAGTTTGGGAAACTGTTCCGAAGGTGATCTCTTTTCTGTGCTTCTTCTCTTCTCGCTCTTTCCGCGTCCATTCTTCTCCCTTTTCCCCGCCACAACAAGGTTTCTGCGTGGTGATTCCGAGGTAAGCTAACTACAACACCTTTGTTTGTCTTTGTTTGTCTTTGTTTGTCTTTGTTTGTTTGTTTGTTTGTTTGCAAGGCGGGTCGTGACGTACGTACCCCAGACGCTCGCACGGTGAGCAGCAACGATGTTGTCGTCCTGGGGAAAATGCAACTGCCTTGCCTGTCATCCTGTAGAAAAGAATGGCGCGTTCATCTCGTGTTGCATTCTCGCTCACGTCTTCGCCGTCGTTGGCTTCTCTGCTGACCGACCGCATAGGTCTTTAAGGTCGACTGCTAAGAGGGGGTGAGTTTGTGGTACCGATCGGGACTCGGCTCGACGCGCTGCGGCACTTTTCGTCCGTCAGTCGTCAAACCCTCGTATCAAAGCAGCGCCTTTTCGCCTCGCCCGGCAGTCGGTAATCGAAGCCCGTCCCCTTCGATAGGTCCTACGGCCACCGCGTGACAAAGACTCGCTCGTCGAGCTATGCGAATAAATCCAAAGTTTAGGCCGATTTCAAGTGTGTCGACAAGCGAGCGCATTTGGACCGATGACCGGCAGCTGAAACAAGTTAAAACGCTGGTCTTTGGCTCCGACTCCTTGACCACCAACTCAACAGTAAGCTCGGGCCTATTGGAAGCACCCCCCCTGCTTGCGAGAGGCACGGCTTGTACCGACACAGGACTGGCGTCTTGGCGGCAGACTATGCGTGTGTGCTCCCACGACCGAAGCGGATAGCTGCTCTCATCGCGGGCGACCCGCGTCGTTTGTTCGAGGAGGTCACCGCGAAGTCCAAAGACGATGCTGTCTGTCTCCTCGGCTTTGGTTCCGCGAGGCGAAATTTGAAAGTCCCGTTCATCGCCGAGATCGAGCTCAGCTCGACACGACTAGCGATCGTACCTCGCCGCTATCAAGCGTTGACGCGTTCGAGGGCGACGAGTTTGTGATTCGGGTCCGGGGGTCTACCTATATACGGAGGCGCCAACCGGACCGTCGACGACGGCGGTGTTGGTGGAGCCATGCGCTGGTTGCCATAACGTCGTAGAAAACCATTCTCCTAAACCCTGCGATCGCTAGCCATATGGTTGCGGACGGAGCCTGCTTCCGCGGCCGCGTCCCGGTGAGACGGTGCCTGCTCGCCTCCCGGGCTGGCCGGCCGGTTATTAGCACCCGGAAAAAAAGTCTGCAGTCTGTCATCATGGGGTTCGCGCGGTTAAGCAGAACGCGACGGACAGGTCGATTGTTCGTGGACCAACACGTTCGCGGCCTGCGACGCTTTTGCACGACCTCGCACAAGACCGCGGTCCGCAGTGGCGGCCCGCCGTCAACAGGCCTCGTCCTCGCCTCTGCCCCAACTGCGTGATTTTGTTTCCTCTGTGATTCCGGATCAGTTTCTGCCGGTCCCTGCCTGGCTCCCATCCTCTCGAAACCACGAAAATTGGTGCCGTTGAAAGTTGAAGTTGAATCCGTTGAGATCCCAACGGCATGATTCTCTTGGTGATGAGCTGCGTGGGCGCGTTGGAGGTCCAGCGCGGCGCGTTTCTAAAGACGGGGAGTCTCGCCCTCGCGTCTGTCGCCGAGCCGACGGCGTCTGCTGTGTCGAAATCCGTTGACCGCGAGGTTGCGCGGAAGATTCTTCAGATCGAACGGCTGAACGTCGACTCGAACGGCAACGGCGACAAGGCAAAGCACCTACCGCAGCTCAAGATCGGAAAAGATGTTGAAGTCTTCGTGCCGCATCATGGACCCCGAGAAACCACACTACATCCAGTTCATTTGGCTCAAGGACGAGGGTTCGGATGCGATCGTCGCGGCAAAGAAGTTTGAACCGACCGATCCCTCGCCACCAACGCTCGTTGCCAAGGACATCAAGCCCGGCACAATGCTCGTCCCCTACGCCATTGCCCACGGCTCCGGATCGGCAACTCGGACGTTGTTGCCTAGAGACTCTTTATCCTTTGCTTGAGAAACCCTAAGCGTTTCGTCGTCTGCTGATTAATACATCGCCGCCAGCTCAGTTTTACAGTATGCTGGACACTAAACGGATCGCACAAACGGGAAGTTCAATGTGCGACCTGTGCTTCTTCCGCATTTTCTTTTAACTCGTGTCGTCGTCGCGTAAAGTAATAATGTAAAGGCTGCTCGTCGGGCTGAAAATTTGAGTTTTCTGCATCGCTACGACGATTCCATCGTCGCACCCTCGTTCGTGCCTTACAACAACACACTATGTCAAGAGCACCCACCTGGGATCAGTTTTGATGGTTGTTTGGTGATTAATCGTCGTCGTCTTCTTCGAAGTCTTCGTTGAGGGGGGATCTCAGACCTTGAACTTGTTGAGGATGTGCCGTACTTGTTTCGAGCCCACCACCTAATAAATAAATAAATAAATAAACAAACAAACTCCCTGTTCGTGCGCAGGGTCACAAGCACGTCCAGCTCCACGTCGCTCAGGAGGGTGTTGCAACACCCTCGGTCATAACGATGTTGGCAGCTGAGATGATGCGCTCGCAGAAGTCCCCTCTCAGCAGAGGCAGTGTACCGATATTGATTGAACCTCGGGCCATGATGTCCGGAAGGTGGTAGTCCTGGTTGCCTTGGATTGCGCGTAGAGCTTGCCGACGTTGAGCATCGTCAGGTCCCAGAGCTTGGGGATTCTTGAGGTTTGGAGAAATTTATTTATTTCTCCGAGAGGTAGGTAGGTCGGTCGGTCGGTCGGTCGGTCGGTCGGTCGCCAGGAAACTCCTTGGCCACTCAATCGATGCTGCGAGCGTACTGGAGACCCAGTTCACGAAGAAGACGCGTTCGAACTCCGCATTGAAGTCCGGCACCCCCCCCCTCTGAATCTCCAGTTTGCTGCTGCTGCTGCTCCTCGGGCTGAGGAATTGACGTTGCCCTCCATAAATTCTTGGCGTGTTAGTCGTCGTACTGGCTGTCCCTGGGCACGATGGCGTTGCCGTCCTCCTCCTCACCGTCGTCATCACCACCACCACCAACCACCCTCGCTCTCATCCTCCACGTTGTGGCACGCCACCACCACCGGAGGCGACTGACTGCTCCGCGTCGGGACTCGGCTTGGCCGTCGCATGCCATAAAAAACCGCGGCAATTATCACCTGAATGAAGGTCCGTTGTATTCTCCCAACGGAGTTAAGGATCCCGCGCGAGAAGCGGGAAAAAAAAAATTCAACACTAATTCGTGTTGTTGTTGTTGTTAGTTAGGGGATGGCTTTCATGCACATGCAGGGGTGGGTGAAGCGGAAAGTGAAGCAGAACGACACGTGGGTGCGGCGGTGGCTGGAGGTGGACAGGCACTTGTTGTACTCGTACCAGGCGTGCCCCGCGGAGACGGCGCAGGCGCGGGTGATCAACATGCTGGACTTGCGGAAGACCAAGGAGATTCGCCTCGTGGAGGGCGACGCGACGCTGTTTTGCATCGTGCCGTTGTCTGCCGACAACTCGCACCCGGGGTACTTGATGTGGGTCGACACGCCGCAGATGGCGCAGGACTGGGTGACGGGTCTGAACAAGGTGAGGGAGCGCGGGCTCGAACAGAGTCCGTTGGAGGAGGAAACGGCCGTGCTCAAGCAGCCTTTGACGCCGGTGATCGAGGACCCGACGCCAGCATTTTTCCAGGTGTTTTTGGAGGCCGTCCGCGAGTCGTGGAGCAGCGAGAAGACGTTGGAAAAGCTCGCGCCGTCGATAACCAACTCGCACGAGCTGTGCCTGTTCTTCTCGGCGGCGAGCTCCGCGCACAAGCATGGCGACATCACAAACGAGGAAAAGCGGAAGATGATCGGGGACGTGTTGTCGCGGGCCGACGCGAGCGCCCTGAAATTGGTGTTGGGCAAGGCCGAGCGCGACGGGATCGTCGATCGAGACGAGGCCGATCGCCTTCGCAACAACCCGGACGCTTCCGAAGAGCGTTCCAAGTCGCTGGTGGCGCGGATAACCTCCCTCGAGCTCACCGAGGAGCTCGCCGGACACGCGCGGAGTCTGGCGAGGTGTACGCGGGCATTCAAGGATGGCGCCGCGCCTCTCGAGTACGCGGGACGAGTCGACGACGAGCTCGCGACCTTGAAGGCAGCCTGCCACCTCGAGCGTCGGGCGGCGGCGGGGCTCTTGTCCTCGGTCGTCGGTGCGCTCACTTTTGGGGTCGAGATCGGCATCGTCGACGCCGAAAAGGGCGTTCTCGGGGTCGACCTGAGCGCCGTCGTCGATTTCTCGGACACGCGACACCTGATCGACGCCGTCAAAATCGACGACGAGGTTGGACCGCGTCTCGAGTATGCCTGGTTCGCGGCCCCACTGCGGTGGATTGTCGAGAACCGCAAGATCGACGTCAAGTACCTCCCCGCGTGCGCGTTCCTCAAGACGATCGCCGTCGCCAACGACGACAAACCAGCAGAACAGGAGCCAGACGACGAGGACGAGGCGGCATCCATCGCACATCTCGAGGAGACGCCGCCGCCTCCTCCCGCGGCCGTCGGGGAGAAACTTGTCCCTGCGGTATCGTCTTCGGTCGACAGTCCCGTCTTCAACTTTTCGAGCGCCGAGGCTGCGTTTGAAGCTCTAAAGCGCGAGCTCAGCTGCGAGGAGGCGGTCGAACTCGAACCCGACGAAGACTTTGTCATGGCCTTTGAAAACTGCTTCAGCGAGGTCGACTTCGACTTGGCGACGAGGTCAGGGCTGCCTTTGTTGCCAAGCTCAAAATCGCAACGGTCGCGTCAGCCGCCTCTCCTGGAAAAACACAACAAATGGCAGAAGGCTAACATGCCGCTCCCAAAGTACATCGCCTCCCGTGCTACCAACAAGAAGATTTCTTTCTAGAAGAAGGAGGAGGAGGAGGAGGAAAAGATCCTCATTCCCCCTCCCGGCGCCCTCTATCTATTTTTTTCTTTCTTCTTTGAGGGCACCCAACCCCCAATTATATACACATCTCCCAAAACCGGCGCGCCGGTTTTGTTTCGGATGAGCACCGACGACGACGACGACGACACGTGACAAAAATGATGTGGGAGGCAGGCAGGCAGGTTTTTATGACGACTGGGAGAAAGCGTCCGTCGAAACAAACCCTCGTCGTACAACGGATCATGTCTTCTTATATCCGCGTCTCCGAGGACGACACGCTCCTGGACGAGGACTGCAGCGACGAGAAGGTGGTCCTTAAGCGAGAATACAAACGGTCGACATGTTGCTCTTGCGTCGACCTCATCAGCTGTTTGCGTCGGTGCTGCGCATCGCCGAAATTCATAGTTTGTCTGAGCCTGGCGAGTATGGCCGTTGCGTTCGTGCTCCTCGCGGGCGTCGTCGTCATGGCGCGAGCCCTCGATGGCGAGATCGATTTTGCCCTGCAAGCCGTCGCTCTCTCGGCAGCGCTTTTGATAGGCAGTGCCGTGTTTTCCACCTGTTCTGGATCATCTCGGACGTTTGTTTCTTGTCTCGTACTCCCGAGCAATCTCGTGCAGCTGTCGACGGCCGTCTTTCTGGTGGCGGCGCGCGAAAAGGACCTCGAGCGCCGCGCCGCGAGGAGCCTCGGCAACGCGCCGAGAATCGCGGCGTTCTTGTTGCTCTTCGGCGTGATGCTCGATTTCCTTCGCCGCCGCGCGCTGCAAAACCTCCAGTCAAACCCCGGCCGAACGGCCGACGCTGTCCGGGTCAAGTACGCCGCCCCGCCGGACGACGACCCCACTCATTTCCTGTAGGCGAACTTTGTTTGTTTCATGTATATGGGTCCGTCTGACCGTACGATTATGAGACCAAACCTCTCTTGAAAGAAGAGCGGCGAGCTCGACAGTATTTGCGGTTGGTGGTTGTCCCGAGATTCATATAACCACGACTCTCCGACGACGACGACGATTAAAATTTTCGTCGTCGTCGTCGTCGTCGTCGTCAAACCCTAGTACGTGAATGATTACTAAAAATAACCCTAATTATTCGGCAGAAAACATGATGGAAGAGGTGGTGGTAAAAATCAACGTGATCGGGGACCTTGGCGTCGGGAAGTCGAGTTTGCTGGGCAAGTTCTGCGGTGGTCCGACGGTGGGGATGGACATCTGCGAGAAGCACGTGGTGATCAACCGGCGGAAGGTGGTGCTCCAGTGCTGGGATACCGCTGGTCAGGAGCGGTACCGGACGATAAGCTCGAGCTACTACCGCGGTGTTCACGGCGTGATTGTTGTGTTCGACGTGTCAGCGCGCGAGTCGTTCAGCAACGTGAAGCAGTGGCTTCACGAGGTGGACCGGTACGCGCACCAGGATGTCCGCAAGGTGATAGTGGGAAACAAGTGCGATTTGACAGAGGAGCGGTGGATTTCGACGCACCAGGCCCAGGAGTTGGCGGCGTCGATCGGGGTGGAGTATGTCGAGACGTCGGCCAAGACGGGGCGGAACGTCGAGTTGGTCTTCGAGATAATCGCGGCCCAGGCCCTCACCTGGTTCGACGAGACGCCCGGGCTCAGAAAGAAGAAGAAAAAAAGAAGATAGCGCAAGAAGGGGGTGTTGCTAAGGGTTTAGGATTCGAAAAGAAGACCAGATGGCGATTATCCCATATTACCGGCAGGATGGCCACGAGGACGCCGCGGTGCCGTACTTGATGGTGAGCCTGATCTTCGGCTTTGTGCTGCACTTGTGGGAGAGCTACCTCGACTTCCGGCAGCACGTGCGGACCCGGGAGCGCGGAGACAAGGTCCCCCCCGAACTCCGGACGCTCGTCGCGAAGCTGGAGGGGGATCTCCTTTCGGAGCTGGAGGAGAAGGCGCCTGCCGTCCAGGCATACGCTTTAGCGAAGTCGCGGTTCAAGTTTGTCGCGGGAACTTGGGAGCTCTTGCAGTCGACGATGCTGGCGTGCGCTGGCGCGCACGCGTTCGTCTGGGACCGATGCGCTTTGACCGACGGAGAAATCAAAAATTCGCTCGTGTTTTGCGCCGCGTGGGTCTTGTATTCGACAGTCACGTCGCTTCCGTTCGAGGCGTATTCGACGTTTGTGATCGAGCAAAAACACGGATTTAACAAAACCACGGTATCTTTATTTTTTATCGATAAAGTAAAAACTCTCGCGTTGACGGCCGCGTTGGGTGGTCCCGTCGTCGCGGCGCTCCTCGGGATCATACGTGCCGTGGGACCCCAGTTCCTCGCTGTCTACGTTGGAGCGTTTATGCTTTGTGTGTCGTTGTTTTTGTCACCATCTTTCCCGTCTGGATTCAACCGCTATTCAACAAGTACGAACCTTTGGAGGACGGCGAGCTCCGCGCGGCCATCGAAGACCTCGCCGCCTCGGTCCATTACCCGCTCTACAAGCTCTTTACGGTCGACGGTTCGCTGCGGTCGTCGCACTCCAACGCTTACATGTACGGTTTTTTTAAATTCAAGCGCATAGTCTTGTACGACACGCTGTTGAAGCAAGCTAAGACCGACGAAATCGTCGCCATCCTCGCCCAGCTCGGCCACTGGAGTCACGGCCACACGGTGGTCGGGTTTGTGGTGATGCAGCTCTACACTCTCGCCTCTTTTTCGGCCTTTTCGAAAGCGATGGCAGACCCTTCCCTCTACCGGTCCTTTGGGTTCCGCGCTTCGGGCGCCACCCCGACCGCGGGCGCCCCCGTGGTCGTGGGCTTGTTTTTGTTCTTCACCACGCTCTGGGAGCCGTGGACCACCCCTCTCCTTCCTCCTCACCATCAACTCGCGCCGCATGGAGTTCCAGGCCGACCAGTACGCCGTCCACCTCGACAAGGCCGACCCCTCCAGAGCGGCCTCGTAAAAATTCACGCCAAAAACCTCTCAACTTGGACCCGGACCCGTGGTACTCGACCTACCACCACCCCCCCCCTCCTCCAGCGCCTCGCGGATCACATCAACAACAACAAGAAGAAGCCGACGAAGAAGTCAGACTAACTACTGGAACTCGGACTTGGAGACGTCGACGGTGTCGCCGAGAAGTTGGTAGACGTAGGTCACGACCTTGTTTCCTTGGATCGCGAGGAGAATGAACGAAGGCGTCACGTCGGCGTGGAGGCTCGAGTAGGCCCCGTAATACTTCCCGGGTTGATGAACCACTTGCCGTCAAATTCGTTCACCTCGTTCTTGTGCGTGTGCCCCGTGATCAGGATGTCGACGTCGAGACGTCGCTGGAACATTCCAAGACTGTGCGGATCGCCCCAGGGCGCGATCTGGTGCCCGTGCATCACCCCTATGCGAAACTGTCCGATCTGCACCACCTTTGACTCGGGAAAGGATCCTTCGTCGAGGTCGCCGGATACCATGTGCACGTTCGGAGCGAGCGTCCGCAAGCCCTCGTACTGGTCCTTCGAGTTTCCCGTACAAATAACGTGTTGCATCTTGTTCGGTACCAACATCCGCTGGAACTTCGGGGATGAACGCGGCGCGGTGGGGGATGTGCGCGTCCCCAAGAACCAACACGAGCTCACCAAAGTCCTTCCCTGCCATCTCTCGCGTGATAATCGCCGAACCTAACCTCTCTCTGATAAGAAAAAAATAAATAGTCCTACTTTATACAACAAACTGGGTGCTGCTGCAAAAAATGGTTCGTTATGCACGAATCGACGACGACGACGACGATAATCAAGGCCGCTACTATCCGGCAAGCCGATGCTTCATTCTTTTGCTTGGGGTCGCCGCCATTATTTCATCGAGGTGGTGGTGGTGGTGGATAGCGACAAAAAAAAACACAATCCTTTCAATATCATCGTCATCAGAAGATGAGGAGGTGCTCAACGTCGAGATCTCAAACTTGTACGAAGTTGCGGCTCGTCGCAAGATCGGCGATGGTCTCTACCCCTACGAATACCTCGCCGAAATCCACCGCGAAACCACGCTCCGAGCGACGCCGGGAGTCGCGTGCGAGTGGGAGTTGGACGACGAGACGATCGTAACGGGGTGCGTCGCGACGCGCGTCTGGACGTCGGTCGGTCAGAAAATCGTGCGGGTGACTGCCGACGCCACAAAACAGCGGGAAATTCGAGTTTACGTCAAGTACGTGCGCCGCGAGCTTAGGGAACTCGACGTTGACGACAGAGAACGTTATTTGTCGGCCGTCGCGATTCTGTACCGAGTCGACACCGACGTCGGGGCTAGGCAATGGGGTCCTAACTACAAGTCGGCGGCTTGGCTCGTGCGCGAACACCTCTATGGCGCGGCCTCTCGGGAGTGCGACCATTGGCACGACGACGCCGGATTCCTTAACCACCACGTCGGCATCACTTTTCAGTTCGAACGCAGCATTCAAGCCGTCGACGCGGCCGTTTCCGCGAGCTATTGGGACTACACCATCGACGCGTCCGAGTCTTTCTCAAAATCCCTCGTGTTTGCCACGACCTGGTTTGGCCCCGCGAGTCCGCCCTCGGATTCTCACGTCGTCGACTCGGGCAGATTCGCCTACGCGCCAGTCCCTTTTTCGTCTTCTTCTTTCTCGACGATCAAAAACCCGTATGGACTTCTCCGGAGCCCGTGGAACACCAATCCCGTGCCCTACTTGCTCCGCTTCGACCAGGTCCTCGGCATGAAGCACGACGGATACCTTTTAACTACGTGCGAGGACTTCGCCGCGACGCTCGACGACGACGAAAAAACCTCGCTTTCGGTCATCGTCTCGCGACTCAACGGCAAGCTCCACGGCCCCATCCACATCATGATTGGGGGTCACTGGTGGTTCGACAACAACACCGCCTCCTGGCTCGGCACGACCGAGGGCGCCCGCTCGCGCGCCTTCTCGCCTCGAAATTCCTCTGGAGACAGGGGTATTTAAGATGCCCCGAAACCTGCTCGGCCGACGCCGACTTTCGCGCCTGCGCCTGTTCCTGTCCGGCCGCCGACGACGCTTACCAGGTCCTCCGCAACTCGGGTCTCCTCGACATCAACAAATCCTGGCGGTCGCCGGAAAAAAACGACTGGCGAAAAATCCTCGAGTTTCTCTGCCACGTTGGCCACCCCGGCGACATGTTTACTTCCGCCGCGCCCCAGGACCCCATCTTCTGGCCACTCCACGGCAACGCCGAGCGCTTCGTCCACCTCGTTCGTCTCCTCCGCGCCCGCGGCGAAAAAAGTTTCGACGAAACGTGGGGCTACGCGCACGTCACCAACGGTCTCGACTCTGACACTCGCGTCGTCTGCGACTGGACGAACGTCGCCGGCATGCAGAGGCCGACCTGCGACCGAGGCGAGACCTGCCCCGGCCACAAGAAAAACGATCTCCTCCCCTTTCGTCGCGGCCTTTTCGACGACGACGACGACGACGACGAGAGGCACCTGACCAACGCGGAGTTTTATAACTTGACCTCGCCCCTCAACCCCGACCTCCCCTACGTCTACGACCGCCTCACCTACTGGCCCGCCTGCCGAGACCAGACCATCTGGCACCACCGTTAGTTCGAACATCCATCACCTCTCTCCCTTTTTTGGATGGATTTTTTTCGGTCGCCTCAAGTAGTAGTATCCAAGAAGAAGCGTAGTGGGGTAAGGATTAAGCCTTTATTAGGGTGGTGGTGGATTTCATAATCATATGGAGATGCTGACGATGGATGAAACCGTAAGCGCTCTCGGAAGTCCGACAGGTCGCCCCCCCCCTCACGTGCGACAGCGCGAGACCTGGGACTGCGGTATCGCGTGCCTTCAAATGGTTACCGGAGCGTCCTGGGAAGAGGTGTTAGGTAGATGCGGAACGCGTAGCATATGGACCGTAGACCTCGCGCAAGTGCTGCACGGCTTGGAGGTTCGGTTCGTCTTCGCCACCAAAACCCTCGGGTGCGACCCCGCCTACAAGCGTCTCCCCTTTTACAGCAACGACATCTCGACAGACGAGGACAGAATTCGGCGAATATTCTCGCGAGCCGAGTTTAAAATACACCAAAAAATTGTATCTTCCGAGCTTCTCGAGGCCATACTCGCGGCGGGCTACGCCGTCGTGGTCCTGGTTGACCTCCGCTTCCTCAACGGCGAGGTCCCTTCTTGGACCTACACGGGCCATTACGTCGTGCTCTTCGCGGTCGAGCGAGGCTACGTCGCGTACCGCGACCCCGCCGCCGACCAGCCCGAGCTCTGGGTTAAATCTGACGATTTACACAAGGCCCGTACGGCCCACGGCACCGACGAGGACCTCGTCGTCGTCAGATTACCTTAAAAGAGGTGGTGTCCTCGTCGATAGGTACGCGATAATAGACGGCGATTCCGAACGAGAGGAGAGTCTCTGTCTGTCTGTCTCTCCCTCCCTCCCTCCCTCCCTCCCTCCTATGGTTCGCCTACTTCCGGTCGTCGTCCGTCGGAAGGATTTGCAGCAGCAGCAGAATCATCGTCTTGGCGGGCGCGGTCGTCGTCGTCGACCGGGGGCTGCTCGGGGGCGACCATCTCGACGCCGTCGTCGTCGTCGTCGTCGTCAGCGTTGGTGGTCGCGAGCTGGTCGTGGTGGAGGAGGAGCTTCGAGCGCGCGTTGGGCTGCCATATAACACAGATCGCGGCGAGGGCGGCGAAGTTGAGGATCTCGAGGGGAACGAGCTGGAGCCAGTAGAGCTCGGGCGGCCACCGGAAAGCGCCGAGGGACGATAACGTGACCGCGGCGGTAACAACGCCCGCGAGGACCACAAAGGTGGAGAGGACCGTGTAGAGTCTCGAAAACATCCTGAGCTTGTAGGTCTGCTTGGAGGCCGCGAGGAGGTCGATCATGTGGACGAGGGCCGAGTAGATCCACGTGACGAAAGCGAGGTCGACGACGAGCAACGGGACGTCCCACGTCAAGCTCCCCCCGTTGTCTTGCGGCGTCGCGGAGTTCTGAACCTGGTGTGCCAAAACAGCGGCGCTCGCTGCCACGTAGCACGTCGCAATCACAACAATCCCAGCGAGTTCGTACGAGGCGAGCGTCGATCGGACGAGGCCGAGGCCCGAGCAAATCACCAACAGCAACACTCTCGAGCCCGTTCGCTGGACCAGCTCGAGGGCGAGGGCTGCCGTGAAGGAGGGCGTAAACGGGCAGCACGGGGGGACCCCTTCGTAATTCTGGATGAGGTAGGATGCGCAATAGGTTCCGGCGTCGGCGGCCGCGACCGCGGCCGTCGCGAGGATCGCGAGATGTACTTTGAGAACGTTTTCGCGGTGCACGACGCACAAAGTTCCGAAAATAATCAGAACCAGGAGGCTCGCGAAGGCTCGCGCGATCTCGAACGGCACGAGCCCCGCGTAAATCGCCGGCACGAAGCCGTACGGATTCCGGATCTCTATTCTCCCCGCGAACGTCGCGACGCCGCCAAAGTCGCACGCTTCTAGGACGAGGTAATGAAAACCCGTGCGCTTCACCTCGTAGGTTCGCTTGAAATGCTTATTCTTCGGAACTGTCGCGTTTGGCGAGCAGATTGATGGAAAATCTTTCAATTCCTTGTGACGACTCATCACGTGACGAATCTCAGTCTTGCCCTTCACGCTGCCCTCGATTCTCATGTACGACGACTCGCCACCGTACTGAAACGTCTCGGTGAACGTCGCGCGCTTCCCGTAACTCTTCTCCGCCAGTTCGTACTTGTACCCTGCGACAACACCACCTACGAACACCACCACCCACAGACTCATCATCATTTTGATGAATTACTTTAGTATAAGAAGCAAAAAGCGTCTCTCCTAATAACAACAACAACAACAAGTGTACACTTGTATGTATGTACAAAGGGGGGGGGGTCGACTCGGACGAGGGGAAACACCGCACATGCTGCTGTGCGGTGGTGTGTGCCCAGAAGTGGTTTTCGACGTGTCCCTAGGATCCAACAATTCAACGCGTCTTTGTTGTTGTTGAGTTCGCGCTCCCTCTCGACCTCTCGGTTTTATGCGTGTCTTGCGGAACGACGACTCCAAGAAGGCAGATACTGCTGCCAACCTTCTGGCGCTTCTTCTTGCCATTCTTGTCGTCGCAGCATTTAAATTAAATAAGAAGGGGGGGCAAAAACACGCGAGGGGCACGGTTCCGAAACAAACAAACGGCCCTGGATGAGGGTGCCGAACTCTCTATCATCGGCATCACCGCATGGCAGTGAAACAGCTTATTAGCACGCACTTGCCCTGACTCTTCAGGGGATAATGCTGCTGCCGCCGCCGCCTTGGAATCCCCGTGCAGCGCACGAAGAACTCGGGCGCACTCGCGCCCGCAGTCGACTCGGCCGCAGATCGGCAGTGTCCACTGCAGGTGCCGGAGCGGAGAACAGTGCTGAGCCGCCGCCTCCACGCGAGCCGGGGTCACAGCCACCGACTACACGTTCTCTCAATCTCGCCGGTGCTTGGCGTTGACGGTGCCGAGGAGATGCAGACTGATGATCTGTCGCCGGCGTCCATGCTGCGGAGGAAGATCTATTACCAAACAATCGTCTTGACACCAGACGCCCCCGGTGTTGTTGAGTCGAGGCGGAGAGTGTGCTCGCGATGCGTTCGTCGCTCGATGATCTTCTTCTTCTTCTCAAAGAGTCCTCGTACTACAAAAATTTCAAAAAAAAAATCCCAGAGAGAGAAGAGATCTTTGGCAAAAATATATATCGCCAAACCCTATACCACGTGTTCCACGACACGACGTCGACCCAAAAAAAAGGGGTCCACAAGTAACCAAAACGTGCCCCCATAAGGATGAATGAACAGTCTAATCACTCGTAGCGGGCGGGAGCGGGAGGCGATGGCGGTGGCGATGGCGATGGCGGTGGCGGATCCACCACGAAGGGGGCGGACGCGGATCGGTATAGTAATGTGTGTTGTTGTAGGCGAATGGCGAGGGCGTGTCGCTGGTGCGGAGGCATTTTGTCCAGGATGCTGTCGAATCTGGAGCGTGCGAGCGCGAGTCTGGAGGCGGCCTTTGCGAGTTCGTCGGCCGCCGCATCGACCCGTTCTTTCCCGAGGACCGAGAGTTGTTGGACAGATCGTG
Organism: Chrysophaeum taylorii; assembly: GCA_029834535.1. Taxonomy (NCBI): domain Eukaryota; class Pelagophyceae; order Pelagomonadales; family Pelagomonadaceae; genus Chrysophaeum; species Chrysophaeum taylorii. Next base: position 19,021 of record JAQMWT010000370.1, read on the forward strand.
GGTCGAGAATTTTGAGGCCACGTCGCGTTTCGCGGAGTTTGTCGTTGAGGCGGCGCTGGTGATCGGAGCGCTGGGCGAGTTGGGCCTGCGCTGCCTCGACGCGGCGTCGCGCGGCAATCGCTCGTTCGACGAGACCCTCCGAGTGGTACTGCGTCGCCGAAATGAGCGCGGGGTCTCTTTTTGGGCAGGACTTCCAGTGCATTTCGTAGGATGAGGAGGAAAAAGACATTTGGCAAAAGTTGCAGCGACGTGGCGCAGACGACAATGCTTCGCCGTCTGGATGCTTCACCAAGAAGAACTGTGGTTTCGTCAAGGGCACCGAGCCGTCGATCGGATCTGGAATATCGTAGGTGCTCCATTCCTCCCGCACCGACACGTCGCCGTCGATTCCACTTTTCCTACTATCGCCGCCGCCGCCGCCGCCGCATGGAAACAAGTCAAACATTACAGCATTTGAAAATACTAGTAGTGTGCAAGGGTAAGGATGACCTATAATTCTAAGAACAAAGTTAGGGAGGCGATCGTCCGTCGACATGCGATCGCGATTTCTTCGAATTCTCGAGGATGGGGAGGGCTCGGGTGGCGGCGAGGAGGAGGAGGAGGGCGAACACGAGTTCTACGCGTTGAACACGTTGCTTCTGGTGATGGTCCTCGGGCTGTGCATATTGTGCGCGTACCTTATTAAGAAGTACCGGTTCTACTTCATACCCGAATCGTCGGCCGCGTTGTGCGTGGGGCTTGTGGTGGGCGGCATCGCGCGGATGATCACGCACAACGACGAGGAGCTGAATTTCATCTCGTTCAAGCCAGAGCTGTTCTTTTTCATGTTGCTGCCGCCGATCATTTTCGAGGCCGGCTACACGCTGAGGAGAAAAAATTTTTTTCGGAATCTCGGAACCATCACAGCCTACGCGGTCGTTGGCACCTTGATTTCGACGTTTTTTGTTGGATATCTCGTGTTCGCGATGGGACGCTTGAAGGTGATCGACGTCGACGGCAACAACCCGATGGAAGCGCTGCTGTTTGGATCTTTGATTTCGGCCGTCGATCCCGTGGCTACGCTTTCGATCATGGGCTCGCCCGAACTCAACTGCGATCCCCTCCTCTACTCGCTCGTGTTTGGCGAATCCGTCTTGAACGACGCGGTAGCGATCGTGTTGTTCCGGACTTTCCAGAAGTACTACGACGAACGCGCCGAGCTCGACGAGGCGAAAGTAGGGCAAGCAACGATTGCTTTCGTCGGCGTTTCGACAGGGTCTGTGTTTATTGGCGTGCTCACGGGTCTCGTGTGTAGCTACATATTCCGCCACACGCGAATCAGGGACTACCCCAAGTACGAGGTCTCGCTTCTGTTTCTGTTCGCTTACGGCGCTTACGCGATCGCCGAATCGATCGAACTCTCGGGCATCATGTCTCTGTTTTTCTGCGGGATCATTCTCGCGCACTACAACTCGTACAATCTCTCGAAAACATCGCAAACAACCGCCGAAGAGATCTTCGCGTCCCTCGCCTGCGTCGCCGAGAGCTTCGTCTTCATGTACATGGGCATGGGCGTCTTCACCGGCAGGTTCAAGTCGTGGGATCCCGCCTTCGTCGTCCTCGCCATCCTCTTCTGCCTCGTTGGCCGTGCCCTCAATACCTTTCCCCTGAGCGCCGTCTCGAACCTCGTCTTCCGCCGCCACAAAATCCCCCTCCGCATGCAATTCGTCATCTGGTTCGCCGGCTTGAGAGGAGCCATCGCGTTCGCCCTGTCGCAAAACATGCCCGGCCGCCACAAGGACGCCTACGAGACCACAACCCTCTCCATCGTCGTATTCACCACCGTCGTCTGCGGCGGTCTCACCGAGCCCATGCTGCGTTACGCAGGGATGAAGCGCAGCCCCGACCACGAAGACGATGTGAGTGTTTACCTACCCCTCGAAGACGACGTAAGAGCTTTTTTTTTTTGTGTTTGTCATGTACTTCGCGATAGGCCGACGCCGCGCAGCCACTCAATCCCCAGTACGAGCTCGCTTCGATCGGGGACTCGGAGGAAAAGACGCAACGAGCCCAAACCCACCGCGTACGCATCGCCGGATACTACCTCGGCTTCCACGCCAAGTGGCGCGACCTCGACGACCGCTACCTCAAACCCCTCTTCGGCGGCCAAGTCCCCGACGACGACGACGACGACGACCACCACCACCACCATCTTGTTGTCAACTCGCCCACCACCACCGCCGCCGCCTCCGCCTCCGCCTGAATTCTTCTTCTTCGTCGTCGTCGTCCTAAGTATATATTCATCTTCCCATCTTTCCTCCCCTACCTCATCGTTAACGTCGAGCTTGCTTCTTCTTCTTCTTTTTGTTGTTGTAGTTGTTGTTGTTGATGATAATGATGAACGGCTCCAGCTTTATTTAAAAAAATCTTTTGCGTCCTCGTTCACACTACCGGCAAAACAAAATTCCAATTCCAATTCCAATTCCAATTCCAATTCCACCCAGGGTGTGGTTGGTGGTGGTGGTGATGTACGTGGTGGTTGGTCTCCTCCGAATTTCTTGTTACTCCTCTTATTCTACTACTAATCAGTGTGTTTCTCGCGGCGACGGCGGCGGAAGCGGAAGATGGGGCCTCGCTCGCATCCCGTGGCCTATAGAGTTAATAGACCGGGTCGCAGTTGAGGGGGTTGATCGGATGCTGGTCCGTGCCTAGGAAGGGGTACCACGTCCAGTTGGCACGGATGGGATTGCCGAGGGGAATCGGCAAGTTCCACTGCTCGGGTTGGAAGCCGCCGGCGGAAGTGGACCAATAGGCGAGGCGCCTGGTGAGACGGTTGGCGATCGTCGGGAAGGCGGTGGCGAGGTTCCTGGACTCGGTTGGGTCCGCGTTTATGTCGTAGAGGCGGAGGGCGACGTCGGCGTCGGTGTCGTTTACGGGCGGGGGGAGGTAAACGTAGTCGTGGATCGTCCAATACCCCTCGGCCTTGGGATTGGTGGTCTCGGCGTTGTTGGGGTTGCACCCCCAGCCCACAACGAGCTTCCAGGGCCAGACTATTATGGCGGAGTAGTTGAGCTCCCGAGTTACGCGGGTAAGAGGACCGACCCCCCAAATCTGGAGCGGATTGACGTCGACGTTGAGGGGAATCTCGTCGCGCACTGCCGTCGGGCTGTCTTCGACAACCCCCGTCACGAGAGGCCAGAGATCGAGGCCGTCGGTAGATATGGTATCGTTGAGCGCTGGCGCTCTCGCGAGTGCCCGAATCGTAGCCGCGACGTCGACGACGTGGACTAAGGCAGACAATTTTCTTCCAAACCGAAGCCCCCCGCCGGTCACGAAGGCAGGCACCCTGCATCCACCCTCGTACTGCGTGAACTTGCCGCCGCGGAGCGGGAAATTTGAGCTATACGTCGCAAAAAAACCGTCGTCGGTCCAGCCGCCGTTGTCCGCGAAAAACCAAAAAACGGTTTCATTCCAGACGAGGTCGAGGGCTTCGACGGCCGCCCGCACCGAGTCGTCGAGGCGGCTCGCCATGCGGCACAGCGTCTTCCGTCCATCGGGACCCCCGATTCTCTCGCATATTTTTGAAGCAGCGGTCGAAATCGACGGCGGTTCGTCCATAGGGTAGTGAACGAGCTGCTGCGCGAAGTAAACAAAAAACGGCGACACCGCGCTGCCGACGATTCTCTTGAATTCGGCGTCGTACGCGTCGACCGAGTATTCCCCAAACGCCGCATTGTTCACGTCGTTCCCAACCCAAGAGTCGAAGGCTTGGGCGTTTAACCCGGCGTACCCCGCGCACCCCGCGTCTACGGGGTAAGCTTGATTCGCCGCGAAGGTCCAGTTGTAATAATCGACCTGAGCTCCGTAGTACCCCACCCACGTGTCGAACCCGCGCTGCAGCGGCAGCTGCGAGAACGACGCCGTCCCGAGATGCCATTTCCCGACGCCGTGAGTCTCGTAGCCTGCCGCTTTGAGCGACTCGGCGATCGTCGTCGTCTCGTTCATCGGCAGGAGCCCCGCCGTGCCGCCGGCGATAATGGTCGAGATGTGTTGCAGCCCCATCCTGAAAGAGAACCGCCCGGTCATTATGGCCGACCGCGACGGCGAGCACAGCTCGTTGGTGTAGAATCGGTCGAACTCCACACCCGTGCGCGCAAGATCGTCGATAAAGGGAGTCGGGAAGTTCGATCCGTGGTACCCGACGTCGGCCCACCCGAGGTCGTCGGCGACGTACAACACTATGTTCTTCGCACCCATTGTTGTTGGCGCGATCATCCCCAGCACCAGCACCAGCAGCATTATTAACATGTTTTCGGTCGCCGATATGTAATATAATCTCCACAAAAATTTCAAAGTTTTGGTTCTACTCTCTCTGATTTGCGGCGCACTTATTACTTACTTACTTACTTACTTACTCCCTTGGGGTAGGAAGGAGGGTGTACAAAGGTTCGTCGGTCACACAGACTCGACAGCAGAATAGAATAGAATGCCTCGCTCGCACACCATCGAAAAAAACCGTGAGGTGCCGGTCCTCGCGCGCACAAGCCGTTTTTTCAGCCTGCAGACGGGCCATCTTGCAAGCCCGTTTGGCCTCCCTCGCTCTGACTCTCAGCGCGCTTCTTTCGTTTGGTCAACCCCTCGCATGATTTGATCGACACGTTGGAAGCAGAGGGTCGCGAGAAGGTTTGTCGCGGTTGGATTGCCGCCCTTCAAGAAGAAAAAAAACTATTGCCCCTCCAGTTATTATCCATCTTCTTCAGAGATTGGCTGCTTCGTGACTTCACTCGGCTCGACTTTTTCTCCAACGTTCGAATCATTTCGCGAATGGCGGGGTCCTTTGGTGCGGGAAGTAGTCGTTGCAGCCTCGTCTCGACGAGGTGGCTGGAAAAAAAAGCAATTTGCTTCGCTCGAGAAACTAACTCCCCGGGGCGAATCGCAATTGCCCTGTCATGGGATCGTAGCTTTGTCGTCAGGACCCCGCCGATTATTGCCTGGCAACCCCCACTATTCGCCGCACAGACGCGTCCGCCACAGGCCGGCTTCTGCCGCTCTGGCCGAACGAACACCTCTGGAAATATAATTTCCGGCGTTGACGCGTGTGTCTCCTGCAAGTTGCAAGGCTACGGATGACAGCATTTTTGTTTCGTTTTGCGAAAGAAATAAATAAATAAATAAGCCCGTCGTCTGTCTGCTATGTGACAGACAGGTCGCTCAGTTTGTCGACGGCGCCGCGCTTCTATTATCGTCTTGTACTTTCTCGCGTACAAAATCCTGGAACACCCAGATTGTTCTTATCGTTGTTGTTTCGGGGGTGGTATGCCATCGTGTTGTGACGACCAAATTCCAGCAGTCGCCTTTCTCATTTTTTGACACATAAAATTCCCTCCCTTCCACCCCCCTCCCTTGTCTGGTCGAACCCCAGAACCCTTAAAAATAAACAAAGGTAAATAATAATAATAATAACCCTAGATTTCGGAACAAAAAACGTCAACTTGGACGACGTATCAACAACGAAAACATGTTTTTCCGATTTTCTTTATCGAAAAAAATATTCGTTAGCGTCGTCGTCCTCGTCGCGCACTAACTAAAAATGGTTCGCAACCACAGCAACCCCCCAACAAAAAAAAGCAAGGATCATCGTAAATCAGAGAGGGGGTCCCTTCGCGAGGAGGGGCTGGTCCTGGTCGAGGTCGTCGGACGGCAGAATCGCAGCGGTTCCTCGCCAAAATGAAAGGCGCCACCAATAGATGCCGCGCGCGGAAAAGGCGTGGAGGCTCATGGCGCCCTTGACGGCGAGGCCGTGGGCCACGATGACGGCGACGAAGGAGTCGACCCACCACACAGGCGTGAGGTCCTCGATGACGGCGCTCACCAGAACGCCGGCAGACAAGAGGGCGCCAGCGAGGGAGCACATGCCGTCCTTCTGGAGGGAGAGGGAGTTGACGCACTTGCCAACGTGGAGCTTTGCGAGGCCGAGCAAGAGAAAAATAATCATCGACGGCGCGTAGAGCGCGATGAGTTCGCCGACGTCGCGATCTCTGTCGTGTTGAAGGAGATCTTTCGCGCCGTCGTACGCAACGACAAAACCCAGGACGATAAACATTATCGAAATTCCCGCGTCCGCGCGCTGCTCGCGACTGTCGAGGGTTTCCTTCGAAGTCGAACCCGCAAACCGCCATAACACCAGCACCGACCCCAGGAAGTCGACGGCGTTCTCCAAACAGTACCCGAGTGCCGTGGCGGAGCCCGTCTGGACCGTCGACAACGCCCCCATCAAGATCGCGATGATCGACGCGACAAGGCTCAGCACGCTCAACTCGTAGGCGTCCCGGACGCCAAACCTCCACTCCTCGAGCCACTTCATCTCGACCGACCGACCGGGGGTTAGTTACTATACAAGTGCAGGCCAGTAAGTTCGCCAGTAAGTTCACCTAGTCCCAATCTCTAACCCCAGTAAGTTCACCTGGTCCCAGTAAGTTCACCTAGTCCCAATCTCTAACCCCAGTAAGTTCGGCGTAAGCCCACTCGTGCTCACATCCACTCACCCCACTCTCCTTCGAGCTCGTCGCTCTCACCTCCGCCAATCTAAGCTGCTTTGATCCGTACACGCCGCTCGCCTTTGCGTTCACTCTAAAAACCCCTGTAAGTTCACTTGGTCTCAGTAAGTTCACCTGGTCACTCAGCTCACCTAGTCCCAATCCCAACCCCAAAGTTCACCTGGTCCCAGTAAGTTCACCTACAGTGCGCGTGTAGACGCCGTGAGGGGGCTTATCAGTATTGCGCAGCACGTGTGGGGTAGGGTGGAGTCGTCGACTCAGAAGAGGATATCCTCGGGGTTGCCGATCGACAGAGAGCCACGTAGAGCTGGACGTGGCAGAAGACGGGCTTGGGCAAGAGGACGCCGACCTCGCGGGGCGTCTGCCCTGGCTCTTGTTGATCGTTTGGCGTCGGCGGGGCTTAGGGATACAGGTTGGAGGAGCCTCGGTGACAACGACACGATCGATCATGTATCTGGTACCGTTGCAGTGGCCGTGCGACGGGTCGAGGTTGCGAAGACTTTAAGCTCGCGATCAAAGTCAGCATGCCGTTGGTTGTAAGGGAGTTAAAAACTCGACTGTAAAGAGCGAGGCGTCGTCTTCCGACCCAGCCTAGTCAGCCGAAAAGAACTCCGACGCCTCGTCTCCGGGAAAAAAGGCCGCGGTCATGCGCGCGTTGTCAGCATCGACAACATCGTTTCGACGGGGCGTGAGAATGGCGCGCTGAAAGAGCCGCCGCGGGTCGTGGAAATAGTCTGCGAGGTCGCCGTAGACGGCTTGGAGGATCACTGTCTGGCTCTCGCGCCTACCTGATCCTTACTCTCGCGCCTACCTGATCCTTACCCTAAATCGAGGGACAAACAGACAGACAGACAAACAAACAGACAGACAGACAAACATCTGTCGATTAGTAGTTAGGACAAGTGCAGGCCAGTAAGTTCACCTACTCCCAATCTCTAACCCCAGTAAGTTCGGCGTAAACCCACTCGTGCTCACACCCACTCACCCCACTCTCCTTTGAGCTCGTCGCTCTCACCCCCGCCAATCCAAGCTGCTTTGATCCGCACGCGCCGCCAACCCTTGAGTTTACTCTAAACACCCCAGTAAGTTCCCTGGTCCCCGGTTCACCTGGTCCCAGTTAGTTCGCCTGGGCACTCAGCTCACCTAGTCCCAATCTCTAACCCCAGTAAGTTCACCTGGTCCCAGTAAGTTCACCTACAGTGCGCGTGTAGACGCCGGGAGGGGGCTTATCGGTATTGCGGAGCACGTGTGAGGTAGGGTGGAGTCGTCGACTCAGAAGAGCATATTCTCGGGGTTGCCGATCGACAGAGAGCCACGTAGAGCTGGACGTGGCAGAAGACGGGCTTCGCCAAGAGGACGCCGACCTCGCGGGGCGTCTGGCCCTGGCTCTTGGTGATCGTTTGGCGTCGGCGGGCCTTACGGGATACAGGTTGGAGGAGCCTCGGTGACAACGACACGATCGATCATGTATCTGGTACCGTTGCAGTGGCCGTGCGACGGGTCGAGGTTGCGAAGACTTTAAGCTCGCGATCAAAGTCAGCATGCCGTTGGTTGTCAGGGAGTTCAAAACTCGACTGTAAAGAGCGAGGCGTCGGCTTCCGACCCAACCTAGTCGGCCGAAAAGAACTCCGACGCCTCGTCTCCGGGAAAAAGGCCGCGGTCATGCGCGCGTTGTCAGCATCGACAACATCGTTTCGACGGGGCGTGAGAATGGCGCGCTGAAAGAGCCGCCGCGGGTCGTGGAAATAGTCTGCGAGGTCGCCGTAGACGGCTTGGAGGATCACTGTCTGGCTCTCGCGCCTACCTGATCCTTACTCTCGCGCCAACCTGATCCTTACCCTAAATCGAGGGACAAACAAACAAACAGACAGACAGACAGACAAACATCTGTCGATTAGTAGTTAGGACAAGTGCAGGCCAGTAAGTTCGCCAGTAAGTTCACCTGGTCCCAATCTCTAACCCCAGTAAGTTCACCTGGTCCCAGTAAGTTCACCTAGTCCCAATCTCTAACCCCAGTAAGTTCGGCGTAAGCCCACTCGTGCTCACATCCACTCACCCCACCTCCTTCGAGCTGTCGCTCTCACCTCCGCCAATCTAAGCTGCTTTGATCCGTACACGCCGCAGCCTTGGTTCACTCTAAAACCCCAGTAAGTTCACTTGGTCCCAAAGTTACCTGGTCGTCGTCCTCTCCCAGTCCCAATCTCAAACCCCAGCAAGTTCACCTGGTCCCAAGTTCACCTACAGTGCGCGTGTAGACGCCGGGAGGGGGCTTATCGGTATTGCGCAGCACGGTGGGGTAGGGGGAGTCGTCGACCCAGAAGAGGATATCTCCGGGTTGCCGATCGACAGAGAGCCACGTAGAGCTGGACGTGGCAGAAGACGGGCGAAAGAGGACGCCGACCTCGCGGGGCGTCTGGCCCTGGCTCTTGGCGATCGTTGGCGTCGGCGGGCCAGGGATACAGGTTGGAGGAGCCTCGGTGACAACGACACGATCGATCAGGTATCTGGTACCGTTGCCAGTGGCCGTGCGACGGGTCGAGGTTGGAAGACATTAAGCTCGCGATCAAAGTCAGCATGCCGTTGAGTTGTCAGGGAGTTGAAAACTCTCACGAAAGAGCGAGGCGCGTCTTCGCGACCCAGCCTAGTCAGCGAAAAGAACTCCGACGCCTCGTCTCCGGGAAAAAAGGCCGCGTCATGCGCGCGTTGTCGCGCATCGACAACATCGTTTCGACGGGGCGTGAGAATGGCGCCATAACACCAGCACCGCCCCAGGAAGTCGACGGCGTTCTCCAAACAGTCCCGAGTGCCGTGGCGGAGCCCGTCTGGACCGTCGACAACGCCCCCATCAAGATCGCGATGATCGACGCGACAAGGCTCAGCACGCTCAACTCGTAGGCGTCCCGGACGCCAAACCTCCACTCCTCGAGCCACTTCATCTCGACCGACCGACCGGGGGTTAGTTACTATATAAGGCGCGTATTGACGTCAGCTTCTTCTATCGCCTCTGCTGCGGTCGACGAGGCCCCTATCAGTTCGCTGCCTATGCAATACCGTGTCGAGGAGCTCCTCTGCACGTGCTGAGAATCATCAATCTTTGAGATGATTGCGGCCTACTACCGCGTCGACAAGACAAGGTCGTCGCGAGCTTCGATCCCGACGGACGTCGCTCCGCCCTTCGCTTTTGTTCGGGCGCGTCCTGCCGTTGATGCGGCGAGCCCACTGACTTAGCCGCCGCCCCCATTTAGCAGCTCCAGCGGACGCTCGTCTCTTGCGGCGCTAGGTCATGGTCGCGCAGCCACGGCGCTGCCCGTCTCCGCGCGCCGCAAACTGCCACGCACAGTGCTGGCTAGGTGGTCCTTTGCACGCGCGCACGCACTCACTCACTCACTCACTCACTCACTCACTCACTCACTCACTCACTCATCGAGCCGCCGCCGCCGCAACCGGGCTCTACAATGTCGGGGAAGGTCTCGTCCACGAATTTCACGCGGCTTGCCACCTAAACAAAAAAAAACAAAACCCCCGCATCATATGATATCATCATCATCATCATGATGAATAGATAACGTGATGTTTTTAGGTGCGGTTCGCTTCGAAGAGGCGCTTCTGCTTGGCCTGGTCCTTTTTGAGCTTTTTGATGAGGGATTTTGAGAGGGGTGCGCCTCGAGCGTCGCGGGTCGGGAGACCGTCGGCGTCGAATTGGGAATAAGGTCCAGATTTGAACATGTCTTTGGGGTCGATAGACTTCGCCGCTTCCTTTTTGGCCAACTGGGCGAGCTGCTCTTCCTTGCGCGATCGGCCCTTGGCAGCAGCGGCAGCAGTCTCGCTTCTGAGTTCGACGGTTCTATTGAAGACCTTGCCGTCGTAGTCGACGCAGTAAAAACCGAGTCTCTCGAACTGCACAGAGGTGAGAGGCGCCCAGTCCTTGACGCTGTGGTGAACGAGGGCGGTGTCGTACACGACCTCCGAGTTTGGGTTGATTTGTTTTTCCCACTTGGATTCGTCGATCTTAGGGACGACGAAGAGACGATCGTAGTCTCTGAGTTCGCATTCGACCGCATCCTCTTCGGAGACCCAATGGAGCTTGCCTTTCGGGTCGATAGAATCATCGACGACGACGCCTTTACCATCGGATTCGTAGCGAATGTTGACGGCGTGCCGCAGGCGGACGATTTTCTGGGGCGCGAGACCGAAGAAATCGGGCGAGTCGACGTCGCGGTAGTCCTTGCGGTCTATGTATATGGTTCGCGAGAGTCTCAAGGTGTAACCTTGTGCGTGGTAGTCTCGACGAAAGACCTCGTCGGGGCCATCGAGGTCGATCCTGAAGGGCTCCCGCACGGCCATGCGGCGCGGGGCGCGCGGCTCGAGATCTAAGCGTGCGAAGTGTTGCAAACGCACGTAGTCAATCAAGTTTTCGTTCCTTGTCACCCCTATGTCGTCGCAGAAGCTGTTCAAGGCAGCCGGGGAATAGCCGCGGCGCCGGAGGCCAGATATCGTGGGCATGCGCGGGTCGTCCCAGCCCCTTACCACTTTGGTGTCGACGAGCTTCGCGAGCTTGCGCTTGCTCAACACCGTGTAAGTAATGTTGAGGCGCGACATCTCGAAGACTTTGGGACGATAAATGTCGAGAGCGTCGAGGACCCAATAATAGGACTCGCGGCGCGTCTCGAACTCGAGCGTACAGATCGAATAGTCGACGTGTTCGAGCGAATCCACGACGCAATGCGTGTAGTCGTACGTCGGGTAGACGCACCACGCGTCGCCCGTATTCGGGTGTGGCGAGAACTTTATGCGGTACGCTACCTGATCAAACATGTTGAAATTCGTGGCGTCGTTGTCCATCTTGAGCCGCAGCGTCATTGCGCCCTCGGCGACCTGGCCGCGCCTCATCTTCTCGAACGACGCGAGGTTCTCAGAAACGGGTCTGTCCCTGTACGGCGACTCGTGCGCTCCCGGCGTATCTTCCCGCGCGGCAACCACCACGTCCTCGGGAATCGTCCTTGAATTTGATTCGCGCAAACGTCGCAGCGCGGCGCGGGCCTTCGCCACGCCTCGGCACGCTTCTATTTCCGCCGGACTCTGCTCGCAGACGTAAGCTTTTCCCGCCCGAATCAGCTCCAGCGCCATCGCGTACAACGCCTCGAAGTAGTCCGACGTGTGCGTCACTTGGATGGGGGACCAGCCCATCCATGCGACGTCCTTACGCAGCGACTCGACGAATTCTCTGTTCTCCTTCTCCGGATTGGTGTCGTCGTACCTGAACACGCACTCCCTTCGAGAACCATCCTCAATACCAAGCTTCTCGAAGGCGAGCTTGAAGTTCATGTTCATCGACTTGGCGTGTCCGATGTGGAGGTATCCGTTGGGCTCGGGGGGGAACCGCGTCCGCACCACGCCGTCGTTGATTGCGTAGTGCTCAGCGAGAACCTCGGCAGGGTTCCCACAGAGCTGGGGCACATCCTCGCGCCCGAGGTCCGCCCAATGCGAGAGGCTCCGCCCGAGGAGCGGGTCGCGCCGCTTCTCCACCGCCCACACCCCCGGACTCCCCTCATCCCGCTTCTTCGCCAACCACTTCGAAGACGGCGACGCGGCCCACCACCCACGATGCAGCATCATTAATTAATTTATTCATTAATTTTTACCCTCTTGGGAGAGGAGGGGTGGTTAGCCTTCCTTCCTTCCTTCCTTCCTGCAACTTCCACGATAGTAAGTACAAGTCCAGGCCAGCAAGTTCACCGAGTCCCAATCTCTAACCCCAGCATTTTCACCCCGTTAAGTTCACCTAGTCCCAATCTCTAACCCCAGTAAATTCGGCGTAAACCCACTCGTGCTCACACCACTCCTTCGAGCTCGTCGCTCTCGCCTCCGCCAATCTAGGCTGCTTTGATCCGCACACGCCACTAACCTTTGACTTTACTCTAAAACCCTCAGTAAGTTCACCTGGTCCCAGTAAGTTCACCTGGTCACTAAGTTCACCTAGTCCCAATCTCTAACCCCAGTAAGTTCATCTTGTCCCAGTAAATTCACCTACAGTGCGCGTGTAGACGCCGGGAGGGGGCTTGTCGGTATTGCGCAGCACGTGTGGGGTAGGGTGGAGTCGTCGACTCAGAAGAGGATATCCTCGGGGGGGTTGCCGATCGACAGAGAGCCACGTAGAGCTGGACGTGACAGAAGACGGGCTTGTGGGCGAGAGGACGCCGAGACTTTGCGGGGCGTCTGGCCCTGGCTCTTGGTGATCGTTTGGCGTCGGCGGGCCTTAAGCGATACAGGTTGGAGGAGCCTCGGTGACAACGACACGATCGATCATGTATCTGGTACCGTTGCAGTGGCCGTGCGACGGGTCGAGGTTGCGAAGACTTTAAGCTCGCGCTCTCAAAGTCAGCATGCCGTTGGTTGTCAGGGAGTTCAAAACTCGACTGTAAAGAGCGAGGCGTCGTCTTCCGACCCAACCTAGTCAGCCGAAAAGAACTCCGACGCCTCGTCTTCGGGAAAAAAAGGCCGCGGTCATGCGCGCGTTGTCAGCATCGACAACATCGTTTCGACGGGGCGTGAGAATGGCGCGCTGGCTAAAAGAGCCGCCGCGGGTCGTGGAAATAGTCTGCGAGGTCGCCGTAGACGGCTTGGAGGATCACTGTCTGGCTCTCGCGCCTACCTGATCCTTACCCTAAATCGAAGAGGGACAAACAGCCAACGCATTAGGCCGGGCTCGCTGTGCCCTCACCGCCCTCACCCATGTCGCCGCCGCGGGGAACCCCACCCAGGCCGCCCGATCCCAGCAGGACGTCACCCTTCGTCGCACATACGTCCGGCGGCAGCATGCGTACGACCTACGGGCGGGGCCCGTCCTCTCTTCGCCTGCCCCACGCCTCGGTGATGACCCCGACTAGGTCCCGCGTACTTATCTCTGCCCGTCAGGCACATCCATCATACCCCACAACCCCACCCACATCTTTCATGCTCCCCACACCCACCCCCCTCTTAGCAGTCGACATTTAAAGACAAACAGACAGACAAACAAAAACAAACATCTGTCGATTAGTAGTTAAGAAGTAAGTAACTGATAATATCTGCTGCTGCTGCTGACTCAGGCCGCCACCACCACACCACCGAAAAAAATCAACCACATCAGTCAGTCAGTGGACATGCCAACGCACAAGCAATCGAGCGTCATGTTGTTCTTCGTCGTCGTTGCGTCGTTCCTCTCCACGGCGTCGCATGCCTTCGTGGCACCCGAGTCCAGGCCAGCCACCAAGCTCAATGCGCAGCAGCAGCAGCCTGACCTCTCTCTCATTCCCGGCGTCTACCCGGAGAAGTCGATGCCTGCCGACTACGGTGTGTTCGATGACTACGGCGAGGCTCTTGATTCTTCTCGCGTGATGGGAGGACGCAGGCTTTGACCCCCTCGGCCTCACCAACTACGACTCGAACCTCGGGAGCGCTCGCGTCTAAGGTCGCAGCGTCTAAGGTCGCGGTCGTCAAGGATTACCGCGATGCCGAACTCCGACACGGCCGGCTCGCCATGCTCGCCGCGCTCGCGTGGCCCCTCCAAGAACTCGCGTCGCCGACTCTTGCGCACGACATCGGTGCGATGCTCTTGCTGACGGCCGACGGCCGCAGCCCTTCGGTCCTGAACGGCGGTCTCGGTGCCGGTCCGATTCCGCTCGTGCTCCTCGGCACCGCCGCTGCTATTGCAGTTATTGACCTCCGCGCGCTCAAGATCAAGGAAGATTCTGGCAAGGACTGGCTCCCAGGCGGTGCGTGTTGTTGCGAGAAAAGCGGCGGAATTGAGTTAATTTTATAGACTTTGGCTTGGACCCGTTGAAGATTCTCAAGGGTGCGTCGCCGCTCGCCATCAAAGACATGCAAGCCAAGGAAATCGACAACGGGTAAGAGCGAGCGAGCGAGCGAGCAAATTTCTTCTTTGCGACGACGACGAGCCTGCGCAGGCGGTTGGCGATGCTCGCGATCACGGCGTACGTTATCCAGGAAGTCATCACGGGCGAGCCGATCGTCGTCACATCGGAAGAGCTCTTCACGCCCATCTACATGTACCCGTGGTTCCAAACGCTACTCGATCACGCCTTGGGCATTGCCTCTTTACGCGCATAGGAGAGAGAGGCACCCACCATAATAAGAATCCTGGTGAGCATACCCTTCCAGAGACGTCGCCGTGATTTGAGTGGCTAGCGCGGCCGATGACGCGTCCTGTCGCTGTTGAGGTGAGCGCCGCGTCGGTTGCCGCGGCCGCGGTGGTGTGCGTGACGAATCCGATGGAGGTGGTGAAGACGAGGCTGCAGCTGCTGGGGGAGGGCGGTCGGGCGTCGGAGGCTCCGAAGAATCCGTTCGCTACGTTGTGGTCGATTGGAAGACGCGAAGGCGTCCGCGGGGTCCAGGCTGGACTCGTTTCCGGGATCGCGTACCAGGTTGTGATGAACGGAACGCGGCTCGGCGCGTACGAGGCCTGCAAGAAGACGCTGCCGGAGGTTATGGGCGAGGCGAGGTCGGTCGTCGCGGGCGCCGCGACGGGCATCGCCGGCGCGTTTCTGGCGTCGCCGTTTTTTCAGGTCAAGGTCCAGCTCCAGAGTCGCAAGGTGCCCGACCTCGCGACGGGGTTTAAGGAGATCCTGCGGGTCGAGGGTGTAAGCGGCTTGTTTCGCGGCGCGAACGCGGCGATGTTGAGGGTCGCGGCTGGCTCGGCGGCTCAGCTCTCGAGCTACGATTTTTTCAAGGCGAGACTTGGGTGCTTGATTGACGACGGCCCGAAACTGCATTTTGCCGCGTCCCTCGCGACGTCGATGGTTGTGGTGGGGGTTATGCAGCCGTTCGACGTCGTTTCGACTCGACTCTACAATAGTCGCGCCTACCGCGGGATACTGGACTGTGCGACGACTGCGATCAGGACCGAGGGTATCCGGGGCCTCTACAAGGGGTCTCTCGCCCACTATTTCCGCATCGGCCCCCACACCATCCTCATATTCGTCGCGTGGGAGCAGTGCCGCCTCTTCGCGGACCGCGTGATTACGTATTATGGAGAGTCCCGTCCTCCCTGACAACAACAACAACACCACTACCCTTCCTGTTGTTGTTGTTGTTCTCCTTCTTCTCCTTCTTCTTCTTGTTGTTGGCGCTTTTCCTGGCGTGGAAATGGAGGGCGCGCCAGAGCTTGGTGATAAAGACGTAGGCATCGTCTTCGAGGACGAGGGCGAGCTCGTCGGCGATGGCGGAGGGGGTAGCTCGATTTTCGAGTTGCGTGGCGACAAAATCGATCAGGGTCGCCTCTTCCTGCCCCAAGTACTCGCCAATTTTCTTGGCAATCAAGGGTCTAAGTTTGGTTCTGACGATCGTCGCGGTCTCGACTTCCCCCCAGTCGACGGGAAGCGCGAAGAGGGCCTCCGATTCCGTCGGTATCTGCTCGGCGATCGCCCGGTCCTCCTCAGCATCCTCCTCGTCATCGTATTCGAGGGTCTGGAGCTGGCGCGGTTTTGCGTCTTCTTCGACCGCAAAAATCGGCGAAGAAGAAGCTGGTATCTTCTTTTTCGAGGGTCCCTTCAAGCCGAAGCCCAGCTTTGCCCCCGCCGCCAAAGGCGTCGGCTCGGGCGCTTCCTCGATCTCGACCTTGGCCTTCTTCGCTGCGGGGGGCTTCATCGTCTCGATTTTAGCTTGAAGTTTGCGCCTTCTCTCGTCCTCCAACGCCTTATCCCTCTGCGCCTGTTTGGAACGAAAATCCTCGATATCCTTTTGGATCGGGTCCGCCTTGGCCTGCGGGTCCGTCGACCGCACGACCGCCTGGATGCGCTCCATCGCCTTCTGCTCATCGGGACTCAACGGACCCTCGGGCGAAATCGCGTCGACGATCGCTTGCTCCTTTTTCCCTACCTTGACGAGAATCCGGGAATTCAAAATTGGAAAATCGTTCAAAAGACGCACCGCCGACGTCGCCCCCTGCGCGCTCTCGAAGGTGCAAAACCCAAAACCCTTTGGCTTGTTCGTCTCCGAGTCCATCGTCCGCTTCCACTTGAGCACCCTTCCGCACTCGTTCAGCAGTTTCTCCACAAAACTGTCGGCAACTTCCAAGGGCAACTTGCCCACGAACACGTTCATCGGCACCTTGACCACTGGCTTGGACTCCACCACCGGCATCATCGGCTGGTAGTAGAACCCGCCCCACACACCCTGCTGCTGCTGCTGCTGCTGCTGCCAGTTCATCGCTACTACTTTTTTGATGAGGAGGGCAAGGAATAATAATGAATGAATGAATGAATGACAGCGGCGGCGGCGGCGGGTAAGAGACGTTGAAAGAAAGGCGTATGCGGGCCGTGGCGCAGATCCAGCGTCTGGGGACGAAGAGCAAACCGAAGATAAACGTCGAGGAGCTGCTCGCGGAGGAGGACGAGGATGTGACGAGTCCCCAGACCGCGCGGCAGCGGCTCGAGGAGCTTCTTGCGGACGAGAGCGACGAGGAACTTCGCGGGTACGAAGTTGTGGACAAGGAAGAATGTCCGCCTGCGAAGGGCCAGCAGGCGCGGCAGACCGCGAAGAAGATAGTGGCGGGGGCGTCGGCTCTGGCGCGGCGCGTGAACTCGCTGCGCGCGGCCGCTTCTCAGGCGGGGCCGTACTACGGCGAACCGGAAGACGACTTTAGCGACGAATCGGACGAGCCGAAAAAGAAGAAAAAGAAGAAGCCGAAAAAGCCGCCGCCGCCGGCGCCCGAGCCGCAGCCCGAGCACCTCGAGAAGATCCAGACGCTCCAGAAGAAGCTCGAACTCCTCAAGGCTCACGCCGGGCTGAACGACGACGAAATCGATTGGAAGCTCGCCGAGACGGCGACGGACGATCCGTACGGCCTCGCCGTGGCACGGAGGGAGTCCTGCGAAGCCGAGTACGACCGGCTCATGTGGCACCAGTCCAAGCTCGAGACGCTGGTTCGGATCTGCGAGGACCGTAGGGTAATGGACGCCCTGGCGCAGCTCGCGAAAGTGGCGAGAGATGAAGGAGTCGTCGAGACGACCACTACTGCTGCTGCCGCCGCGGCGACGAAACCGCCGGACACGCTGTTTGGGGCCGCCAAGGAGACCGAGCAGAAGGATGTGGCGGCGACGTTGAAGCGCATCGACCGCGGGCGCGCGCTGGGGGCGGCTTTGGGAGCGAGAGGGCGCGGAGGCGGCTTGATGGCAGCCATCGCGGCGCGCGGCGGCGGCGGTAGAGGAGGAGGAGGAGGAGGAGGAGGCATTTGTGTAAAAAAGAAACCCCCGAAAACCGTCGCGTCCTGCCGGCAGGCGCTGGAGCAGGCGAGGACCAAGAGCCAGCAGGACGTGAAGAGGCTGCCGGTGGCCTTGAGAGAATTTGGAATCGTCGAGAGAACGTTGGCCCGAGTTTGCGAGTCGTCCTCCCAAAAAGATCTGGCCGCGGCGTGCGATGCCGCTAAGGAAACTCTCGAGGCCGCCGTGGCGACCTACAAAACCGAGCTCGCGGATGTGTCGAAGCAGATCCTGGAGACGGAGGACGATCTGGATCGATGGAGGAAGCGGGAAGCCGACGCGCCGAACAAATCGGCAGCGCTCGCCAAGCAGGAGGAGGAGTGGGCGGCGAGGGAACGCGCCGAGAACGCTCTAGCCCTCGCGATCACGAGAACCTTGGTCCCGCCGGATGTGGCGCGGGAATCCGCCGAGTCTCTTCGGACGCGGGCCGCGAAGCGCGTGGCCGTCG
This sequence comes from Chrysophaeum taylorii, assembly GCA_029834535.1. Lineage (NCBI taxonomy): Eukaryota > Pelagophyceae > Pelagomonadales > Pelagomonadaceae > Chrysophaeum > Chrysophaeum taylorii. The sequence goes on from JAQMWT010000370.1 coordinate 37,263, forward strand.
CGTTGGACGAAAAACGCGACAACGCGCAAAAGCAGCAGCAGCAGCAACCGCTCGACGACAAGCAGGAGGCGAAGAGGGCGTTTCTGCTGGCGGCGAAATGGGGCGGACTCTACACGTTCGAGCTCGCGCAGCGGATCAAGACGTGCAAGCCGTTGCACTGGGTCCAGGCCCACCCCGACGACCTCCTCACGGCTAACTTTCTTGCCGGCGCGGGAGCCGAGACGTTCAAGAACTTGGCAGACTACGATTTGGTCGAACTCCGAGCCATATACGCGTGCTGTCCCGCGAAATTCGAGCTCGATGCCTCGGGAGCCAAGGCGGCGTGGCGCGCCGCGCTCGTTGACCGGCTCCGAGAATTAACCGCGCGCGACCGCGGCGAGACCGTCGCCGCGGGCTGGGACGGAGAGAAAAACGAGCGCAAGGTCGTCAGGCTGCCGGCTCTCGCGCCCAAGCACAAGCGGCACTCGAGCTACTACTACCCCTCGAGCCACGAGCTCGAGGCTCGATCGAAAAAGTACGAAGAAGCGCGGCGACGCCTCGAGGACCGCAGGGGCAAAGTCGCCGACCTCGAAGCCAAAGTGGCCGACGCAAAACTCGAACGAGACGCGGCCTTCGTCGACGCGCGGAGCGAGTACCTCCAGCACCGGTACGGCAAGCAGATGCTCAAGGACCTGGCGAAAGAAGCAGACGATCACTTCAAGCGTCTCTCGGCGGATCTCGGCTCGGACACCTCTGCCGCCGGCGCTCGCGCCGATCTCAAGCGCGCGCGCGCCGCGGTATCCAACGCGAATCCGTCCGAAGCCGAACACGCGTATCTCCGGAAACTGCTGGACAAATATGGCCTAGACCGGCCCGACCCCGACGCCGACGCGAGAGACCTCAAAGCCCTGCGCGACCGCGTCTTGCAGAAACTCTCCTTGTCGTCTTCTTCCTCTGCTACCGAAGAAGAAAGGTGGGCGTTCGAGGGTAGGGGCCGCTTGATCCGAGGACCCTTCGACCCGTGGCCCGAAATCAAGAAGGAAAAGGTCGCCGTCGTCAAGAAGCTCTCCGACGCCGAAGAAGCGGAGTTGAGGAAAAAGGAACTGCGACAGTCGACGGCGGCGGCGACGACCACCGAAGCCCAATCCAAGCGAAAGATCCACGACGCCTGGCGCCAAGAAAGAAGCGCGAGTTTTGCCTCCTCCTCCGAAACTTCCGGTGCAAAGCCCGTCTCTTCTAAAAAGCACGCCCTCTCGTCCGCGAAGAAGACCCTCGAGCCTGTCGCCCCAAAATCGCGCCGCCTCTCCCAGCTCCTCGCGCAGGAACACCCCACCGACCTCGCCGCCCTCCAGGCGGCGACCACCACCACCACCAAACCGACTCAAACTGCTGCTGAACCACCCTCGTCGGAACCGCGCACCCCAGCATAATATCATCATGTAACGACGACGACCCGACGATATTATTGAGGTTGTTCGAACGTCGTAGTAGTACTAAATACACAACGGCGCCTTTAAATGGCTGGCGCTCCTAGGGTCTGTCTATTCAAGCAAGCAAGCGTGCATATCCATTCAACCAACCGCAACATGTGGCGGCGGCGGCGGCGTTCGGGGGAGCTGGTCGTTCGTACGATCGTTCGTCATCAGGCCCTCTACGCCCGATTATAATTGCCATCACGACGAGATGAGCTAATGCCCAAGCCGTGGTTGATGACGTGGTTACAAAAAACATTCATTATCGCGCCCCTCATAGACGGGAACGCACCCAGCGTTCGGATTTGGATGACCGGGGGGGGCCCATAACGCGAATATGGTCAACCGCCGCCGCCGGATGTAGTACTTCATTTTTTCTCGCTGCTACGAAGAAGGAGCTGGCTGGCACCTTGGCAAAGAAGAATCCGCCGAACCAGCATCGTAATCTTAAGTCCACGGTCGTGCTTCCGCCACCAACTCGCGATCGCATCGTCGGATTTTGGCGTCACGTGTCATACATAATATTATGTGTTCCTGTGTATCTTCCGAAGTTTCCAGATACGCGACTCGCGAGGCCTAATAATAATAATATGCAACTATTCATTCGCCTGTGCGGCCCCAGTTTTCTGACATTGCACCGTGTATGATAACACTCCCGCACGTATCATGGAAACGCCACCGTCGGACGCGCACATCTATGTAACTCAAGTTGGAGAAAGCGGCTCTAGCTCAAAAACCGACGCAACAACAAACCGTAATGGTTCGCAGCCGCAACAAAAAAGACGCTGGCACCTCTAGTTATTATTTTGAACAAGCAAGCAAGCGCGCAACGATGCCGCAGCGTTCACGACAGACAGCATCCGCGCGTCGCTTGGTCCTCCTCGTCGTATTGTTTCGGGAGATAATGGATTGTCTCGAGAGCGGTATTTTTGTCCAAGAATAGGACGCCTCGTGGGAAAAGGCGACCGGCTGCCTGCTCGAAACTACATGGTCGACCTTGTTTTGCAGCGGACATTTATTAATTCGTGATGATGATGATGATGATGATGATGAACTTGGGGGAGCTGTGGCGCCGCCAAACGACGATGAATCAGTCGTTTCATTCAGCTGCTGGATGGGCGTTTCTGCGGAGATAAGGCGGAGGTCTCGTCAGAACACGATCCTGTAACATTGTCCGCAACATCCTACGGGCGGTGGGTGCCGTTTTTTCCGCAGATGAGGTGGACAGTGCTTGAATTCGGTCGCGCGTTCCGACCGAAGATGGCACGGAAGGAAGAAGCGCTCGTCGTGGAAACATAAGCTCTCTCACTTCATTCGTTTCGTCATCAATTCTTCTTTTTTTGACGCGCGGATTCATACTACTATCGCAAGTGCTATCGAAGGTGGGCGGCGTTCCGCCGTTTAGGTGATTTAACTCGCGCGCCATATCATATTTTCCATTGGCAAGTGCAGAGATGATGATGCTGCGTTTCCTTTTTTCTGAGTTCCCGACACACAACCCGTATGGCCACCCGTTACTTTTAGAAGCAGACTCGACCTTAAAACTCCGAGGTGGAGTTTCGAAACGCCGTCTGCAGACATCTGGACCTGTACGAAAAACTATGGATGCGCCTTCGTATCGACCGGGACGTGATGCGAATCCGTAGACAGCAAAAACGGCTCTTACTGCTCGTACACCATCGAGAATCAGTATAAGCACAAGGTGGCGCCGGATCTTCGTGCGATCCGTCGTCCTCTCGAAGGGCACACACAGTCTCTCCCGTCGCGTAGTGTTCCCAGAGCCGCCCATACGGAGGCAACCTGGCGATTGGGCGCTTTGCTGCATCCCTCGTCGCCAAAGCCAGGATGCTGGCCTCGAGTCAAAGAAGGCGCGACCCGCCAGAACGACGCCGTGACAGCGGCCTGCCCTGCCCAAGAAGAGGTTCCAGCGCAATGTTGTTGTTCCTTAGCCCCCCAGAAGAAGAAGATGAGGACAAGTTTCAGCAACGGACGACGACAGACGTGATGTTTTGGGGTCTGTTGGCGCTTTTTGTTGTTGGTGCGTCGGGGGTTCGCGTCGCGTATCTCGTGCTCGCGCACGACGAGGCGACGCTCCGCGCCGCCGCCCGGCTCGTGGACGTGCTGTACGACGAGGATGACACGTTTTTGGTACACATCGATTCGAAGTACGCGTCGCCCAAAGTCGAACTACTGAGAGATGCGGTGAGATGGGCGCAACTGTTTGACGTTCAGTGGGCGCGGTGGAGCATGGTGGAGCCGACGCTGTGGGCGATGCGGGAGCTGGGGTCCGTCGAATGGGACGTGTTTATCAATTTGGCCGGAGATTCTTGGCCGGTTCTCGAACCCGTCAGCCTTAAACGTAAACTCGAGGACGTGAAACATTTGAATTTCGTGACGTCGGGGCCCTCGTGTCCGACGGGGCTCCGCCCCACGGCTCGATCCGAGTTTGGGGACGGCTGGCACAAGAAACAAGCGTATCCTCATCCTATGATAGGGGCGGTGCCGTCGCTCGAAGCTTATTACGGGTCTCAATGGATGATATTGAGTCGGCAGTTTGTGGAATTTGTGGTCGACGAGCTCAAGAACCCAGGGAGTCCCGCCGCGCTCTTGCGGAACTGGTTTGTCCACGGTTGGATGGACGTCCCCGACGTCGGCCGGGTTAAGCCTCACATTCCCGACGAAACTTTTTTTCCGTCCTTGTTAGCTTACCACAAATTTCCGTTGCCGTCCCCCGCGATGGTCATCGACGGAAAGGTAACGACGGCGACTTTTTACATCCGCATGGACGAGCACTACCCGTGGTCCTCGGGAAAGCAGCGATATCTCGCGCCCGCCCTCGATCGCCGAGAACGGCCCTGGGGGCCCTACTACCTCGGAGCCTACGATTTGGCCGACATCCGGGCATCGGGTGCATTTTTTGTTCGAAAAACCTCCCCCCTCGTCGACCCCGCGCTCTTCCAGATTCTCCCCGTCGACGACCACGCGCGGATTCCTGCCTTGGCCTGGCCATCCCACCACCTCACCCTCTCGGACCCCCTGCCGGTGCTGCCCACCCTCGCCAACGGCTGCGTCCAGGTCGCCGAGTCGGTCCACTGTCCCCCCTCCCACACCCTCCGCCCCGATGCTGCCGAGCTCCGGTGACCCGGCATCCTTACTACTACTACTACTACTACTGCAATGAGATTTCGATTTCGCTTTCACGACTTTTACCATCATCATCGACCAGCGTCTTGGTCGTCCCGAGCTGTGATACCCGCTGCAGCCGCGTCTGTCGCGGCGACCTACGCGAAGATGGAAGAAAAGCACCCGACCACCACCGCCTGGACCGTGACCCCCGCCTCCCTTGGCCCGCCGCGCGTCCACCGCATCGTCATAACCGGGGGTCCGTGCGCAGGGAAGACGACGGCGATGGCCAAGCTCCAGCTGCGGCTCACGGACATGGGGTTCGCGGTCTACGTTGTCCCCGAGCTCGCAACCCTGACGATCACGGGAGGCGCGTCCCCCGGCACGTATTCCCGGGCGGAATTCGTCGCTTGGGAGACCGCGCTGCTCCGGGGCCAGATGGACCTGGAAGATCGTTTCGCCGAGATCGCTAATCACTGCTCCGCCGACAAGCACAGCGTGCTGCTGTGCGACCGCGGGACGATGGACGTCCTCGCGTACGTGGGCCAAGATGCATTCCTCGAAATTCTCGAAGAGAACGCGTGGACCGTACCCCAGCTCAGAGACAAGAGATACAATGCGGTCATACATCTCGTAACTGCGGCGATCGGCGCCGAAGACTTTTACACGCTCGAGAACAACAAGGCACGGATGGAAACTCCCGACGAAGCGAGGAGCCTCGACGGCAGATTGTCGCGCGCCTGGATCGGTCATAACTCGCTCCGTATCATCGAGAATTCTGGCAGTTTCGAGGAGAAAATGGTGCGGGTGCAGCAAGCCGTGTGCGAGTCTTTGGGCGTCCCGGGGCCCCGCGCTACGCCGAGATGGTGGATCGTCGAGATCGACTTTGGAAATTGGCCCGATTCTCTCGAGTACGCCGAGTGGCAGTTAGAGCACGTCTTCTTAAAAAAAACGAACGGCAACGAGTCGAGGGTGACTAAAAAATCACAACCCCAGTCCACGACATACCACCTGCGCGTCGCGGGCGCGGTCGTCAACGGCGAGCAGTCCATATCCGAGCGAGTCCTCTCCTTCCGCGAATACAAGGCGCTCCTCGTCCAGGCCGACCTCGAGAGGTCGCCCATCCGCAAGACTCGCCGCGCCTTCATCTGGCACAACGAGTACTACCTCATCGACTCCTTCCAATCCCCGCCCCAGACCGCCGGCGTCACCACCCTCTTCATCGAGGCTCCCATATCCGAGTCCACCAAACGCGAACTCCCCCCCTTCGTCAATCTCAAAGAGGACGTCACGCAGCGCAAGTGGTTCACCACCCTCGCCCACGACTCCTGGAAACGGACCATGGCGATGGCCGACGAAATCTCCAGCACCAAACCCCCGCCGTCTCCAAAGCGTCCGTAGAACGAACGAACGAACGAACGAACGAACGAACGAACGAACGAACGAACGAACGAACGAACGAACGAACGAACGAACGAACAAACGCCCGCTCCCTCCCTCCCTCCAAGTTATTATTATTACTATATTTGTGTCGCGCCGCTATTGTAGTAGGGGAGCATGAAGGATGTGGGTGGGTTTGTGGGGTATGAGGGATGTGCCTGACGGGCGGTAGTAAGGGCCTTCTTTCTCGTCGCAATGGCCGCCGTTTTTTTCTTGATGCACCACTCCGAACCAAAAAAAAGGAATGGAGTCTGCCTGCCTCTGACTCTCCTTCGACTCACCTCAAGACGCAGAGATCTTCCTGGCCAGTGACTCGTTCACCTCAAGACGCAGAGATCTTCCTGGCCAGTGATCATGTCGCCACTTGAATGAATGAATGAATGAATTAATTAAAAGCGTCGAAGTCGTCACTCTTCTCCGGCCCCGAGAAGAATCGGTCTGTGAGAACTAATTAATAATTCCCAATTGCCTGAGAAATGGAAAGGGCGCGGCAGGAGACGCGGTCGCGGTCGCGCGATCGGCTGAGCGAATGGCGCGACAGCAGCGAGTGGCGCGATTCCCTGAACCAGTTCTACTCGTCGCTCGACGGTCGACCGCAGTCGATCGACGAGCTGCTGGCGGAGAGCGGGTTGTTCTTCGACGCGGACAAGATCGAAGACCGTTGGTGGTCTCGGGGACTCGATCGGCTGAGCGAGCTGTCGATCAACACGCCGCCCCAGGCGTCGAGCGACTACTTGCTCGCGCTGAGCTCGTCGGCGCCGACGGAGGAGAGGCCGAGATACAAAAGCGACGATATCTACGAAGATATGCTCCGGTTGCTCGAGGAAGATCCTCCCAAGCCGCGGAAGAAGCGCGAGAAGAAGAAGCCGCCGCCGCCGCCGCAGACGTCGAGCACCACCAACTCGTCGGTGCCGCGACCGATCGCCCCGCGGCCTCCGGTAAACAGGTCGACCCTATTGGAACGCGTCGAGAAGCTCGAGCTCGAAGAAGGACGCGCCGCGCACGCGAAGCGCGTTATTGCGGCCGCTGACGACTACATTCTCAATCACTTCGAGGACGCGGTGCTGGAGCTCGAGGGCGGCCGTACCGAGGAAGACTCGAAGCTCGCGTTGTTGTTGGAGATTTTCACGAGCCTCGACGTTTTCCTCGCGCCGATCCACGCGATCGAACAGGACATCAAGGACAAGAAGCAGCGGGCTGTTGATAACTGTGGGGATCGCCAGCACGCGATCGACCTCATGCGCGACGTCAAGGCCCTCGAGCACAAATTGTCCCACCTCAAAAGCGACCTCGCGAAGCACGTCGGCCTCTAACCAACCAAAGGGGGGGGGGCGTTCCGCTCCGTTCCGTTCCGTTCCGTTCGGTTTCGATTTATTTATTTATATCCAATTACAGGCGGCCGTCTCGACGGCGTGCCACATGTACCAGGAGCCGATGGTGCGGTAGGGTCGCCACGCCTGGGCGATTTCTTCCATCTGGCCGCGGGTGGGGAGGTCGTTCACCAAAGTCGCCGTCTGCTGCTGCTGCTGCTTCCGGCGGAGGAGAGTAGCGTGGTAGAGTTTTTTGAAGGCTTTTTGGACGGCGAGATCGCCAACGGGGAGGACGTCGGGTCTCCCGAGGCCAAACATCAAAAACATGTGGCTCGACCACTCCCCGATTCCCCTCACTTGGGTGAGCGTCTTGACCACCGCGTCGTCGTCGAGAGACTGGAACAGACCCTCGGAGAGCGTTCCGTTGTCGAAGAGTTCGGCGATATTTCTGACGTATTCCGCTTTGGTCTTCGAGAGGCCGACGGTGCCGCCGACCTTTGGAGACAGCAAAACCGTCTCGTCGACGGCGAGGAGCGATTTTGGCGAAAACGAATCGCCACCGCCGCCACACGCGGCTTCGAGCCTCTCGAAAATCCTGCGCGCCACCGTCGTGCTGAGCTGTTGGTAAACGATAGATCTGGTCAAAGACCTCCAGGGATCTGCCGGGAGTTTCTCGAGCATGGCCGTCGGCGGTCCAACTTGCGCGATGAGCGAGGCGAGGCGGGCGTCCGCTCTGCGCAGGTGCTCGAGGGCAAGCGGCATCGTCGCGGTCGCCAGCGGTTCTGGAACGGGGTTCGCGGACGCGAACACCCTGAAGACTTTTAATTTCTTTGCCCTAGAAGAAGAAGAAGAAGAAGAAGAAGAAGAAGAAGGACGACGACGACGACGACCAAGGGGGGTCACTACCACGTCCTCGTCCTGTTGTTGTTCCCTGAGCTGGGCTTCGATGACCCGGTCCTGGAAGGTGCGGGCCAGGGGGTCCAGGTAGTGCCTGAAGAAGGAGCCGCACAACCGAATATTCTCGGCCTCGGCCACTTCGATCGTATTGGCAGCCGCGATAACGTAGAGATCGAGATCGTCGCGACGTTGGCCCGGCCTGTCGACGCGACCCTTCATCTGCTCCAGAACGTCGCCCGGCTGCGGCCGGCAGACGATCGCGTCGTAGGTCTGGAGGTTGAGCCCGCGCGCGCCCTCGGAGACTGTGAACACCGCCGCCGCCGCTGCTGCGTCAATAACTTTTGACAATTTTTCGAGCTCGGAGGTCGTGTTCGCGAAGACGAGGGGTCGACGACCCACCTTCCGGAGCTCGGCGACGCGCGAAACGACGGCGTCTATCAGAATTTTAGGTTCGTAATTGTCGCGGAGAAATTTCTTCGAGGCAACGTAGAGCTCGCGGGGCGAGCTGCGGCCCGCGGCGACGCGCTTCCGGTACTCCGCTCCGAGGGTCGGCGGGAGCTCGATCTCGTCGAGGTGGAGATGCCATCGACGACCGGCTTCCGGCACGAAACAGACCAAATGTTCGCGGAGGAGCGTAGGGAGAAACCCGGGCGCGCGCGGGAGCGGCGACCGCAGCATGCGTATCATGTAGAATAACGAGGCGAACGAGGACCGAAAGAGCGTCGCCGAGAGCATCAAGACCCCGCACCGCGAGGCCACTACCGAGCGCCACGCTTCGGCGGCTTGCATCGCTGTTTCCGATTGGACGGATACGCATTCGTCGATCACGACTAAATCCCAGCCCGGCTGGTTGACGAAGGGATGGTCGCGGTGGCGCGCCAAGGTCGTCACGACGAGCGAAGCCCCTCCGAGCGATTTCTTCTTGCCCAAAAGGGCGCCGTTCGGCCTCTGGACCACTACCTCGAACCCTTCGGCGTGAGCTTTGGCTTGGCGCGTCCACTCCTCGACGAGGGACGCGGTCGGACACAACACGAGACACCCGGTTCGACGCGAGAGCAACGAGCTGATTCGCGCGCACACCGCTAGGGCAGTCAGAGTCTTGCCGGCGCCAACGGCCGACGCGTCCGCGAATCCTCTCTTTCCTTCCTTGATTCCCGCGACCACCTTCTCCACCGCGTCTCTCTGGTGCGGCCACAGAGCCGTCGTCACCCTAGGAGTTGTTGCTTCTTTGTCTTGGTGCTGCCACGGCGCGGCGAACATGGACAGGTGTCCGCCGTCGGGCATGGCCCCGAGGTTGAGCGAAGGCCGACCGTCGTCGTCGTCATCGTCTTCTTCTTCCAGACTCGGCCGGTCGTCGTCCACGACCGTCCGTACTGGCGCGAGCCGCCGGCGCTTGACAACAACAACAGCAGCAGCATCTTTTTTGTGCGCGTTGAGCACAGATCTGTCGTCGTAGGCGCCAAACGCGAGCACGGATAGGGTCCTGTGGAGATGGGCGAAGCATTCGGGAGCAAATTCGTAATCGACGCGGAACGCGAGTTCCCCGACGCGTTCAACCAACGGATGATAGAGCATTGCCAGAACATAATAAATCCGGAGGACTACGCCCTCCGTCATCTGCTGGACTGCCTTTCGGGCGCGCGTTCCGTCGCGACCGCAACACGCGATTTCCACTCTTCCGTCGTCGTCGCGACATTCTAGTTTTACGAACGCGTCGCGCCACGCGCCGCGCGGCACCGGCGATGCCTCGGCGATCGCCATCCAGTCGGGGATGAAGTCCGTTTTTTCCTCTTCCAGGTCCCTCAAAACCTCGAGGCCGTTGCTCGGTTCGACGTAGAGGGCCCTTCTCAGTATCGACTCGAGACGAGGCGAAAGAGCGGCGGCGGGCGGCGAGCCGCACGGCGCCAGAAACCGCGAAGCGTCGAACGCCGGCACCGGTTCGCCGTTGATCGCGAATTCGTCCTTCCAATCCACTACCGTCACGCGGCGCCGCCACCTAAACCCGAGGGGCGGTCGCGGCACGTTATTCTCGAAATATTTAGGAAAAGAGCGGCGGAGCGCCAGCTCGATCTCCGGCGTCGCTTCTATCGTCTTTCCGTCTCTTTGCGCTACCACCGGCTTCGCGGGCGAGCCCGCGAGCATCACCTCGACGCCGTCCGCCGTTTCGACGCATTCCGCGAATAGACAAAGAAACGCCGTCCGCGCCTCGAGCGCAGTCGGTTCCCGGCCACCACGCTTGCTCTCCTCTCGACGACCCGCCCGCGGCTCCTCTTTCGTCGTCGTCGTCGTCGTCGTCGTCGTCGTCGTCGTTAGGGCCGCGCGCAGCTCGGTTTGAAGCTCCCTCACCACGACCTCGAGTCGCTGCTCCTCGAGAGTCAGCCGCCTGCGCACGCTTCTTGTCTCGACGATTGCCGCGTCGTCGTCTTTCGCGGCCACGAAAGACGAGAACCGGGTGGTGTCCGCCGGCATCATCACCTCCCTAGCGTTCAGGCCCGACGAGAGCCGGTAGACGAGGTCGGCCAGAGCTCGCAACGAGTGCTGCTCTGGCATCGACGGTACCTCCGGAAGCGTAGCTTGGAGCAAAATCAAGAACGAGGGTCTCAGCGCGTGATCGTAGGCGCTCAAGTCGGCAGCGTCGTCGCCCTCGGAGTTTCCCTCTATTACCTCAACCCCCAGCGGCACCAGCGGCGGTCCCTTTTCCTCCTCCTCGAGACGAGCCAGGACGCGCTCAAAACACGGATTGTTCTTCTGCCTCAGTCTCAAAACGAGTCGCAGGCCGTCTCTGTCTGGCGCGTCGAATTCAAAATCCAACGAAGAAGGGATTTTCGATCCCCAGCCCCGCCACGGCCAGAGCGATTCGGGAGAATCTCGCGCCCACAGCCCCGCCGCGAGACGTCGGAGGGCATCGCACCGTTCGACGGATAATCGAAACCGGCGATCCTCGGAGGCAGCGATCCACAGCGACGCTGTCGTCGCCATCGACAACTCGCCGCGCCACGGCGACGACGCGGCCAAAGCCGTCGACAAAATAACCCGCAGCGCGGCGCACGTTCCCGACTCGCCCGACGCGCTCGAGGGTTCGCGTGCCGAAACAAGCTTATCGAGCGCGTCGAGAACCACGCGTCGCGAGCACAGCGCGGCCCCGCGGCACAGGGCCTTCCCGAGCTTTGACCCCAACGTCCGCACTTCGCACGATCTCCTCGAGAACCGAACGAGCGGGTCTCGACTCTTAAGAGGAAAAACTTTTTTCGGCGCGGCTCCCGTCTCGATGCCATCGACCCCAAGCACCACCGCCAGTCCCTCGCAGTTCTCCACGAGCCGGTACTTCAACGAGGAGTCTTCTTCTTCTTCTTCTTCGAAGAAGAAGGAGTTCCATCGCCCGAACCTCGTCTCGAGCTTTCTGATTTCCACCACCGCGGGGCTCAGGCCCCTGGCAACCGCGAGCCGTCGGACTTCGTCCCTCCCCAACCACATAGCCTCCTCCTCCTCGACGATCATTGCGTACGTCGCGCGCAGGCCCGTCTCCTCGAACAACTCTGCGGCGCTCGCGAATCGTCTCCCCACAATCTCAGGATCGCCACGCTCAACCGTCAGCGCCACGACGTCCGTGATGAGCGCCTTCGACGACCCCCCCATCGCGTGGGGTTGGACCGCGCTCTCCACGCGGACGGCCATCTCCTCCGAACAGGCCACGCCCCCGGCCGCAATGCCCACCGCGCCCACGCACCGATCCTTCATTTTTTAAGGCAGATGTATGATAGATAGACTAAATAATACGGATCGAGAAAACTTTCTTCTTTAAATATGTTCGTCTTCCGTATTTTCTCTTAACTTGCTAGAAAATAGAAATTATACCTGTATCTAGGACGCAAGATCTTTCGGACGGACGTCTTCCGGTTTTTCTCATGATTTAAGTTTCAGAGCGACGCCTCGGGATGACGACACAAACCGTCCGTCGGCCAACGAGGCGGAAGACCACTCGCCGCGCCCATCGTCGAGTTCCCAACCCGAAGCAGACGGGGAACGAGTGTGTGGTGGATAAGGGCGAGCAATTCGACGGCAAAGTAAGAGTTGCCGATCGTCGTGAAGAGGGACTGAAGGAGCATCGGCCGCAGAATGAATAAGCACCTGATTTGGGAGGTGCGGCAGCGTGACCCGGTGCTCCCAGCGTCCACGCGATGCCATCGCCTTCAAAAACCTGGACCTCGAAGTTGAATCCTGTATTATAGTTTCAACCGAAGGCACTGCTACCGCGGCGATAAAAAATTACGATCTCAGAAAAAATCAAACCCGAACCAACCACGCGAAAATTTTTGATCCTAGAAAATCAAAACCCGGCGATCAACCATAGCAATCCAAAACCAAACCAACCAAAATACGAGAGCTACGTCCATCGTTCTCGGTCGCGTCGTCTTCTGGGGGCCGCAAGACACGCGTGCGCCGTTCCTTCAAGAGCGACGCGCATCGTTTTTTGGCCCAAAATCCTGGCATGGAGATAACGAACACGTTCTGCGTTGCCCTACTCCCATTCGTACTTTGGCATTGGCGACGGCCGGCGCTCTAGCTCACGCCCCACACAAAGGAAGATTCGGTCGACGGTTTTTTTCCGAACGTCGCTTCGTTGTCAACGGTGCAGCGGCTTCAGCAGGAGCCGTAGCCACCACCGTTGTCGTCGCTGGTGCCGGTGCTCGCGCTCGCGGCGGCGCAGGCTCTGCGGCGTATTTCTTTGGGATTTCCTCGACAGCAGCGTCTCGTACATCTTCGGGGTCAGCAACTTCTCGTCCTTCAAATCCTTCGACTACTCCGCCCGGCGGGTAGCTCGAGCTGTGTCGTCATTGGTTCAGGAATGCGTCGGCGGCGAAGAGACCAAAACTAAAACAAGGCGTGCGTCGGCGACGAGAATGAATCAGATCAAACCAAACCAACCAAAAAACGCGCGCGTCGGCCTAGAAATGCATCAAACCAAACCAACCAGGAGACGCGCGATGATGATAATCCAACCCAACTGCCCGAGGATGTCAATTAGGGCGCGATTCGCCTCGCTCGCCGACACCTGGGTGGTGGTGCGATGGATCTTTGTTTGCCCTTACGCGTTTGCTCCCGATCGCCGACGTCGATATCCATCAGACTGTGTTCTTCGCCGTCGAGGGCTGGGCAGTGTCTTTTTCTCTCGCCTTGATGATCGTTGTGATTTGCAGCTGGCGCTTCGGCTCTACGCCGGATGTCACCCCAAACCGTGCCAGGGGCCGCGTTCTCGTGCTTTACGTGCCAGGGCTCGTCATACCCTGCTGGAGCGCCGTTACGCGAAATAAGAAGAACGAGACCCAAGACGCGGAACCACTCTCAAACATGGCGCATCATGCGACTGCTTCTTTGGACCACACGACGATCGTCGCGCGCCTTTCGGCGGCTTCTGGCAAAGAACACGAGCGACGTCAACCACGGACGGGGGAGATGACTTTCTTTCCCAGGGGATAGATAGAGGGGTAGCGACGTGAGCTGGTGACGGTCCAGCTCGTCCCCTGGATGCGCAGCCTTAAAAAAATTGGGCGATGGACTCGGATGTCTGCCGGGTCCCTTAAATTTTTGGAAATTCTCGTCACCTTTGAACAAGAGCTGCGCGCGTGTGTTCCCACAGGTGGTCAATCAATAATGCTGTCAGGATGATTTTTCTTCAGACGGCGCACGCAGTCCCACACCTTTGAGGATCTGGTGGTGAATCATCGCTCAGTTTCGCCGAGTTTGTTCATCATCGACTTCGCCCAATCGACTCGTTCTTCTGCTTCTTTCTTCTGTTCCTCCTATTTTTTCCTCCTCATCATCATCATCATCAACGTTCTTCTCCGCCTCAAGAAGGCAGCAGCAGCGCGGCCCCACGTCGCAGGATCAGGCCGTCAGCCCTGCTGAATGAACGTGAAGTGACATCATCCGAGCGCTCGGAGCGCTGCGCGGAGCCATACGATGGACGCGGATTTTGGGCCAGCTGAGGGCACGAGCGAAGGAGGGAGGTCAGTAGGGCAAGTCGACCTCGTCTCTCAGATTTGGCAGCGCGCCGCCGGCCGTCGACGATGACTTCCACGGCTCTCGCTTCCGTCGACTTGGGCGCCCGCGTGCGCGTTTGCCGGGTGCACATTTGGCTCGATGAATTTTGCACGCGCAATGACCGCCCGAACTCGTTCTACTGTCCGCGCTTGACGCTGGCGCGGGCAGTCGGCCGTGCTCGACGCCGAGCTCGACGGAGATGCACACGGAATCATGTAAAATTCCAGAAAAAAAAAAGAGCAAACGTGCAATTTTACTAGAGCTTCGTAGGTAGGAGGTAGTACTGATGATCGAGGCGGGCGTAGTCTATTGCAAGGAAAGCATATGGCCCTAGCCGCTGCAATTTTTTGGGTACACCTTCTTTTCACGAGGGCGTCTGTGGACGGGCCGCGAGAAGCTCGGATCGCACTGAGGCGCTGCCTTTTTCTAGTAGCGCACAGCAACGAGGCTTATTTAGAAGAATGAATATCTTCGATTGCGAGCACATCTCTCGCGCAGGCCTGCGAGATGGCATTAGTTGTTGTTATTATTATTATAGAGGCTCGTTATTTTTCAAAAAAAGCGGGGAAATGATCAAGGTCCAGATCTTTCGGTGCACCACAAGTGCAGTTTGGGTTGCAATCGTAATGATTTTGTAGTAATGGTACATGCTGAGGCAACAGTGTACTGCGTGCTAAGAAGGTCGGTCAGAAGACCATGGAGAGGTCGCAGATGATCGTGATCGAGGCCTTGTTTTGCTCGATCGCTTCGCTCTATTGGGAGATCCCCGCATGCATTTCCTTCGTGAACCAACTAAGTTGCTTGGTGGTGCGGTGCCTCTCGAAATGCGAAATCGTCCCAATAAAGACTTGTTGCCAAGCTCAGCTCAAGCTTCTCTGCCTCGACTACCGATGCGCGTGCCCCTGCAACGAGTCCGTGCCGTGCCTCTGCACGATCTTCTTCCTGACCTGCTTTCCAAAGTGCGGCTGGGCCTTGAAGCTGCACGAATTTTCGTCGTTTGACGAAGACTCGCCCAAAAACGACGCCACCGTCTTCTACGCCGCGTGTTGCTATCTCATAGCGTGCTCGAACGAAGATTGCTGCACCTGCTCGGGGTACGACACGTGTTTCTGCGCGCACGCCGAGTTGTACTGCGACCTCAAGGGAAACGAGCCAGGCTTCCGACAGGCGGGGCACTGCCTTTGCGTCGATCAGCGGTGTGCGCTCCCCTTGGACGAGGAGATCCCCAAGGCCTGCACGCCCTGCCCTTTTTTTGTGGTCTTTCCGACGGACCAGATCGGGTGTTGCAAGACGGTCGGCGACCTTGACTATGAGCCGCCGGGCTATGATCAGCTCCTCCGCCAATTCCCGGGCTACGACGACGAACCCCCCGTTCAGCAGGCCATCAAGCAGCAGCCGGTCTAGGACGGAGGAGCACGCGCATGCGTTTGTATTTTATTTCATTTCGCCGCGGGGAAACAGGTGCCGACTTTTTTGCATACTACCTACCTATGAGAGCCCGTTCCTTTGCGGACGGCACGCGGCGTCTTGCTCGGAGAGCCGCGCGGTCTCTGGTGGTGGTGGTGGTGGTGGTACGCTCGCGCGCTCGCGGGAGGATCGGGATCAGTCGCAAGAAGAAGGCCAGACTGCATTATTATTGTGGGCTCCTCGTCGAGTGGTGGTGGTGGTGGTCTGCTGCTTCTTCTTCTTTTGCTTCTTCGAGACGACGGCGACGACGTCCTAGTACTAGTGCGCGGGGAACCAACCCACGCTGGGCGCGCCGTAGAAGTGCGGGGACAATAGGACGCGGGCGGCCGAGCGAGGACGTCATCTACTGCCAGGAGGCTCCTTCTTTCCCGCGCCCTTCGACGACGACGAAGAAGAAGAAGAAGAGGATTCTCGTCCTCGTCGCTGCTCTCTTCTTCCTTGACGTCGTCGGAGGGGTCGGCAAGCCGCAGGTTGGTGAGGCGGGGAAGATGGTCGGGCGACTTTTTCTGTGGTCCTGAAAAAGAGGGCAGTCGTCGATCGGTGGAGAACACCGCCTCAGCCGCCGCGCAGGCCGCGCGGCAGAGGTCGTCGACGTCGATCACGAGCAGGGTTGCCGGCTGGCAGGTAACGGTGATCGAGGTTGTTGTTGTTGTTGTTGTTGTGGCCGACGACGCTGCGAGGTGCGTCGCGGTCGAAGCGGCGGCCGCGGCGGCGGCAGCATCGAGACTCCTCGTAGTCTCGTACGCCGCCGCGATGGCGCGCGCGACGTCCGCGACGCCGCCGCGGCCGCCCAGAGAGTCTCCTGGCACGAGGCAGCCCACGCGCGTGGCCGTTGGCCATAGCCGCCTAAACGCGGTGTTGTTGTTGTCGACGAGGTCGGGACATCTCCGAGGGAGGTCGACGTTCGCGACGCCCGAGAGGACGAACTTGAGCGCGGGGCCGTCGGGGATCGCGGCGCCTCGCTCGACTTTCTCAATTTTGGGCGCGAGCCGCAGCTTGATCGGAGCCGGCACGCCGCGGAGTTCCTCGCCAACGAGGTCCAGGACGTCCTCGACTCTAGGCCGCGCGTATTTTTCGTTCTTCGTCATTCGTGCGGCCAGGCGCGCGGCGAGCTTGGTTCGAGGTGTTTCCGAGAAATTCTTCGAGTCGTCGATCTTGACGAGAGTCGTGCTCTCTCTCGCGATCGCGACGCATCGCTCCGTCGCGTCGCCGCCGCCAAATTTTGGCGGCGGCGAAACGGACGAGAACGTCGGCGCGATGAGGTCGCCGGCGGCGAGCGCGCACGCGCAGTGTCCGAGGCGCGCCTTGGCCCAGGCGCGGCGCGCGCGAAAATCATCGCCACCGTTGATCGAATCGAGATCGAGACGAAGATCCTCGTCGTCGTCGTTGTCCTCGACAAAATGAAGAGATACCGAACCTCGCAGGACCAGACCTCGCGCGGCGCGCATCGAGCCGACGATCTGACGGGCCTCGTAGTGTTCGAGGTAGGCGAGGCGCGCGAGGCGTCGCCGCAGGCACGCGGGCACGGCCGCGAGCGGCGAATCTTCGGCGAACGCGCTCGCGACGTCGGGATACTCGGCGCGGACCGGGACGACGGCTCGGTAGGCCGTCTCCGAGAGGACTGCGAGGTCCGGGGCGAAGGTGTTGGTGGGTGCCGACCTCAGCGCAGCAGCCTTTTCCTTATCATCTAAAAGGAGGAGCACGTCGCACGGTTTGAGGCGGCGGCGGCGGCGGGTCGCGCGACCCTCGAAAACGACGACGACGTCGCCCGAGAGCACGACGACGAGGCACTTCTCGACCCCCAACTCGGCGGCGTGCGGCAAGGTCTTGAGGTGCATGTGGCGCGCGAGGCGCCGACACGCAAAGAGGGGGAGCTGCTTGAAAAAGGGAAGGTATCTCAGGACGTCGGCGACGAGTCTAGCGATTCGCGACTCCGTCCTCGCCTCCGGCGGCGCGGAGAGAACCGAGCGGCAGTACTCGAGGGAATACGGAATCTCCGGGGACGGGAAGGCCGTCGTCACAAATTCCTCGACGTCCAGGACCATAACCTCAGCGCGTTGAGTCACGACGGTAAACTCGGCGGCGATTACTCTCGGTCGTCGTCGTCTGTTTTTCGTCGTCGACGCCAGAGACCGCGCCTCGAAGGCGAGTTCTAAAGAGTGGCGCGGGAAGGAGTCCCCCTTTCGCAGCGATAACCGTTGCTGTTGTTGTTCTGCGGCAACCATCTCGCCGGAGAGCACGATGTAAAGAGTTTTGTTCTCGTTTCCGGAAACGCGGTCGCCCGCGCGCAGAATTCTGAAAGTTAGCAGCCGAGCGATGGCTGCGCGTAGGTCGGGCGGGCGCGCGCCGTATTCAGAAGAGATGCTCAGAAGGTCTACAATGGCCCCGACGTCCGCCGGCGTGCGGGTTTCGCTCGGCTTGCGCATGAGGTCTCTTGCGAGCACGGGCGTCCAGCAGTACGCTGTCGTCTCGGGGACTTTAGCTTTATCGACGATGCCGACGAGGGCCTCCTCGGTCTCCGCCACGACGGTGCCGCCCCTCCCGAAGAAGGTATCCCCCGGCTGGAGGCGCCAGCCCTCGTCCTGCTGCACCATCGTGCCCTCGAGGATCACGCAGAGGGCATTTCGCTCCTCCTCCTCCAAGTCGGGGTGGACCGTGGCGCCCCTGGAGAGCCGCCGGAGGACCATGCCGCTGCAGAGGGCGGCCGTTACCTCGCCCGAAAACTGCTGGAAAAACTGCAGGGGTGAGACGACGGCGCACAACCCGAACACGTCTTCCACCGCCGTCCGTCGCATACTACCATAGGATACGGTATCTTCTTTTTTTTTCGAAATAACGCAGATGGAAGGCGCTTATGTGCATACCGCGCAGCCCGCGGCCGTCAAGGCGAAATACCGCGAGGAGGTTCCGTCGAACATCATGTTCGACCGTCGCATCGTCCGCGGCAACACGTACGCGGCCCAAGTCGTGACGCAGTCAGCCCAACGCGAGGTCGAGCGGCTCCGGCAGGAGCAGGAACGCGCGGCGCGACGCGAGGCGAATCGGCGCCGCCGGGAGGAGCTCCAGAAACCCTCGACGCCCCCGCCGGTCGAGGGCCGCGCCCACTGCGAGGCCCAGACCGAATCGTTTCTCGAAGTTCTCTCGGATAAGCCGGTCGAATCGGAGGTCGAGACCCAAACCGACGCCAAACTCGACAAAAATCAGGAACCGCTCTTCGTGCCCGCCAAGTCGGGGGTCGACGCCCAAACAGAGATCCCCCACGGCGATCTCTTCGATTTCGACGTCGAGGTGACGCCCATATTGGAGGTATTGGTCGGAAAGACGCTGCGCTACGCGATGATCGAATGCCTCGAGGAAGAGGAGCTCGAGAATATGAAAATCCAGCAAGACGAGTTCGAGCAAATGCGCGACGCCGAGCTTCTCGAGGTCCAACGCCTCGACGCCGAAGCTGCCCGTAAATTCGCCGAGAAACGCCGGCGCCTCGAGCAGGCCGAGGAGCGCGTCCGACAGCAGGCGGAACTGCAAGAGAAAATCGCTGCGAGGAGCTTTGCCAAAAATTATTTTGCCGATCTCTCCGAGATTGTCTTTGACCACCTCGAGGACCAAGGCCACTTCGTGGACCCGGTCATCCAGCAAGTCAGAGACCACGTCATCCCCGTCCTATTGGACGACGTCGTCGCCGATATCGACGTCCATGTGACGAGCCGCAACTGCGCGGACGCTCTCCTTCATGCGGCCATCGACACCCTCCACAAACTCCAAGCCGAGGCCGACGACCGCGCGGTCAAAGATGCGATTTTCCGGGATCAAGCTCAGCAAGCTGCGGACGCCGCGCGCCTCGCACAACAACAACAACAACTAAATAGTGCCGACGACGACCAGGACGACCATCGTCAGAAAGAGGCGGTCTAACTGTTATTCCTTTCATTCATCTTGGCCGTCCGATCCACACATCCACACGTCCACACGCCCACACGCCCACGCGTCCACGCGTCCACGCGGTCGCGGGCCCTCCTCCTGCCGGCGCACGCCACACCCTAATTACTTGAATTGCTCCCACTCCTCCCGCCGGCGTACCACCACAAATAGTGTTCTTGTTGTCGTCTGTGGGGTGATGAGGACCCCTAATTTTCGGGCCGGCCGGCCGGCCAGTCGTCACACTCCGCTTGTATCGATGTCGTATTCCAAGTAGAAGACACAAAAAAAAAAGTCTGTCGCCGCATGCTGCACATAAGGTGCGTGTATAAAAAAAAGGCGCGCACCATGAATCAAAACAACACGCCACAATCAGTAATCGTCGTCGTCGTCGTCTCGTTGGTGAAAAAAACGGTAGTAGTCAGTCAGTCAGAAGGGACTCAAAAACGGCAGCAATAAAAAAAAAGGTATTAGGAGGAGGCGTGGGCGTGCTTGTCGTCGCTCGATCGACGAGGCTTCTTGTTGTTGTTTTGCGGCGGCGGCGGCGCTTTACGAGACGTCGTCTTCGTCGTCTTCTCGTTAATCGTCGAGTAGCGCATGATAGAGTCTTCCGCGTCGAGGAGCTGCTTGACTCGGGGAAAGCGAGCGGCGGCGTCGCTCAAACTTCGGCCTGCCGCCGTGATGTGCTTGATCTCGGCGTACGGGAGCCAGGGGAGACCCGTCAAAAAGCCGCGCATGTTGACGAGGTAGAGAATAGAGGATTTATTGGCGACGGCGTCGAATCTGATGTCGCGACGCTGGGCGAGCAAGAGCTCGCCGAGTTCGACGTGACCGCGCTGCATCGCGAGTTCAAAGGCCGTCTCGCCGTGGCTGTCGGCTTGGTTGATTCGCGCACCGTGAGCGAGCAGAATGCTCGCGATATCCGTGCGATTCTCGAGCGCGGTCACGACGAGCGGAGCCGCGCGCCCGGAGTCTTCGGGATGGTTCACAGCTGCGCCCGACTCGAGCAAAAAATTGACGATGTCGACTCGGCCGTGCCACGAGGCGATGTTGAGCGGGACGCACCCCTCGACCGTCGACTTATCGGGGTCGGCGTTTCTCTCCACGAGGAGCCGAACGATCGGCATGTGGCCATTCTCAGCGGCCTTGAAGAGCGGCGTCTGTCCCCGCCGCGAGGCCTGGTTCACGTCCGCGTGGTGCTCGACCAATAGCCTCGCGATGTCGCAGTTTCCGTTGCAACACGCGGCAAAAAGGGGCGAGCAACCCGCGTAGTCGGGCGCCGACGGATCCGCGCCGCGCGAGAGCAGAACGCGGACGACCTCCAAATGTCCATCCTCGCACGCGACGTACAGGGGCGTGCACCCCAGGTTGTCGCCGCGATCGAGGTCCGCCTCGTGCTCGACCAAAAGCTCGACCAAACTGTGGTGTCCGTTGCGGCTCGCGATCACGAGGGCCGTGCACCCAGCGTAGTCCGTTTCGTTCACGTCCGTCCCATTCTCGAGGAGCGACCGCACCGTGTCTTCCCGACCCTGCCGGCTCGCGGCGTGGAGACCGACCACACGAACAGACGGACGCCGCGCCGCCCCTTTGTTGGTCTTGTGATTCATCTTCTTTTCTGCTTTCTTCAAAAACAAAAAGCCAGGTGGCGCCTGCAACTAACGGCGACCAGCAAAACAACGGATATATATACCTATAGCATTTTCGAGACCACCAAGGGTTTCGCGACACACGAGTTGTTTGTTCATCCATCAGCTGCGGGTTTTTTTCTTCATCACGAGTCCCGTCGTGACGACTTTACATTAAGTCCCATCATCGACGACGGAAGGGTGGCCCACGACGAAGCTTTTGCAGGTGGGTTTGGTGGCGGCGGCTTGGCGTCGCTCTTACGGGACGAAGATGAAGACGATGACACGATCGGATTGCCTCTGGTGCCGAAGCTATCGTCGGTTGAGGAAGCTGGCGTCACAGATGCGGCGCCCGGGTTCGACGAAGGGATGATGAGATCGTTAGTGGACTTGGCGAACTCGGCGGCGTGGACCGACTTTGAGGTCGTCGCGATTGCGCGGGGCTAATTTCGACGAGCTCATCGCGTACCGGGCGCGCGCCGGGCGCACGGCGCCGTGGAGAAGACCAGGCACCCCGAGGGCGGTGCATCGAGAGCACTGGGAATGACCGCGGACCGGCGCAATGCGCGCGCGCGCCGCTCGGCCGTGCTCTTGCTGGAGAGAAGAGCACGAAAAAAAACGCGGGCGGGGAGCGGTGACCACCGTGGTTTGTCCATGGCGCGCTCCTCAGCGCAAGGCTGCTCCCAAGCCGGCGACGGGCAGGCAGCGCCAGAGGCGGCCACGGAGCGGGAGGTCGAGGATGCCTCTGCGAGCTGGCGGCGCTGCTGGAACGTTGACTGCGAGCTGGCAGCGACGTCGGCAGCGGCTGACGGCGACCTCGAGCTGGCCGCGACCGGCGACGCGACGACTGGTGCGGCGCAGCTGCCCTTAACGACAGCACCTGCAGGGGCGAGTTGGAGCTATTCTGCAGAAGTGCTGAGCCTCGACGATGCTGACGACCGCAAGGACGCGTCCGTCCTACGAGCGCGGCGAGTGGTTCGTCTATACCCGCGCCCTCGAGCTGCCGCGCGACGACTACCGTGAGTCTTGGGGAATCATGTCGCATGCTGGGAGGCCGTGCACTGGGTGACAGCCACATCGAGCGAGCCACGACTGGAACCACTCGGCCATCAATGACGGACCGACGCGCCTCAATGCCCTTGACCTTTGGTCGAGAAGCGAGCGCGACCATTCCAGGCGGAGCCTCGAAAAAAACCACTTCCTTCTTTGGACGTCGTGTCGTTGCATTGGGCGCTGCGCGGACCTCGCGGAGGAGATCCTCGAGTCTCGTCGTTATGGGGAGCTATGCGCGTGCAACAAGAGTCGCAAAGAAGGGAACGCTCTCATTGCGCGGCTCCGGCACGGCGAGTTGGGGCGCCGGAACTTGATCTGCGTCCCGTTTCTGCACCGTTGGCTCGGCGTCCCGAAGCAGCGGATCCGACAGGTCGATGCGACCCGTCGCTTTGGCCTTCCACGCTGGCTGCATCGATCTTCGTGACGGTTTCGCCATCCTCGTTACCGGCGAAGTTTTTGGAGTCGATTCCACGGCAGCGCGGCCGATAATACCAGACCATCCAAAAACCACTTCTACCTCTACACCCGCGATTGCCCCGAGGACAATTTTCGCTGCTTCACGCAGGGCGATGTAAACACGGTTGCAGCATTGTTTAGACGTTTCAGGGAGTCGAATCCAGATGTCGACGTCATTGTTCCGCAAAGTCGTTTTGGACATCAACAAGGCCGAAAGCATTGCCGCCGGCGTGCTCAAAGTCCAGCCGGACCATAACGTTGGCCGCGTGGAGACCTCCATCGAGTACTTCCTGGACCGCACCGAGTATGCCCGAATGTAGGCCGCGATCGACGGCCAGAAGGACGAAGCGCAGCGGCAGGAGCAGCGGGAAAAACAGCTCCAGGCCATACGGTCGAGGCGCGCCGACGGCGGCGGCGGCGACGGATCCGAACTACATACCACGACACGATCGGCTGACAAGTCGGTGGTCGATCTGCCCAAGCTCCTTCGCGAAGTCCAAGGCATGGGCCTGGAGCGGTTCGTCTACCAGGTCAGCGGCTGCTGCTGCGATCTCCTCCGCGAGCGTATGCATTTCTACCCGCCCGAGATCGGGGGGCACGGCTCGAAGAACGCGTCGTCGAGGAGGGTCTCCTCAATGTACTGCTTGGATTTAACGGCGAGAAGGTGCTCATCATCGTCGTTGACCGTGCCTCGTTAAATCAAAACTGGACAAAGCCGCTCACTCTTCCCCAATTTCTCGTGGACATTGGCGTTTGCGACTTTTGTATCATCATCTTTTTCTGGCAGAACGATTCCGAGTCGGGTTCCGACCGCTGGTTTGGCTTGTTGACGGAGGCCATGAAGATTGTCGTCTGTCTCGACTAGGTGGCGGCGCGGCTGTGCGAGTCTCTCGGCGATGCGACCAGCAACCATCATAGAGCCGGTAGCTGATGATGGCCGCCCGGTACCACCGCGACGACACCAACTACGCCAACGCGGGGCTCGAGAGGACTCGAACTTTCACCTTGTCTGCGCGGGCCACGACTTTAGCCGCCTATCACTAAAAGTGATCCGTGTGGCCGCGCGGGCCGGACGTTCGACGCCTCGCTCCGCATCTTTGTCCAGCGCTTCTCGAGCTGCCGCGAGGGCGTCGTCCGCATCTGGACCTTGGCTCCGCGGCGGATGATGGTCCTGGACTCGGCCGGCGACGACGAAGGCACTCGCTCGGCCTCAGTCTGACGTGGCGACCGAGCCAGCCCCGCAGACCGACTCTTCGCAGGCCCAGCTCCTGGCGTCTTACGCAAAAATAACAAGGGCAAAACTCACCCACGTCGGACCACCTGAGCGAGCGAGAAGATCTGGCGCTCGAGGAGAGGTCGAGCTGCCCAGCGATCGAGTAAGTCCAGTCTAAGCGGCACTAAAATCGAACCGGCAATGAATAAACGCGGACAAACAACTCGAGTCGCAGCGTCGGCTCCGAAAATCTGCCTCGTGAAGGAAGATTTCTCGTGTTGTCCGCGTGATCAACGAAGTTGTCTACCGCGTGGCCGCTCCCCGCTTACGACTGCCGGCGACACCTGGCACGGTCAAATCATTACCCCGCGGCAGGAACCCTCGATTCTAGGAACGTTGCGCGAAGGATTATAGCGATGGGTCTTGAGGCAGCAAATCATTTCCGGGAGAAGAATCCACGAGAGCCGCCGCGCGCGCGCGTGATAGGTGGAAACCGCAAGTTGGCTGCAGATTGACGCACACCTTCGTCACGGGCATTCGCTTTCGGCTCGCTCGGGCCTGTCATGTTGGTGATGGCGTGGAACGAGAGGACTCTCCTCCGCTCGACCCTAAAGCGAAGAGGGCGGAGCTCTTGCGGACGAGGGATACGGCGCAAAAAAATCTCGTCTCCCAAAAGCCGAAGCTGCGTACGATGGCTAAGTGCACGTACCCGGGTGCTTCTTGATCGAGCCGGGATCGTCGTGCCAACTTCGGGCAAAATGTACGGAGATCACGCATGCCTCGACGGGCACCCCAAGAAGACCCCTCGGCGGTGCTAGCAAGACCCAGATCGAAACCAAGCAGCCTTACAAAAAGGCACCCCGCTTTATGGTCGAATTTGGTTGTAGCGCGTGTTCCTTCCGGGGTGACGTGCAGCGCGTGCCAATCGCGTGCTGACCACCGGCTGGAAACGCTAGTGTGAAGGGCTGCGGAACATCGCCGGATCGGCGCTATTTCCAAGTCGGGCAACCGAGCCTCGTTACAACGTATTCAGCGTCGTCTTTGCTCTCGACATTTTCCGGCCAAGCCACCGGCGTTTTAGAGATCTCTATGATATGATACACCCGAATTCCCCTCCTGGTGATGAAGTTCGACCTCTAAATGCTTCGAGAGGAGAGAAGACCAGAGCTCGGCGATGTATCTCTGGAGGAAGGAAGGAAGGAAGGAAGGAAGGAAGGGAGGAAGGGAGCTAGGAGGTTCCCCCCGAGAGGACGCCGCTAAAGGTAGCAGCGAAGTAAGTTAGCATACTCTCAGTTGTTTGAGGCGGCGCCGGCGGCGGCGGAGGGGCCTGGATGGGCGGCTCCGCTTCGATCTGGCGGAAGACTTGGGCGCGATGGAAGGCACGGAGCCATTCTCTTGCCTGCTCGGAATCGGGCGCGGCAATCTGGAATCCAGGGTGGTCTACGTTGCGCGGCTTAACGACAAAAATTTCATTGGTGCGGGGTTCGACAATCGTGAGACGAAGGTCGAGGCGGTTCATAAGCTGTGACGGGGGCTGCGCGAAATACGAATTGAGATACGTTCCTTCAATTGCGAGCCATCGTCGAACCCAGGTATTCGTCTTCTTGACTGGCCGCCGCACCAACCCCTCGAGCCTAGAAGGGGCGATATTTTCCATGAGTTCTCTTAGTTTGGGCGTCCATCGCACGTCGAACACCTCCCCAAAAGCGCCGAGCTCGACCCCGTTCAGAAATACCGCTACCGACGCCACAACTCCGACCGTGCCAAGGCACTGACGAGCGACGAACTCCGTCTCCGCTTTGTCGTTGATCGAGTCCTCGACGGGCACGACAGACTCGACCTCGTGTGCGAGCTTCGGTGGTTCGGCCGCTCCGACACGCTGCTCCGGCAAGTTCACGAGAGGGTACGGAAGCGCGACACTCTTCTCTTCTTCGGAAAAATCCACGTCGCCAACGGCTGGAGTGGCCGCCTGCTGCCGCGTAGGACCTGCAACTTGGGATGACGCTTGTGTAATCGGCTCTTCCACGGGGGGCATCGGCGTGGCTGGGTCTTCCTCCATCTCTGGCGCTACCACGACGACCTCCTCGGGCACGGCCATCACCTCCTCCGTTTTCGGCGCAGCAATAATGGCATCCACCACCTCGTCGCCAGGAGTTATGTGCGTTGGCAAGACAACGTGCTGCGGCTCCGCTTCGACCACCTCCTGCATAAGAGTGGGATGACGTGGTGTAACCATTGGCGCGTCTGTGATAATCCGTGGCGTCGTAGTACCCGCGGCCACCTCTTGATCGCCCGCGCTGCCCTCGGCCAACTCAAGAACGCCAGACGTCGCGAGCGTTTCCGTCTGCGGCGGTGCAACGTCCACATCGACGACGCTCTCCCGCTCGGGAGTAGCAACCACCGCAGTCTCTTCGCCATCGAGGAAGACCTGCCGCGTGGCCGCTGCCTCCGACGCGACCGTCACCACCGCCTTCGCGACGTTTTGTTGCCCAAACTCGCGAGAAGCAGGCGGTACGACCTTCTCCTCGAGCGCGAGCTGCGGCGCAGCATCCGCCTCGGCTGCGACAGTCCCCGCATCGTTGACACCCTCGTGCTCGGGAACTGCAGGTGGCGCAACATCCTGCTCGACGACCAGAACCTGTGGCCTGCCCTCTGTCTCGAGCGCGACGTTCTTGTGCACGGGCTGCTGCGGCATAACATCTGCGACACTTCCCGCATCGGTGTCACCCTCCTGCGCGGAAACGGCAGGTGGCATAACTTTCTGCTCGAACACTACTTGTGGCGTGCCTTCCGTCTCGAGACTGGCCGTCTTATGCTTGTGTACGAGCTGCTGCGTAGCATGAGGCGTGACAGTCTCCGCCGCGGTGCCACCCTCTTGCTCCGGAACAGCAGGTGGTGGCACAATCTGCTGCTCGACAACTTCCTGTGTTGTGGTCCCAGCCTCCACGAAGGCCGTTTTCTGGTCGGGTTTGAGCAGCGGCGTAGCATCCACCACAACCTCAAGGGCGGCAGTTTCCGCCGCGTGCCCCTGCTCGGGTACAGGAGGTGGAAAAATCTCCTGCTCGACGACCACAACCTGCGTCGTGACCTTGGTGTCGGGCGCGACGCTCTTCTGCCCCGTTACGAGCTGCGGCGTAGCAGCCGGCTCGGGGACGGGAGGTGGAAAAACTTTCTGCTCGCCCACAACTTGCGGCCTGATCTCTGTTTCGAACGTGACGGTCTTCCGCTTCGGTGCGAGCTGCTGCGTAGCATCAGGCGCGCCAGTCTCTGCCGCGGCGACCCCCTCCTGCTCGTGAACAGCAGGTGGCACAACCTGCTGCTCGACCACATCCTGCGGCATGTCCTCTGCTGCTGGGGCGATGGTCTTCTGCTCCGGTTCATGCTGCGGCGTAGCATGAGGCGCGCCAGTCTCTGCCGCGGTGACACCGTCCTGCTCGGGAACAGCAGGTGGCACAACCTGCTGCTCGACCACATCCTGCGGCATGTCCTCTGCTGCTGGGGCGATGGTCTTCTGCTCCGGTTCATGCTGCGGCGTAGCATGAGGCGCGCCAGTCTCTGCCGCGGTGACACCGTCCTGCTCGGGAACAGCAGGTGGCACAACCTGCTGCTCGACCACATCCTGCGGCATGTCCTCTGCTGCTGGCGCGATGATCTTCTGCTCCGTTACGAGCTGCGGCGTAGCAGCCGCCTCGGGTGCGACAGTCTCCATTGCGGCGACCACCTCCTGATCGGGAACACCAGGTGCCACAACCTGCTGCTCGACCATATCCTGCGGCGTGACCTCTGACTCGGGCGCGACGGTCTTCTGCTCCGTTTCGAGCTGTGGCGTAACGTCCGCCTCAGGCGCCTCGGGGACAGGAGGTGGCACAACCTCCTGCTGGACCACAACTTGCGGCCGGACCTCTGTTTCGAACGTGACAGTCTTCTGCTCCGGTTCCTGCTGCGGCGTAGCATGAGGCGCGCCAGTCTCTCCCGCGGTGACATCCTCCTGCGCAGAAATATCAGCGGGCACTATCTCTTGCTCGATCATAACCTGTGCCGTGACCTTTGATGCTGGCGCGACGGTCTTTAGTAGCGGTTCAAGCTGCGACGTAGCATCTACCTCCGGCGCGACAGTCTTCGCCAACGTGACGTCTTTCTGCTCACGAACAGCAGGCGGCACAATTTCCTGCGTGACAACATTCTGCGGCGTGAACTCTGCCTCAGGCGCGATCGTCTCCGCATCGACGACACCCTCCTCCTCGGGAACAGCAGGTGGCACACCCTCCTTGTCGAACACAACCTGCGGAATGGCCTTTGCTGCATCAGCAATCGTTTCGACTGCGTTCCGTACGGTCATCTGGGCGGGCTGCGGCGGCGTCTGTGCCTCGGCGACACCATCCTCCCCGAACTCGGGAGTAGCAGGAGGCACGGCCTTCCCGTCAAGCGCGATTTTCGGCGCAGCATCTGCATCAGAAATATCTGTCTCCGCCTTCGCGACACCTTTCTTTTCTGACTCAAGAGTAGCAAGAGGTACGACCTCATCCCCGAGCACACGTTGCAGCGTGCCCTTTTCCTCGTCCGCGACCGTCTTCTGCTCTGATATAAGCTCTGACGCAGCATCTGCCTCAGGCACGACCGTCTCTGCGTCGGCGAAATTCTCAAGCTCGAGAGCAGCACGCGGCACGGCCGTCTCCTGAAGCTTGAGCTCTGGGGCTGCATCGGTCTCAGAAGCGACAGTCTCCACGGCCCCTTGCAGCAGTGTGGCCTCATCGACCGCTTCCTCGTCGGCCGTAGTGCCATCCATGTCAAGCACTGTAACAGCGCTGGGCGCGGTCTCTTTATCGCTTTTTTTCTGCTCTGCCGCGGCAACGACAGCCTCGGGCTCGGCAAGGGACGTGGTGGCTTCCTCCTCGCGTGCGGCAGTGACCTTGGCCTCCGGGACAGCAGCAGGTGGTGTGGTCTTCTCGTCCTCCACCTCGGACGTAACAGTCTCTTTAGGGGACAAGGCCTCCTGCTGAGGCTCGGTTGGCGACGCGGCCGAATTCTCAAAACCATCCACCTCTTGCTCCGCCGCGTCATTCGACGCGGGTAAAGCAACGGCGGGTGTTTCCTCCTCAGTCGTC
The DNA here is from genome assembly GCA_029834535.1 of Chrysophaeum taylorii. Taxonomy (NCBI): domain Eukaryota; class Pelagophyceae; order Pelagomonadales; family Pelagomonadaceae; genus Chrysophaeum; species Chrysophaeum taylorii. The sequence goes on from JAQMWT010000370.1 coordinate 66,360, forward strand.
TCCATTTCCGTTGTGGCGCCGTCCGCATCGGGTGCAGCGGGGAACGTGAGATCGCCCCCGATCGCGGGCGCGTCTGATGTCACCCCCGCGATCGCCGCCTCCTGTGTTGCGACGTCCCCCTCAACCCTGAACGTCTCGCGTTTGGTGGTCGTGAGAACCTTCGGTTTGGCAGAAACCTCTTCTTGGGGTACATCCACGGCCTTGGCGCCCTCGGGTCCCGCCACAGTAAGAGGTGCAGCCGCCGCCTCCTCATCGAGCACGATGGCGGCCTGCTCAACCGCAATGCCCTCGATCTCTTGAACAACGGAGACGGCGGGGTCATCCTCAACAGTCTCGAATTCGTGCGTGACGCCATCTGGTTGGAGAAAGGGCATTTTTTCGTGCTCTACCACCGCAGCATCTTTGGGCACGACTACGCTGTTGAACGCATCGAGCTCCTCTGTCGCCGTCGCGTGCTCTACCACCGCGGCATCTTTGGGCACGACTACGCTGTTGAACGCATCGAGCTCCTCTGTCGCCACCGCCTCTGCAGGCTGCTGCGTCTCCCGCTCGAACAGCTGCGCAGCACCAAATTGACGCGCGCGCTCAAGGATCTCGCGCTCGTCCAGGGAGGCGCAGCGCGCGGGCGAACCCGCCGCAACCTCCTCAAGCTCTTGCGGCGCGGACACCTCGACACTCTCGGACCTGGCGATCCAACGCTGAGGTGCCTCAGGTTCGGGCGTGGCAGCACCACCGGGCTCCTCCGTGTCCTGTTCGTCCGTCGCGTGCTCTACCACCGCGGCATCTTTGGGCACGACTACGCTGTTGAACGCATCGAGCTCCTCTGTCGCCACCGCCTCTGCAGGCTGCTGCGTCTCCCGCTCGAACAGCTGCGCAGCACCAAATTGACGCGCGCGCTCAAGGATCTCGCGCTCGTCCAGGGAGGCGCGCAGCGCGCGGGGCGAACCCGCCGCAACCTCCTCAAGCTCTTGCGGCGCGGACACCTCGACACTCTCGGACCTGGCGATCCAACGCTGAGGTGCCTCAGGTTCGGGCGTGGCAGCACCACCGGGCTCCTCCGTGTCCTGTTCGTCCGTCGCGTGCTCTACCACCGCGGCATCTTTGGGCACGACTACGCTGTTGAACGCATCGAGCTCCTCTGTCGCCACCGCCTCTGCAGGCTGCTGCGTCTCCCGCTCGAACAGCTGCGCAGCACCAAATTGACGCGCGCGCTCAAGGATCTCGCGCTCGTCCAGGGAGGCGCGCAGCGCGCGGGGCGAACCCGCCGCAACCTCCTCGAGCCCGGCCGTGTCTTGCGGCGCGGTTTCATCCTCCTCGCGCGAGGGTGGCTTCTTCTCGAACGCGGGTCGTGGCGACTCGATGCCGACGAACGCGTCGAGCTCCTCGCGTTCAGAAGCCTTTAAACCGTCCAGCCTCTCCCGCTCGAGCAGAGAGTCACCCGCACTGAAAAAACGCGCTCGTTCGAAGACCTGGCCTTCGCCCCCGGGTAATTCGGCAAACGATGGCAAGTCGCGGAGAGGCTCGCTCTCTGTCCGCAGTCGCTGACGCCGCTTCTTGCGGCTCTTCTTCTGCTTGCCGTCGAGGATCCGGAACCCGTTGAACACCGCCGCGAACACGTCAACCTGGCACGATGTCTCCTCAGATCCCCGCTTCTCCATCGTCCACAGCCAACGATTCGCCTTGTTGTGGCAATTTGATGGTGGTGTTGCCAATACATTTGGGGACATGATGGATGGTCTTGGAAGATACGCTGCTCATCAGAAAAAAAAAAAAAGACACAGTAAATGCCAGAGACGCACTTGATTGCCGAGAACGAACAAGTGTGGACCAAACAACATCTAGGCCGGTGGTGGTCTTGTTCCAGCAACGTATCGAAAACCGCTCTCAGCTAAGAGCACCGCGCGCCGCTCGAGTTTTTTTTAAGCGTCGCCACCCTGCGACGCACTCAAGACGGCAGAGGCTAAGCAACCACGCCCGCTTCAAACAAAATCGTGTGATTGTTGTGTTGCGCGACTGTTCGCCTCGTTCGATGTGGAAATAATTGAGCTAAATCCATAGACAAGTAACACATTCGTTGATACGAAGAAGAACTGAGGAGTGTCGGGGTTGAGACGAACACGACAGCTCTGCTCAGCCAAGAGTAGGTTCTTCCCGTCTCATCACGCGGGAGGTTCGTTCGTTCGTAAGGAGCCTCAAAGCACACGGTGGATCACGCAGAGGAAGGAGTGCGTGCGGCGCGTGGTATTTATTTCGGCCAGGGCGACCTACTACGGGCGCGTGAAGAGCGGGGAGATCTCCACTGAGAGCGAGAGGGGCATGGTGCTCGACGAGATGGACGAAGTCTAGTCGAAGAAGAACTTCACCACGCCGCATGTCAACGTAAGTGCCTCTACTCAACCCGGATGTCATCGCCATCGGGGTCTCCTCCCTTGATCCAGATGCTGCGGCCGCGCTCGTTCGAACTAACAGTCAACAAAAACAAAAACCGTCGACAGAATCAGATAGAGCTCTGATCTTGTAGTAGCGCGAGCTCTAGAAATTATATTGTTGTTATGAGGAGGAAAATAAAGAAAGTAGTTCCCGTAAACCGGCGACAAGTGGAGGCCGAATCCTGATATATCTCCAGCACGCTCTCTCTACCCGCAGAGTCGACGCAAAATAGGCAAGGATGAAATTAATCCCTCTTTTCATTCATCATATGCACTTCAATTGTGCTGACCATGATTTGCTTGACTCGATGCCAGACCACGCGTCCTTCTTAGACACCGACAACGTCTGCGACCTGGGCCGCCGAGGTGTCCACCAGCTTAGGCGACAGGCCACGGGCCTATAGTCCTCGCAGACGAAGAAGAGGCGCGCTTTGGCGGGATCCGTCGCGCATCTTCGTCGAGTTGAGACAGCGTGCCCGCCACGATGGCGATATGCCGTTGCTCCCGAGCGAGCAAGTACGCCAACTGTCCCTAGAGTAGTACCAGGGGCAAGTCATCCCAGACCATCCGTACGCGGCACGAAGGCGTTGCTGAAAAAGCGCTCGATGCACGGGCTTTTCCAGGATGTTGGCGCTCTCGATTCCGACAGCGCTATGGCCTATAAGTCCGTCCGTCGAGAAGACCCAGTGTCTTTACAGGTCGACTGCTAAGAGGGGGGTGTGTGTGTGGTGCATGAAGGATGTGGGTGGTTTTGTGGGGTAGGAGGGATGTGCCTGACGGGTGTAGATAGGTATGTGGGACCTAGTCGGGGTCATCGCCGAGTCGTGGGGTAGGCGAAGAGAGGACGGGCCCCGCCCGTAGGTCGTACGCATGCTGCCGCCGGACGTATGTGCGACGAAGGGTGACGTCCTGCTGGGATCGGGAGAGGCCTGGGTGGGGCGCTCCCCGAGGCGGCGACATGGGCGAGGGCGGTGAGGGCACAGCGAGCCCGGCCTAATGCGTTGGCGATCCCCCACTCACGGGAGATGCGGCGAGTTTGGGCCGCCTTTGCCTCTGTGAAGTTGGCGCAGCCGCTTGCCACCCTGGTTCGCGCAGCGATGCACTCTGCGCATGTTTGGGCGAGGGCGTGGCACGCCGCGCTGGCCCCACCGAGGGCGACGTGTCAGTAGAGGACGGAATTGTAACAAGTCCAGAATTGTATAATAATTTGCCCCCGGCCGGCGCGGCGGCGAACCGAAAGATCGGCGAAGAGTGAGTGATGGCCTAAAAGAAGAAACTCGAGCAACCACCAATTCTTTGCAAATCCCCTCCTTTGCGACGTCCTCCTCAACGGACAAAAAGGGTAAATAGAGAGAGAAAGAGAGGAAGTTGATGCGACGATCGGAGAGCGAGGGAGATTCGGGTGGAGAGAACGAACGAACGAACCAAGCGACTGCGAGTGCGAGAGCGAGTGCTATTGGGGATTATGCGTGGGCGGGGGCGGGGGCGCTTGCGAGGCGGGTGAGTTGTTGTTCGAGACGCAGGGCGCGGTAGTTGATAATGGGGTGGTGTTGAGGGCGTGGCGGACCGTGTCGACGGGGAGGCGGAGCTGGTCGGCGAGGGGGGCGAGGTCGAGGCGGTCGAAGTAGGTCGGGGGTATCTGGCGGTCGCGCACCCAGGCAATGGCGCTCTTTGCGATGTCGTGGAGGTGATTCAAGGGCGCGGCGTCGGGGGTGTGCCAGACCGGGTAGCGGAAGTCGGGCGTGCCGAGGGCGTTGGCCATCTCCGAGGCGAGGGCGTGGCCCCTCTGGACGAAGGCGTGTTGAAGCAAGGCCGGGGCGTCGGGTCTGTCGTGTGGGCGGCGGCTGAGACAGGCGTTGGTGAGGTGCGAGAGGCTGATCTCGTGGTGGAGGGGGTCGAGGCGGGGGGGATCGGCGTCGCAGATCGCACGAACGACAGCCCAGTAGCCGTCGTTTTGTGGCAACGGGACGCGGCCGAGGGCGACGGTCGCGAGGCAGAGGCCGACGCTCCAGACGTCGGAGGGAAAGGAGTAGTCGCCGCCGATGATCCTCTCGGGGGCCATGAAGGCGAGAGTGCCGATGTAGGTTTGGGCGATGCCGAGCGTGTTGTCGACGGCTCGGGAAACGCCAAAGTCGCCGAGTTTGACGCGCCAGCGCCAGTCGAGAAGAATGTTGGAGGGTTTGACGTCGCGGTGGAGCTGGCGGTCGGCGTGGAGCGCGGCGAGGGCGGCGGCGCAGCCGTGCGCGACGACGCTGAGGGCGTCGTCGTCGAGGGGTTTCCATTCGCGCGCGTCCATCACGTCGTGGACGGATTTTGAGTCCATGTACTCGAGCACAGCGCAGACGCAGCCGGCCGTAGGGTTCGTGAAAGCTCCGTGGAAGGCGACGATGTGGGCGGGGACGGTGGAAAATTGGTGGAGCGCCGAGAGCTCGCGGAGGAGCTGGCGTCTCCTCGAGTCGTCGTGGACTGCGACGACCTTGAGCGCGACGAGCGTCATCGTCGGCACGTGGAGCGCGCGGCGCACCGACGCGCACGCCCCTCGACCAAGTTCGCCGAAGACCACGAGGTCGTCGGTCTGGAAGTTCGTGGACGTTATTTCGAGGCCGCTCCTGCAATCGAGCAAATTTCCGGATTCGGTAAACTCGTACGAATCTTCGCCAATTTCCTTCTCGACGGCCGCGAGGTCGAGGCCGAGATCTACTTGTCGGCCCAGCGCCTCGAGACCCTCGTCCGACGAATGGACTAGCCGTCGTTTCGTGCGCAGAGGGTTTCTCGAAAAAGGGAGCCGATGATTCGGCGACGGGACCGCAGTCTCGTCGGCCGGGCGCCTTTTCAACCCGCGAGATTCGTCGCAAATCGGCGGGAGCAGGCGGCCGTGGCCGCGCCGAACCTTGTTGACCTCGCGCAGCAGCATTCGCTGGTGCACGGCGACCCGGATCCCGAGAGCGCTCTCGCAATCCCTGCGACACCGAATGCTCTGCAGCGTCTTCCCGTCGGCGCCCGAGCCCGCGTACGGCTTCAAAGCGTCAAAACCTCTCAACCACTTTTTCACGTCGCGCCCCGTCCAATGCTCGAGAGCCTTTGAAGTTTTTTTAGCCGCCCCCTCGTCGGACGACGACGACGACGACGACGACGACGAGAGGTCGTTGTTGTTGTTGTTGTTGTTGTTGTCCTCCTCCTCCTCCTCCTCGTTGCCGCCAGACGCTGCTGCTGCTGGTGGTGGTGCTGCTGCCATTTCGAATTTCAGGTCGCCCGCGACGCTCCTGGACTCGCCGCGAACCAGACTCTCGACGGCCTCGCGCACTTCGGCGAGACTCACTTCGACGCTCTCGCTCCCCAAGCCCACCACCACCACGCTCTCGTCGCGGTGCTGCGCGGCCGCCCGCGCAGCGCGTCGAGCGTGTCCAATGCGCAGCCCCGACCGCACGAAGTCGCTCTCGTTGCAGAACCGCAACTCGCCTACCTTGTATTTGCCGCTCAAAGCCCGAGCGTAGTGGACGTTCTCGGGTCGACCCAGACCCGCGCGCTCCTCGAGCCAGGCGGCGATGCGCTCCTCGATCATCTCGAGTCGTTCGTTACACGTCCACGTCACTTAACTGCCACTTCAACGTTCGCGCCTTCTTCCAATTATAAGATTCCTTTGTCCAGGTCGACCGACGAAAGACGAAGGAGTACACTACCACCAGAGAAGTGGAGTGCCACTCAGTCACTCACTCCATCGTGAAGCCGACGACCTCGAGGTGGATGGAGAGGCTGAGATAGGAATGCAGTTCCTCGTAGGAGGCATAGATCGGGAGGTCGAGGCGGTTGAAACACCTGCGGACGGGACACGATGATACATAAACAAACACACAGGAAGAAAGAAATCTCTCACGTGTGGGCTCGGGGCCAGACACCGAGGGATCTGGGCAGCGAGGCGAGGGTGAAGGCACAGTAGCGGCCGTCTTCGCCGACCAACGCCTTGAAGCCGCTGGGAGGAAGCTGGGAGGCGCCCGTCGCAAACTGGCAGAGCCTCGCGCGTTCGGTATTGTCGAAGGATTCGACGCAACGCCAGAACATGTGAACGACGGGGTGGCGACCCCCCGCAAAGGCCCCCAAATATCTCGTATGTCGTTTCCAGTCGTCGACATCGATGTCGGAGAGACCGCCCACCACGAGTTGAAGCTCTTGGTAGTCGAAGATCGTCAGCAACGACCTATCCAGAAGGTCGTCGATGCCTCGCAAAAACGCGATGAGCTGCGGTTTTATCGAGTCGAGAACCCTATATTTCAACACGAGAGCGAGGTATTCCGATTTGTTCTCCCGAGTCACCGCGACGCGCGATCCTCCCGGAACGAGCTCGACGCCCGCGTCGAGCGAAAAGTCGAGCTGTAGAGGGTTGGGGTCGTTGTCCCTGATCCACGCGTAGCTCTGGAAGCTCTCGGCGTCCACAAACTCGAGGTCCGAAAACGAAAGCGGGACGGAGAGGACGTGTTTGAGGAGAGGAAGAGCTAGGCTCACGGGGAGCGGAATTTGTTCGCGAAGGGCTTTAGCCACGAAGCGGCCGGCAAACCGGAAGAGGCGGGACTTGTCGCCAGCCGTGGGCGATATGTTGGCCGCATACCCAGCCTCGCGGCGCGACTCGAAGAGTCCTAGTTGTGACGAGAAGAGCTGGCGGGCCAGAACGTCGAACCATTCTCGTTCGACGCCGCCCGCGTCTATCGCGACCTCGCCGCGAAAACGAATCCGCAACGGGCAACGGGAGAGCCGCGACCCCACTTGCTCGAATCGTCGCATCGAGTCTTGCACGACGTGGTCGCGCCTCACTTCGATCGTCACCGGCCTTCCTTTGTCGCCGCGCTTCGTCTGTCGTTCGAACCACACTTGTTTTTCCTTGAACGGCCTGGCGGCTACGGCCTCGAGGTCCAGCTCCTCTTCTAACAACGGTCGCGCCAGTTCTCCTGTTTGTTGTCGTTGCCAGCATCTCCATCGAGACGGCGGCATGGATCTTGGCGGCGGCGCTGGCGGCGCCGCCGCCGCCGCCGCCGCCGTCGCGAGCGCGTCGTCGACGTCGGCCACCACCGACCACCGTATCCTCCAGTCGTCGTCGTCGTCCGCCTCTTCGAGCTTCGCAACGTACGCCAACGATTCGCGGGATTGCGACGTCTGAAGGGCTGCCTCGCGCTCCCACGCGAGCCCGTCGCGCCGCCGTTTGCGTCGCCAGACGTGGCGACGCGCGGCGCCCTTCTGCCTCAACGTCAGCTCGTTCAGCCGCCCGATAACGAACGACTGCGCGCGCAAATCGAGCGGCAGCAACGGGTCTTCCATCGACACCCCGGGGGCCTTCTTGCGGATGCGATCATCGAACGTTTTCGTGAGTTCGTACGTCGCGCCGCACAACGCGCAAATCGACGATCTCGGCTTGTTCTCGAAAGCACAAACGAAGCACACCCACACCGACTCCCCCGACTCCACCAAGGAATCCCGCAACAAAACCAGCCGGTCCGGAGCCTCCTCCTGTGGCGCCGCCCCCGCGCTCGCACCGCCGCGCTCGAACTGGACCGTGTTGGCCGACAAGCACGCGCACCCGCAGAATAACACCAGAGCTATCACCATCACGAACACGTACCCCTGCACGAAGCTCGGCTGGCCCTCGTCGTCGCTGCTGTTCTCGTCGAACGGGATCGTTGTTGGCCGAAGCGTCGGCGCTCGCGCATCGCTCGCGCCAATCAAAACCAACACCACATACTCAAGCATCACCATAGGGTTTAAGATTCTGATTTTCGTCCTAGTCATACTCCTCCTCGCCGATTTTTGTCCAAACCCTTCCACCACATAAAAGGTCTCGTCGAGGAGCGCCAGGTTGCGGTGTTTGAGAAGCACCACCACCAACCACCACCGCCAAGGCGCTGCAATCCATCGACGAGCTCAACGCGACCGAGGCCCAGCGCCAAGACAGAGAAACGAACTCAATAATGAGACCCTCCCTCCCTCCTCTTGACAACCCAAAAAGGATTTCAAACACGCCGTCAACCAGGAGGCGAACCAAATCGAGCTCGAGGGCTGCTGCTGCTGCTGCTGCTGCTGCTGAATAATGTGGCATTCATTACCGAAAAAGCCACCGTCGCGTCGTCGGCGGTGATCCGCGAGTAGTGTGTTCCCTCGCGGCTGTGCAGAAGGAGACCGAAAGCAGCAGCAGCAGCGGAACTTGATGTCGCAAGACGGATCGTATCTTTCGCGGGAGCACCAACGCGGCCCGGGTCAAAAATCTTCCACAACCTCCCGTTTATCGTCGAGTTCATCGAGAGCGCGAGCCACAACCTCGTGTCCGGAGGTCGGTTGAGCCATTTAAGCGATCACACGCAGCAAGCATTTAAGCGATCACACGCCGTCGGATTTTTCTCCGCCCTCGAGAGTTGATTGGTTCTCTACGTGGCTCGCGTTCACGAGCGAACGCGAGCCTTCTTCAGAATCTGCAATGATAATAAATAAATCCACATCTCGTCGTAGAAGCCTTCGACACCGAGATCGCCACACGAGTTCCTCGTCCGTCGACGGCCAGTCCACGACCATTCTGGCGCGAATCTACTCTCCGACTGATGATCCTGGGGCCGCAGCATGCGCCGCACTTTCAAAGGGGGGGGGCAGTCTCCATCGTTGGCGACGGCGACCTCGGTCAACCAGACTTCGGAGCTCCAGAGGGCCTTGGATGGCGGTACTCAAAAATGAGTTTGGCATCCTGAAGTATTACGACCGTTTTCAACACGAGCGTCGAAAGCTTGTGGCAGCATCGTCCCGAGTCAAAGGGACCACCACCACATCTTCGATCGCACCGCCACGAGTTTTGCGGCAAAGCGGCAAAGCGGCAAAGCAGCAAAGCGGCAAAGCGGCAAAGCGGCGTCGCTGGTCGAACGACGACCAAGGCTCGAACGTGTTGGTGGAGGTTGCCTCGACCCGGCGACGACGTTCGAGGATCGTTGATGGATGCGGCTCGTTGCGGTCGGCAGAAGGTGCGGGCAGCCGTGGGAGGTGGCGATGGACGCCATGGCCGCCGCGGCCGTCGATAAGGCCCTCTTATGAGCGCTAGGTGAAAGACTAAGCCAAGGCCAACCGTGAAAGTCGGGGTGTCGTCGACGAGCGTGCCCTCTTTGGGAGGATAAAGCTCTCGACGGTGGTCAAGACGCGGCGCTTAAGCGGCTCCCGAGCGGCGCTGCGCGGAGGAACGTCCGAACGTGGAGGGGTACGTTGTCAGCACCTCAAACCCAAGTCCTACACTTCGGGCAAGTACCCGACAATCAGCCAGGCCGGGTCTTCTAAGGGCAGCGCCTCGAGCGCGTATACGAGCAGATCGAGACGAGTTGGTCGCCGGGGCGGTGCTCGCGCCAACGGCAGGTTGTGCCAGTACTCGGGACCGCGACGACCACCCAGCGTCTCCAACTCGACGCGAGGCGGGACTTGAGCAAATGACGAGCTCGAGGGTTGAGTCGCCTCTCGCCGCACGAGGAAGCGGAGGCGGCGCTCGAAGGTACCGACGAAGGACTGGTCACGCAGGTTCTCTCAGGGTTGTAGGGTCACCCAGGATCTCCGAGGACAACGAATACGAGGATGAGGTGGCGATGGACGTCGACGATGACGACCTCCCATTCGCCGCGTTCGCAGGGACTCCGGTCGTCCCCGCGGACGCCAAGCAGAGAGACCAGGACACTAGAAGTGGTGGCCCCAGCGCGCAAAAAGCGCAGTCTTAACGCACCCTCGTTGGGCCTACGGCCACGTGCATTCCGTGTGCGCCGGATATTGTTGTATTTGGAGCCGGTGGCATCGTGCTAGATGATGATGGCTCACGCCTCCCCCGACCGAGGGCCAATATACCTCACTTCCAAGTAGATAATCCATATCATCTTCGCTCCAAGATTGTGAAATTAATGTTGATCAACGCGTAGTTTTAGGGCCCGTTCGCCTTGGCTGAGCTGGTAGCCCCCGAATTCCTTGTCCAACCCTAGTTGGATATCCAAGACCTCTTCTGCTACGCGCGGGAAAAACGCACACGTAGAGCACTAGCGCACAACGACAACTGGCACCGACATTATATATCCGCATTGTATATTGTCGCCCTCACCTCTGGGATCATCGAGGAGGTCGTGCCTCACTATTTTTAATCCACGACGACGGCCTGCTGATCGAGAACCAAAAGTGCCATCCATACTACACGGTGCCATACCTTGTAGTATTATTATTATAGTACAAAGAAGAAAGTGTGGCTCCGAGCGTCGAGACTGCCATCTAACTTTTTTCAAGCCCCACGGTCGAAAGGCGGTGTGGGCTCTGGCGATGCGACACAGTATGTTCGTTCCGTCGCAGCTCCCCTAATATTTGTAAACCTCCTCTTCGTCGCACATACGTCCGGCGGCAGCATGCGTACGACCTACGGGCGGGGCCCGTCATCCCTTCGCCTGCCCCGTGCGATAACCCCGACTAGAAACCGCATACCTATCCATCCCCTTCAGGCACATCCTCATCACACAACACACCAAAACCTTGTGACTATAGCACAGATCGCGATATACTACTACCCCTAGAGAGAGCGTATCGATAGGACAGACTTCTTATTGTTGAAGCAGTGATGCGATGGCGGCGTTACTGTTATCTTCTTCCCGGCGTTTTGGGCTTGCTCCGGTGCACGGACTGGAGCGAACCACCAAAGCGACGGGTGCACGTCGTGCGATTCCAAAGCGTCGCGGCTTTGTTGGAATGGGTCCGACAAACAGTCGAGGCGGGCGATGGCGTGTACGTCATAGAACCGCGGTCGCAGCTCCCGCCGTGTGCGCGGGTTCTGAACGGATCTATCTGGGACGTCGTCGAGGATGCCCAAGTCGTGGTCGAGTGGTTTCCCCACCCGCGCATCGCGTGCCCGGGACGAGCGCCGCTGGAAGCGAAGCTAGCTTGCGACTATGCGATCGCGACGATGGCGACGCGAAGAATACTAAGCGAGTTCCGACTCTTTTACCTTACCCTGACACGGCACGACCGACTGCGGTCGCTGTTCGTGATCTGCGACGCGGCGGTCGACGAATGGTTGAGGCAGAACGATTTTCACCCCGACGTCCGGCGGTTTCCGCTTCTCGACGCCTACCGGGGGGATTCGCGGCCGCAGCTGATCAAACAAAACTCGATGATCGGGGGAAAGAGTCGGTGGGCTGACTTTCAGCTGGAGAAGGCCACAATTCTCGCACTCGCGCTCGAGAGGAGAGCCGGAGCCCTCTTCGTCGACTGCGACGTTATTGTTTTAGGGCCGTTTCCGCCCATGGGTCGCGAGTCCTTAGGCCTAAGCCGCCACCGCGCTTCGCGTCGTTTCGAGCGAAAGTACGGAGCCTGGAATGGCGGGATGGTCTTCGTGCGCAACGTTACGCTCCTCGATGACTGGAAAGTAGCGACGCGAACCTCCAGGTATCACGAGCAGGCAGCTCTCGAGGACCTCGCGGCCCGCACCCCCTACTTCCTCATCGATGCCACAGCCAACGTCGGCTGGTACGAGCTCGCCACAGACTTTCGCAACGTGACGCTCGAAAACGACGCCATCCACTTCAAGGGGCGCCGCGTCCAGTCGCTCCACGTCCACATCCTTCCCGGAACGACCCCGGCATACTATCCCAGGGGCCTCGTTCCCCACCTCTCCTCCCTCCTGCGCCGCCTCTTCCTCGTCGAGGAGGAAGAAGAGGACCTCCTCTGCCTCGACACCCCGTGCCCACCGGTGGTCTTCTAAAATAAAGAAATCTTGCAATTGAGATTGTGAATGACGGACGGACGGACGGACGGACGGACGGAAATCTCTCGTTTCCGACGACGACCCCTCCGATCGTGTGTGTCGCGGGCTATACTAGAGTCGCGAGCTCATCCAGGATTCCGAAGAAGAAGCTGCTCCTCCTCCTCCTGATCATCATCATCATCATCATCATCATCATCATCACGGTCGGCGGGAGCCGCCGCCGCGAGCTTGGACTCCTGCACAATCTGGGTCACGATGGCGACGGGATCTTCTCGTTGTTGTTCGTCTTGTTGATCGCCGCCCCCCTCCTCGATCATAGAGGGGGTCTGGGTCTCGGGGGCGCTGGCCGTTCGCGTCTGGTGTGGCCGCGACAGCAACGAGAATGACCGGAGGTTCTCGATCGCCGGAGTTTTCGCCGCGTTCTGCAGGAGCTCGCCCACCACCGCACAGAGGGCGTGGATCCCGCGGTTTGCGTAGTCTTGCTTGGCCGATGTCTCCGCCAGGCGCTTGTCGCAGCTCTCGGCGAGGCTGCGAGTCGCGTCGACGTCGGCCTTGACGTCCGAGACGTCGTCGGATACCCCCCGGATATCCCTCAATACCTTGTCGACCGTCTCCCGGATGTGCTCGATCTTCTGGGACAGGAGCTCGCGGACGTTGGAGACCATGTCGCTCACGGCCTGAATTTTGGCGGCAAAGGCGGAGACTGTCGAGTTCAAGCCGGATCGAGTGACGAGCGTGAGGTCCGCTAGGGTGAGACCGAAGCGGAATCGGAGGTACAACCAACCCCCCGCGCACAGGAGGGCCGCGAGCCACCAGGGCCGGCCCCCCTCCCTCTGTACGACGATCGTCTGGGGTCGAGACGACGCCGACGACGACAAGTTGTCGACCTGCTTCGAGAGCTGGCGCAGCAGTCGATCGTCGGATGTGGGAACCGCGCTGCGGAGGGCGTCGTTGATCCGGTCCACGTACTCCCGGGGGAGAAAGGTCTGGCCGGCCCAGCCGAGGCCGACGAAGGTCGCCGCGCGGCCTAAGAAGGCAAGCTGGGACATCTTCTTCTTCAAAACTCCTATACTACCTACCTACCTACTAGGGTTCCGTTATATATTATGCGAGGATCTGTTTGAGGTACGAGTAGGCAAACGTGCCAGAAATGGCAACCGCAGCGCCGATGGCGGCGAGGGGGGCCATCGACTCCCCGAGGACGGCGAGGGAGGCGAGGATGATGACGATGCGCTTGATCGTGTTGGCGACGGCGAGGGTCACGGGGTGGACCTGGCCGAGCGTCAGGTACATGACCTCGTTGTTCAGGTAGTGGAAGAGGCCCGAGGAGAGGGTGAGGAGGGCGAGGCGGAGTTTATGTTCCGGCGGCACCGCGGCAAGGCGGGCGGCGATGTGGGGTCCCTCGATCGCCAACGCGACCGGAAGCGTCGCGAGGGCCGCGCCCGCGGTGACGACGCCGAACAAACTCGAGGCGGGGAGGTCGTCGAGGGGGGAGGTCTGCATCGCCCGCTTCGAAAAGACCGCGCGGCACGCGAACAGAAGATTCGCAGCCATGGCGGTCCCGAACGACACAGGATTAAACGCGAGATCCTTGGCCACGGCGAGCGCGACGCCGCCGACGACGGGCAACAAACTCGCGTAGACCAAAGGATGCATCACGGTCTTAAAGACGACCGCGCTCACGATCGCCGAAAATAAGGGTTCGAGGGCCTTGACGACGTGCGCCGAACTGACGGCTCCGGCCCCGAGGGCGATCACGGTGCACGCCTGTCCCGCGCCGTGGCAGATCGCGATGCCCGAACTCGCGGCCATCGCTTTAAATAGGCTCGCTGGGCCCGGCCGCCCGAGGGCCCACGCGGCTTGCGAATATGCCGCGCCCACCAGCAGCTGGATTACGGCGACGCACCACGGAAGGTCGACGGTGCGGAGCACCTTCTTGTTCTGGACGTTGTAGAGGACGTTCAGCGCGTACCACGTCGACACGAGGGCCCCGACCTCGACGCGCCTCGTCGCGCGCCTCGCGCCGCCCTTCAACTTGAGCCCCGCTGGTGGCGGCGCCGCAGGCTTGAGGCTGGTTGTTGCCTCCGCGACGGCGAGCAACACCATAATAAGGATTCGCCGCCCCATGCTTGCTTACCCTAAAGACCCTAAGAAGTAATGCACCACGACGACGACGACGACCTCCGGCGGCTCTACGCGAAGGGAAAGGCGTCATTTTCGGTGACGATCGAGGTGGAGAGCGCCAGCCTCAGCGCCGTCGACGGCGACCCCTACGTCGTCGCCTACGTCACAACGGACCGCGAGGGCACCAAAAGAAAGACGTCGGTTGTCAAACGGACCTTGGAGCCCGCGTGGCACCAGAAAGTAAGGTTGGATGGTGTCCCCCCGACGGCGACTCTCGCCGTCGTGATCAAGGCGGAGCGCATCGGACCCAACGAGCGCGTCTGCGCCTGCGAGATCTCGGTGCTGGACGCGATGGACCACCGCCGCGAAGAAGTCGTCGTCCTCGACCTTTCGGGCGAGAGAGCCTCCTCCGGGAAACTCCGGTGTGCCTTCCGTTTCGACCCCCCCGTCCCGAGCTTCGATGACCAGATCCGCGTCACCCAGGTCGACGGCCACACGTGCCTCCTTATGGATTATTAGTAGTTAATTAATCGTGAGCGATGGCCGTGTCGACGAGCAAGGCGACGGCGGCCACGCCACACAACACGCCCGTCGCCCACGAGGAGACACGGAAGCTCCCGCCGCGCCGCTGGCGCTCGACGAGCCGCCGGATCACTCCTTTTTCTTCCGCCACCACCGAAGAAGAAGCGACGGCGATTCCGAGAGCCGCATTGCGGCACCGAGACCACAGTTCCTTGCTGCTGGGGGGCGCGAGCCACCGGCAGACCGGGGGAAGCACGAGGACGCCGGCCGCTGTGGCGACGGCGAAACCCGCGGCGGCGAAGAGCTGGGGCGCGGACCGGAGCCCCAAGTCGTCGCCCAGAAACCCCGAGTTCGCGATCGCCAACCACACCGCGACCGCGCGCGCGTCGTCAAACCCACAGCACATTCGCGTCGCTGCGGCGGCCGCGAGAGCCGCGGGCGCGAGGAGCGGGGCAGCAACCGCAAATCTCGCCGCGGCCAAAGGCGTCTCGTACAACGCTCGTTCCACCACTACCGCAAAACTCCGCCGTGCCTGCAAGGACACCATGTCGTGCGTCCCCGTGCGGATCAGCTGGATGGCGATGCCTTCGCGAAACGCCCGAAAGGACTCGGGGGTCACGAACACCCACAGCGCGCTCAGCGTCAACGCGTTCGACGCCGCCAACACGAGGCACGCCATCATCCACCGCCTCCGGCTGCGCCGCGCGCTCCCAAGAGCAACCGCGACGCGCTGCTTCTCCTCTCCCACGCGCTCGAGGGCCACAATCCGCGCATTCAACCGACGCAGCAAATGGGCCGAAGCCATTCTTTCTTCTTCTGTTCTCTCTGCTTGGTAGTGTCTACAACCGCCGACAGACACGCGGCGTGTCCGCGGAACTCCTCTTCTAGATCCGTTGACAAAAAAAAAACGATTGCCGTTGGCATTGGAGGAACGTTCTCGGTGGCAAAACCATTTCTTTTGTAAACAAAGAAGGAAGGATCTCCTCCTCCTCCTACTCGAGAGTGGAGATATGCATCAACTTCGTCACCCTGCTCGGTGAACTGGTTTTCGTGCAGACTGCATGAAACGCCCACAGCAAAGACGCTGCTCTCGTGGCATGCAGAATCCTTCGTATCTGCATCTTATTACTTACTTCAGAACCGTCAAGCTACTACTTAACCTAAAATTTTGAGGAGCTCTCCATTTGTGGTTTCGTCGAAAGAATATCTATCTCCGAACTCTCGCTCAAGACCGTGTGGATTTGTCCACCAACGCAGGAGATTGATTACACTGACAGGTAGATCTCCATTAAACTTTGACGCTGGTGGACGCTCCCTGATAATGCTCCTTCCCTTTCGCAGGAGAACCGTAGGCCCACCACAACAGCCTTTCTGGCTGCTTTAGATCATAACGGAAAAGCAAGCTGTATGGTCTCTTCTTCGACTCATGAATCGGAGCTCATAGCTCTCGGCTGCTGCTGACGAAGCAGTTTGGTTTAGGAAACAAAACTGGACCTCTCCTCTGAGGTCAACCCAACTTAACCATGAGTCGCCTATGACGCTGACGATACGTAACCGAATTCATGTGATAACGGTGCAGCAGTACATGCTTCCTATGAACCAATATGACATGACCTCAAGTTGTTACCATCTACCACGGGTAGATTCATATAACAACGCGGCTCTTTTTTTTTTCGATCAACGATGATCCCGTCGCTCGCTCTCCTCTCCTCGAGATGGTAGGCAAAGATCATCTTGGAGTAGTCCAGAGAGTCTTTATGTTTAACTACCTGCCCATCGACGGAGTCTTTTGGTGTGCCAGGCGCTCGGTCTCTTACGGAAAGTCGTCACGAGCACCGCGCGCACATGGTGAGAAAAAGATAGCGACTTCAGACGGGTCTTGAATTCTATTTTCCTCAGACGAAATATAGGAATAATAGAAGTGGCCGATTGTAGATGGGATTGCGAAAGAAAGTAATACCTGGCGTCGTCACAAAGTTGGAGAATCGAGAATGGAAGGAATATGACTCCGTAGATCAATTTCGGGTGCTTTGACGCGAAAAGGGCTAGCGTGTCACTAACTAACTACAGTAGGAATTATTTGCAGTATATGTCTGAGGGCGCAATTCTCCCTCTTCGGTGTCGAACAACTGTTCAGAAGAAAGTCAACAAAAAAAGTGCATCGACTTCAATCAAAAAGCCGAGCAATTTTTGGACAGTGATTCTGAATGATGTAGATGCATTATTGGTCAGTCATCTTTTCGCCATCAGAGTAGCTTCTCGAATATTCGCACATCCACATCTTCTATTTGGTTTTACAGACGTGATCCTTGTGCTTGAACATCGCGTCAGGCGCAGGAGGATTCTCAAGTTGAAGTTGCGAAGTCCGAGTACCTACTTGATGCGTCGTATCATCCATCCTGCGCGCTCGATAGTTAGTATTTTGGCCTGATTATTCCTCGGGCGAAACTTTTACTGCGTGGACTTTGATGTCATGCATGATACAGCTGTCAATAGGCGTTACAACAGTCGATAGAGCATCGTCTGGCGTCATTGCAGGCATACATGGTGGTACCGATACTGATGAATTTGCAATCATATGGATCTGGAATGTGATGCATTCACGCTTGAACCTGATCCATGACCTTGTAGAATTAATTGCACACGACGAGTCTTTGCATCCTCCCACAACAACAGATGGAGGTTATGTAGATGATGCGGGTGCTGCGTGATATATCTCTAGTTGAAACAAGCACGAAGCGTCGATGAATAATAAAGGTGAGCACGCTATTATACATCTTGACCTTTATTACTGAGCTTTGCCATTACGATTGTGTCATTATGACAGTGTCATTCATTTCTCTTCCAATTTTTTTAGTATCGAGCGATATTTTTTTGTTTGGAGATTGAGAACCGTGTGTATGCATCAAAAGACAACAGAAAGATAACTTGGATGGATCCAATTTACGCTGGCGCTTTGTAGACACCCGAGTAGACATTCTTGTCCTTCAAGCGGCGGTAATTCAAAAGCACAAAAAAAAGTAGCACGTACGCGTGCTGCGAAGAAGTAACAGATCATGTAGGTATGACTTTATCTCGTGAGTTCCCTGATCTGCAGGAACATGACTGAATAAACCATGGTGGGCATGAAGGCAAGTAGCACAGACATTAATAATATTTTGTCCTGCAACGATGCTGTCCCTATTTCGGGTCAGATAATTGCAGGTGGTTGCTCTTGTCTTCGCACGTATATAAGAAGAAGCGCGCGTTTGTTTGCTGTGCCCGCGAAGTATTGTTATTGCGTTCCAGGCTACGAGATTATTGAGGGGACCCATGCAATCGGAATGAGTCGTGAGGACCACGACGAGAGCGTTGGACGAAGACGCAGCATGCTTCTGGACACACATGGTGTAAAGGCTGCTTAAAAACATCAGATTATAAGGAATAGAGAATTGCCTCGCTTCATCATCATCGAATGCAGAGTTTACCTGAGTTTGACATAAGCTTTTTTTGTTCGACTTGTCGAGCAACCCCTAGAGACAACAACTTGTTGTGTCTTTCGTTGACTTTCTTGCAGGACGGTGCCGAGCTTTTTTTACAGGATTCAAGCTTCAATTCGGCGATTCCGAGATCTGGTCGAACACTGGAATCGTGTTTCGAGTGCACTACAGATTTCCTGCCACGACGCGGCCGAGCACCTTGGGTATCTTCGGGGAGGTGTCTTCAAGCAGAGTTTTGTTCCTCGAAAAGGGAGAGTGACAGCTCGTCACAGTGCTGCATCGGGAGGTTCGCAGCGTCCCGAGGTCTAGGTGGGCAGATCGAGTGTCCTCGACGCTAGCCATACATATACCGACGATCTACGTCGCCGCTGTCGATTGTTCGCTCGTATCGCGTATCCCGCGGCGGGCGGCGACACACTCCACGCGGAAGTAAGTAAGTTGCCAACGAGGCCACCTTTAAATAAGCCTTCAACCAAGGCACGGCACGCGTATCAAAGGGCGAGAAAAAGATGATTGAAAGGACGACCGACCAAGGGAGTGCTGACGAGTCGGACAATGGCTTCGTGTCGACCGACGCCCCCGTCGACGTGCATTTTCTTGAAGCGCCGCTGTTGATAATTCATGGCCGGCGCTCACAGCGATGATGGCTCGTTCGGATCTCGCAAGCACCGCAAGATAAGTGGCCGCGAGGGGACAAGTTGCGTTCTAAATAAGCGAACAACGGTGGTAGCTAATAACTGTGGTGCATAATCTTTCTGGTCGTCCGTCCGAAAAAAACATGGTTGTATTTTCTGCCTTAGAAAAGGTGACCTTTCGCTTCTCGCGGCGTGATCATCAGCTCGAGGTTCTTCGAGCAAAATAATGTCTCCCATTTCCGCTGAGCTAGAACACAAATCTCTACTGCAGTCGGAACGCAGGGGGAACTGCCGACGCGACCTTCAGCCGCCGCCGCCTGAAAATGGCAGCATCGAAGAAGAAGAAGCGTCGTGAGCGTAGCATTGAAACGTGGGTCCGTTCATTTTGTCAAAGCTTTCTTTCGACAGTAGCCAAGTTAGGTTAATAACTCCCCATTAATTAAAATTAAATTGCTCCACAAAGTATACAATTGCGCGTCTCCAGTGCTACCGCTTCGATCGACTCAAAAAACCGACGTTGAGCAAGGTAATAATAATGTCCTAGGTAGGTCATTTCGTTCTGTACATGAGGAGAAACCTCGCCTCATCAAGCTCACTTTACTTCCAAAAATTGGGTATGGCAAATGTGTGTGTCCACACCGACCGACCGACCGACCGACCGACCGACCGCCCTTGGCAGGAGTCGAATTAATCCGAGATACTACTGTTCGTTGCCAAGACTCGGCAACCTAGGATGGTGCCGACCAGGCTCTCCGACTTAGAATTCGATGACGGTTGTCAGATCGTTGATCGTTGTTGTCGTGGACGTTCTAATGTACTCTGTAAGATTGATTGACTCTGAGGATTCTTTGACTCTCGTCTGAAGAAGAAGAAGAAGAAGAAGAAGACGAAGGCATTCGGCTCCTCATTCGAAGCGCTTTCTCCTCCTCGTATTAAAAAAAGAAACCTGCGTCTCTGCTTTTCGAGCCAAGGGAACTCACTAACTGATCCTCGCCATGCGCCTCCACGGTGCGGAATCGTGGTTGTGTCAAATAGAAGTTGTGTTCACGATGCTTTCTTTCACGCGCAAAAGTGCTCGCAGCTTCAGTTCAGCTTGGAGACTGCCGATACCTTCATCTCTCCGCATGCTATAGAACCGCCTCTCTCTCGGAATACAAGATGCGATTTTCCTTGGAGGATAACAAGAAAGTTTCGCACCTCTCTCTATCTTTAATATGACGGTGGATGTCGTCGCCGCCGCAGGCGCCACCACTCGAATAATAATGATGGTGGCAGCAAAATAATTTGGCGACCTGGAGAGGAGGAGGAGGAGGACAGACTGATGATAAAAAAGCTTGTTGTTGTTGTTATCGGATATGGATATTGATATTATGAATGATCTCAGTCCATCGAGAAGCCTTGGTGGTCGGAGAGGGTGAAGGTGGTGAGGACGAAGTTGAGCGCCTTGACGAGGTCTTGTTCGTTGGCGTAGAGGGGGAGGTCGATGCGGTTGAAGCAGGTGTGGCTCCGCGGGTATATCGCTTGGGCGAGGGGGACGGAGGTGAGCGTAAAGTTCCGCGTGACGCCGTCGCGACCCATGAGGTTCTGGAAGCCGCCAATCGGTACCCGGGACGAGCCGGTCGCCCACTGTAGGAGCTGGGCGCGCTTCGCGTCGTCCCAGCCCTGGAGAGTGTGCCAGAACCATTCGACCACCCGGTGGTTCGCGTCGAGGTCGCCGCGATATGCGGTGTGCTGGCGCCACGCGTCTAGGTCGAGCTCTGGGACGCCGCAGAGCGCGAGCTCGAGCTCGCGGGCGCTGAGGAGCATCAAAAGCTCGGGACTGAGGACGCCGTAGAGGCCCCGGAGGAGGCAGGCGAGATTGTCCTTTGCAGAGTCGAGGACGCGCTCGCGAAATCTCAGGAACATAAATAGGTCGAGATTCTCTTTGGTCACGGGCGTCGCGGCTCCGTTTTCCACGAGATCGACGACCCGGTGGTGCTCCTGCTTCTGGCCAAGGAATTTGTCTATCGAAAACGAGAGGTCTAGCGATTCGATGTCGTCGATCTTGCTGAGTTGCGTCAGACTCTTGTAGAGCTCGTAGTCCAGGAGCTGAAGGTCGGAGAAGTCGACGGGTTCGCAACACGCGTGCTTCAGGAGAGTCACGCTCGGGTGGTTGGCGACGTGACATCCGTCCAGAAGCGCTTTTCCCAAGAACTTGCCCACAAATTCAAATCTTCGCCTGCGGTCCGAGTCCGATTTGAACTTGAGGACGTTCGCCTCGTCGTCGCCGAGAACGTGTTCGCCGAGGAACACCCCGAACGACTCGTCCTCGACCATTTCTGTGCTCACGAGTAAGAAGAATTCGCGGAGGAGACCGCCCGCGTCTAGACCTTGCTCGCCCGAGAAGCTCACGAATATCGGGAGCCGCCATTTTGAAGCCTCGAGATCTTCCAACTGTCGCAGCGCGTCCTCCAGCGCGTGGTCGCGACGCAACTTTACGTTGACGCGTCCGTGCGTGTAGTCGCGCCGCAGACTCTCGCACCCTTTTCTAAACGCCTCGAGCCGGGTTTCGAACGCGAGGCTCGCGGACTGCTCGAGGATGTCCCTCAGTTCTCTCGATTCTGACGACACGTCGACGCCCGAGGCCGCGTCTACGAGCTCTAGAGTTCTTCCAAACTTGCGCACGTAGTTCGTGTTGCGCAAATTCCGTTGGGATCCGCGCGTCCAATAGACGCGTCCGTCGCTTCCTTCTCCAAAAACGAACCGCCGCACGCGGTGTCGGATCGCGTAGCTCTCCGTGTTCCCGCGCTGCGCGTGCAACAGCATGCGCGCCTCGGTGCTCAGCTCCAGCGACAGCCGCTGCTCCCCTCTCAGATTAGAAGACAGCCTCCTGTTCGGATCAGACCAAGTATTGTTCTCCTCCTGTCCACCACCACCACCAGCAGTAGCAGCAGCACCAGCGTTCCGAGCAAGATCGGTATTGTCCTGTTGTCCAGCAGCACCACCAGCACCAGCAGCAGCAGCAGCAGCGTTCCGAGGAGGATCATCAGAAACCAGCCTCCTGCCCTGTTGTCCAGCACCACCACCACCACCACCACCAGCAGCAGCGTTCCGAGGAGGATCAGAAACCAGCCTCCTGTCCGCAGCTCCCCGAGCGTTCCGAGCGTTGTTCCGACCGCTCCGAGCGGGATCAGAATAGAGCCTTCGGTCCGGCCTCGGATCAGACAGCATCCGATCCTCCGCCTCGACCCAATCGGTTGCTAAGTTTTCGTCTCGTTGTTGTTGCGAGGCCTGGGCCTCGTCGTCGTCGCCGTCCAACAGCCGCGGCACCTTCTTTCCTCGCTTGCGCTTGCACGCGACGAAGACGACCACCCCGGCGATCAAGACGGCTACGACCGCCGCGACAGCCCCGACGATCACGCCCACATCCACCCCCCCCGAAGACGAAGACGACGACGACGACGACAAAGAAGAACCTCCGCCGCTCGCGGCCGTCGGCCCAGGGGTCGGCGAGGCGCCGAGCAAGGCGAGCGACGCTGCGACCTCGACGGTAGCCGACGCCAGCGACGTCGTCTCTCCCAGCGCCGTATCCAGCGAGCCGTCGGCGACGGCCGTGTTGAGCGCCGTGTCGAACGCGTCCACGCTCGTGGCGACAGCCTCAAAGTCGACGCGCGTCGACCCTTCCTGTAAGAGTCGCCTCCTCCCGGCGTAGTCGCTCGCAGACACCGAGGTGACGCTGAAGTCCGCGTCGACCGCCGCCTCGACCGCGCCCGCGAACTCGTCCTGGGCGTCCTCGTCAAACACCGACGCGCCCACGCCAGACAGCACGACGGCGCGCGTCACCGCCTCGCTCGTCGGCCGACGGCTAGGCGCCGCGTTCGGTTGCTGTCCGAACGCCGACGGCCGAATGGTCGGTCGAATGGTCGGCCGTATGGTCGGTCGAATCGTCGGATCGGCGCTGGGTTGAGGCCCAGACACGGGGGTCCGCGTGGGGGCCGGCAACGTCGGCACGGGCGCTGCCGTAGGTTTGGGGCTGGGTGCGGCCGTTGGCTTCGGCGTCGGGTCAGAGGAAGGCCTCGGAGATGGCGACGGCGTCGGTCTTCGAGACGGCGACGGAGTCGTCGGCCTGCGAGACGGCGACGGAGTCGTCGGCTCGGCACTGGGTTGGGGACCGACCACGGGGCTCCGCGTTGGCGCGGGCAGCGTCGGCTTGGCCGATGGCGAGAGCGAGGGCGATCGCGTCGGTTTTCGAGACGGCGTTCGAGTCGGCTCGGGAATTGGTGCTGGAGTCGGCACAATTGTTGGTCTTCGCGTCGGTTTCGGGCTCGGCTTGGGGGTAGGCTGTGGTGTGGGCTCGGGGCTGGGCTTTGGGGTGGGCTCTGGGGTGGGCTCTGGTGTTGGCTTCGGGCTGGGCTGAGGAGTGGGCTCTGGGGTGGGCTCTGGTGTTGGCTTCGGGCTGGGCTGAGGAGTGGGCTGAGGAGTGGGCTTCGGGCTTGGCCCTGGAGTTGGCTTGGGGCTTGGCCCTGACCTCGGCTTGGGGGTAGGCACTGGCATAGGCTCAGGGCTTGGCCCTGGCATCGGCTTTGGGGTAGGCTCTGGCGTCGGCTCGGGGCTCGGCTCTGGTGTCGGCTTTGGGGTAGGCTCTGGCGTCGGTTCGGGGCTAGGCTCTCGTGTCGGCTTTGGGGTAGGCTCTGGCGTCGGCTCGGGGCTCGGCTCTCGTGTCGGCTTTGGGGTAGGCTCTGGCGTCGGCTCGGGGCTCGGCTCTCGTGTCGGCTTAGGGCTGGGTTCTGGTGTTGGCTCGTAGCTGGGGCCTGGCGTCGGCTTGGGGCTGGGGCCTGGCGTCGGCTTGGGGCTCGGCTCAGGGCTCGGCTCTGGTGTTGGCTCTGCTGTGGGCTTCGGGCTGGGCTCCGGCGTTGGCTCAGGGCTGGGCTCTGGCGTTGGCTCTGGTGTCGGCTCAGGGCTGGGCTCTGGTGTTGGCTCCGGTGTCGGCTCTGGTGTTGGCTCAGGGCTGGGCTCTGGTGTCGGCTCTGGCGTCGGCTCTGACGTCTCTTCATAATAATAGTCATCTGCATCATCTTCCACGTCGTCATCTTGTACATCGTCATCATCCTCATCATCCTCATCGTCCTCATCATCATCGTCCTCATCCTCATCGTCATTTTTCTCATCGTCCTCATCGTCATCATCCTCGTCATCTTCATCATCCTCATCGTCATCGTCCTCATCATCCTTGTCATCCTCATCGTCTCGGTCATCTTTGAATAAATCATCGTCATAATAATGATAAGAGTGTTCGACGAGGTGTCGCTTGGGTTGAAGGCGTCGGTCGAGTTCGCGGTCGGGGCTAAGGGCCTCGAGGCGTCGCGTCGCCTCGTCGAGTGCGGATCGCGCCTCTACGAGAGCGCGGCGCATGGCGTTGAAGGTCGCCCGAACCGTTTCTTGCGTCTCGACGCGACCGGCGTTGGCCGCGGCCGCGGCCACGGCAACAAAGATCAACATCGCCCCAGAAATTTTTTTCCTCAAAAATTCGGTCAAGAAAAGGGGGGGGGGAAGCTAGCGCTGTTTTCGCGACGGCATCCTAACTAACTAACTTCAGACCTCTCCCGAGCATGGGAGCCAGGCCGACAGGAGCCAGTCCGGAATCACGGGCCTGTAGACGAGGAGTGCCGAAAGGTCGGTCGGCGGAGAGTGACCATCAAGCTTGTCGCCATGCGACGAGGAGACCGCGATGTGACTGACAACCAACTCGTCGATAACCTTCCGTCTTCGCCCCCCGGCCATACCCCGTCCCACTGCGAACGTTCCGGCTGCCAACCGGCCCGCCCGGGAGGCGAATAGGTGCCAACCTACGCCGGGAGGGCGGATGCCCTCGCAAGGCTCAGGATCGACGGCATCCGATGGTGTCGTACCCCTCTCTTACGCCCTCTCCCGAAACGAGAATTGTCTCTGCGTGCCAACCATGACGATTAATTATATTACTTAGGGAAGGCCGAAATGAAGACGTAGGTGGCGGCGAAGGAAAGGGCGACAGCTGCCATGGATCCAACAGAGCGGAAGAACGCCGAGTTGGACTCGGAGGTGTGGAGCTTGAGGTTGGTCCGCTCCCGCGATACGGACGTCTCGTTCGACGCCGTCGCCTGGTCTATCCTGTCGACTAAGCTCGCCTGCGCGCGCAGCTTGGCCTGCATCTCGAGGCTTGAGGCCTTGAGTTGGGCCGCGAGGCGCTCGAGCTCGTGCTGGAGATCGGGCTCGACTTGTCGCCGGTGCCGTGTTCCCCTTTCCGGCAGCGGTGCTTTCGGTGGCTCAACTTGTTGTTCCGGAACATTGACAGCCCGCAACAACCGCTCCTCGAAGGACGCGAGCTCGGGCGAGGGCTCGAGATTCTCCAAGGCTTTAGCGACGTGCCGCGCGAAGACGACGCGCCGCACCTCGTCCTCGAGGCTATCGAAGCTAGAGAGCAGCCTCTCGACCTCGACCTGTCGCGCAAACTCACTCATAAGGGTTTAAGTAAGTAGTCACTCATAAGGGTTTAGGGTTTAAGTTTGCATGGCCTCGCGTCCGGCGAGCATCGACGAGTTCACCGAGAAGGCCAAGGAGCTTTTCGAGAGCGACCCCGCCAAAGTGCGCTTCGTCCTCAAGTACAAACACGGCGAGGGAACGATGACGCTGAGGACCACTAACGACGAGTTTTGGCTCATCTATCGGACCGACCAGGCTGCTGAACTCCGACGCCTCGAGGCCTTGCAGTTGTGGTTGATGGCAGCCATGTGTGCTGTCTCGCCCGAGAGCCTCGACGCCCCCGAGGAGGAAGACAAGGACCACCCGCGACGACGGCGGGGCAAGAAGAGCAAGAAGTGACCATACCGAGACGACGAGGAAGGTTAGCCGTTGGTCATATCTAACGTGCCCACGTTGGTGTGGTGTAGCATTCTAGGCTAAGCCACCGGAGGAGGACTTGTGTGTGTCGTATGGGGGGGGCGGGAGCCACCTCCCTGCACTTAAATAGCACAGGGTCGAACGGATGACTTCGCCCAAAATGCACGTACCGAGACGACGATCGATCCCGTCTTTACGAACTATACGCTTTGACTGGAAGTGGGATATCTACCCGCTCGTATACTGTGGTGATGCCCATTTCCTCTCGTCGAGAGGGCAGCAGCCGTCGTCGGTAGCGTAGTATCGTGCGGCGCTCGAAAGCTGCACCTCGTGGTCCGAAAGCCTGAGCCATCATCCTTCGTCGGCCCTTTGGCGACAAGGTTGCAACCCGTGCCGGTGAGAGACGTGGCGTGGCTCGGGCGCGATGGAAAAAAAAGTTAGCAGTGCATCGGCCTCTTCTCGACGACGAAGTTTCCTTCCTCCCCGCGCACGAGGTGTGAGACTCGTGCGCCGCGTGCCATGCCTTCTTCAAAAGAGTGAGACACCCTCATCCGCAGTGTTACACGTCTTTTTCGAGCGCGAATTCCTAACTTTTTAATAGCCGACGAAGTAGGAGGGGAGTGCGGAGTGCCCTGTCTGGTAGAGGGCATCACAGGCTGGCACCCGAGAGAGACGGAGGTGCGCCGATCGTTTTTTCACGAGACTGTGGTCTGTGAGAAGCTGGAGATTTACACCATATTTCGTGCAGTGGGCGACCCATGCTCGCCCTGAAACTTCCGAGTCGACAGAGTTTGTCTCAATCTGGCATTTCGCACCGAGCTCAAGCCAGCCGGAGAAGAAATCTCCAAGGCGGCTGAAGTACCTGCGCTGGTGCGCGTCTCGCGGTCTCGAGAGAGCGACATACACAGGTGGGTGTTCATCCCACGACACGAACGCAAAGGTCACACGAGATTCACTCGTCGTCGCGCCACGCGGTTTCCGCGCATATCAAGATGAAGACGAAAACGGCGACGGCTAAAACTTCGCATGTTGGACAACAACCGACGCCCCAAAAATTCTCGATCAAAGAAGACAGTGAACCGACGATAGTTCATGACTCGAGTCCTACTATTATTCGACACGGCAGCCGTGGTGGGCGCGTTCTAAGGAAAAGTACGCCGATATTCAACATAGACCGCGTGCTCATCCCACGGTATTTCGCTTGTGTGAAGGAAGTGGCGAATTTCGAACGACTCGGGCGTCGTGCTGAATGAGGTGCATGATTGTTGTGGCAAGACGGCGCTGCCATGCCAATAATAAGAGTGTTGAAGGACCAAAAAAGAAGAAGAAATGGTCCGAGAGCTCTTCTGGACAACAAAGTCGGCGGCGGTGTTCTGTTCCGCTCCGTTCTTCGACTGTACCCCCCATCAAATCAATCACCCTTGGTAGGGAGCAACTTTTGGTTAATAATAAGTCTATCCTCCTCCTCCTCCTCCTCCGAGAGAGACGATAAAGGAAGGAATGTTCTGAAACCAATAATAGTAGAATTAAGAAAGGGCTAAGGCTGGGGCTGTTGATGGGGGCTAATTTAATTTTTCTGTAGTAGACAAGCAGACCGACGGACGGACGGCCGCTTCGAGCCGCTTGGCTTCGTTGACACTTAATTCTTCGAGCCTTGCTCGAACATGTTTGATTCTTCAACCTTTGCTCAAAAAACGCGAGCGTGCGCGTGTTGCGGCGGCGTGGTAGCACCGCGTTGTCTACTATAGACGGACGGACCGCGGACAGAGGGACGGTCGGACGGAAGGCCGTTCCATTTCGTAATTTTGCGGCCGCGGACGGCCGTTCGATTTCTGTGTTGCGGCCGCGAGGTAGCACGAGGCTGTCGGTCGGACGGACGGCCGTTCCATTTCTGTGTTGCGAGAAGCGTGCGCGGATGGTGGGCTTTTGGGGGGGGGGTCGCCATCATTTCTTCGGTGCTTTCCATCGGTTCTACTTCCTACGGAGGAATACTAGACGAATGTGGAACGTTCCATTTCATACTCCGACAATAGTATAGACGGACGGTGGAAGGTTCCATTTCAAGAGTGCTGGGGCCGCGCGGTAGCTTTCAATAGTGTGTTGCTTCGGCGCGGTAGCACGACGCTGTCGCGCGCGCACGCGGTCGTTTTCCTACCGTTGCGGCTGCCCGGTAGCACGACGCTCTCGCGGTCGGTCGCGTTGCTCTTCCTCGTGTTGCGGGAAGGCGCGGTAGCACGAGGCTCTCGCGCTCGGTCGCGCTCCTTTTCCTAGTCTTGCCGCACGCTCCCACGCGATGATGTCGGTCTTGGTCCGCGTCGAGGTCGCGGTGCTTCTGCTGCTTCAGCAGCTTCTCAGTCAGCTTCGTTCGGGCGGTGCCGTGCAAGCCGCGCGCGTCCCTCGGTGTCGCGGCGCTCTTTAGGCACGAGAGGCCGCGGCTCGTCCCAGGAGGCGTCGCGTCGCTATAATTTCTTTGGGGCAACCACGCAAGATATGCTAAGATCGGCAAGATAGTTTAAGCTTCAACCCAACATGAGTATTTATTTAATTTTTCTATACCGGTGGTCGGACAGGGTCGGATGACTATTTAATTTTTCTCTATGTTGGGTGGTCGGAGCAAGTCGGACGAATTATTATTCGATTCGTAGTTGTTGATTCCATCAACAGGATATATCACACACTACAGTACTGTAGTCACTTCTTGGGTTTTTTCTTTTTCGGGGGGTCAACTTGGTCGTCGCCGTCGTCAGCGCCGATAATTCTGGAGATGGAGGAAACGCCGTCGGCGAAATTCGTGCGAAAGAGGACGTTGGCATTGTTGAACATGCCCTCTTTGAGGGAGACGACGATGAATTGCGAGGCGGTGAAATGCGCCTTGAGCATCGCGCCGATGTTTTGGGTGTGCGAGAGGTCGAGGGCGGCGTCGACCTCGTCGAGGATGTACATGGGCGCGGGCTTGAAGCGCAACATGGCAAGGATCAAGCTGAGGGCGACGAGGGAACGCTGGCCGCCCGAGAGCTCGCCGAGCGAATCTTTCCAAACGCGTCCGAAGCCGACCTTGACTTGGAGGCCTTGGAGGATGTCGTCGGGGGCGAGGGGCTCGAGCTTGGCCTTGGCCGACGGCAGGAGGGTCGAGAAGATGCTCGCGAAGTCGTGGTTGACCTTTTGCCAGGTCGTGTCTAGCGTGTGTTTTTTTTTGACGTCGAGCTCGGAAATGACGGTTTGGATCTTGGCCCTGTCCTTCTCGACGACGTCTTTTTTGGTGACGAGCTCGTCGTACTCCTTTTCGGCCGACTCGATCGCGCCCATGACCCGGCGGTTGATCGATTTGCTTAGGAGTTCCTGGGCCTTGGCCATTTTTTCGAGCTCGGAACGGGCTCGGTCGGCGGATTTTGATTCGAAGTCGTACTCGCCGCGGCCAAAGAACTGCTTTTCGGTGTGGATCCACGCGTGCTCCTTCTCGAGGTCGGAAACGCGCTGCTCGAAGACGGTTTTGTCGCGGCGAAAACGCGCTGCTCTGTGAGAGAGCTGCTTGGCTTCTTGATGGAGCGAATTCGCGCGGGCTTGGAGGTCGTCTCGCTCGCGCGCGAGGCGGTCGGCCTCCTCGAACTCGAGAGCGACCGCCGCGCGCTGCGCCTCGAGGGCGTCGCGTTTGGCCATCGCTGCCGCGTGGTCCGCCTCGCACGTGTCGACAGCCGCTCTCGCGGCAACGGCGGGGTTTTCTCTGTCGGCCCTCATCCGAAGCTCGAGCTCGAATTGCTTGACGCGCGCCGCGGCCTCTTCGGCCGCATTCTTTGCGGCTCGTTCGGCTTGGGTAAAAGCGCCAAGATCTCGCCGCTCGGTCGTGTCGGCGAGGCCCTCGCACGCCTCGGATGCGGCAGCGACGCGCTGGCCGACGCGCGCCTTTTTTGCTCGGAGCTCGTTCAACTCGTCGGTCAGATCCGAGGTCGTTTTCGCGCCGCGCAGCTCGTCGTACCGGGCCTGCGCGATCTCGAGGTTTGTCTTGAGGCGCTGATAGGCGCGGAACTCGTCGCGGCGCTTTGTGGCCTCGGCCCGCGCGGAATTGGCCGCCCGGCCGCGCGACAGCACTTCCTGGTACTCGAACAAGCGAGCGAGTATATCAGACGAGAACTTGGACGCGCCGCCCGTCAAAACCCCCGCGGGATTCGCGACGTCTCCGTCGAGGGTGACGCACCGCACGCGGTCTCCAAACGCGATCTCGCGCGCCGCCTCGAGCGTCTCGCACACGACGGTCGTCCCGAAAGCGTACTCTACTGCCTTGCGGATCTCTGGCTCGTACCCGACCAATTCTATCGCGACGTCGGGGCGCTGCAGGCGACGCGATACGATCTTAGAGAGGGGAATCAACGTGACGCGCTTCCGCGCCTTCTCGAGCACGCGCTTTCCGACGATTTCGTCGTCGCACACCACCTGATACAGCTTGCCTCCCGCGACGACTTCGAGCGCGGCGCAGTACTTGCGGTCGACGGGGCGCACCAAGCGCGCGAGGGGGCCGCGGACGCCCGCAATGCTTGTCGTAAACTCGTCGGTCAGCCGCGCCCGCACCTGCGCCTCGAGCCGATCCGCCTTGAGCTTCCAGTTCCGATCATCCTCCTCTGGTGCCGGAGGTTCGGTCGTCCAACCTCGAAAGCATTCTACGACTCTGAGCGCTTCGTCTCGCGCTTTCTGCGCCTCCGCTTCGAGCTTCTGCTCCGCTTCGTGTTGGGAATGCTGGCGCTTCTGCTCCGCAACAACCGCGCTCAGATCTCGCTCGACGCGGCGGAGTTCGGACCTGGCGCTCGCGAGCTCGTCGCGGGCTCTCGTCGCGCCGTCTAGCTCCGAGACGTCCTTCTCGGCCGCTTCGCGCTTCGCTTTGGCGTCGGCGTAAATCGCCTCCGCAGCACATCGGGCCCGCCGTGCCCCCTCGATATCCACCTCTTCCTCCTCGTCGATCGCCTCGAGGTCCTTCCGCGCGTTCCGGAGTCGCGTCGTCGTGCGCACGACGCAGCGCTCCGCGTCCTCCGCCGCCCGCGCGGCTCGTCGTTCGCGCGACTTGAGCGCTGTCGCGTCCACCTCCGCCGGCAGGGTCCCCAGAATTCTCGCGGTCTCGCGCTCCTTTTCATCCGACGCTTCCCGCGCCCTCACCTCCTGGTCCTCGAGGCGCTGCGCGTTCCCTCTCGTCTCGTCCCAGTCGCGAGCGACGCAAAATCTCTCTAAAGCCGCGACCGCCGCCGCGCTCGCGCTCCACTGCAAGTACCGCGCCTTCTCCCCGCGCAGCCTTTCGAGGGTCGGCGTGATCTCCTCCGCCAGCACGCGTTCGATCTCTTTCACCTTTGACTCCTTCTTCTCGAGCGTCTTGAGGGCCGCTATTTTTTTCGTCTCGAACATTCGCGTGCCCGCCGCTTCCTCGATCATGCTCAATATCTCCGTCGGACGCATGTTCAGCACCTTGGTGATGCGACCCTGCATGATCAAAAAGTGAGGGTTGTTCACGTTCAGCTGCACGCTGTGGAACAGGTTCGCCACCTGCGCGGCCTGAGCCGCGTGACCGTTGATCGCGTACCGATTCCGACCCCCGACCACCACCTCGCGCGTCACCGTGATCTTCTTGCACGACTCGTACCCCACCGGCGACGACTTCTGGCTACTGTTGTTGAACACCACCGACACCGACGCCTTGGTCACCCCCGCCTGGCCTCCCTTGTACACGAGTTCCTGAAGGCTCGTTGCCCGCACTTGCGTCAGGTTCGATATCCCCAGCACGAAGCAAATAGCATCCAGGATGTTCGACTTCCCGCTCCCATTCAGACCCGTGATGGCGTTGAACTCGCGGTCCCACCCCCGCACCACCGTCCGCTTCGCGTAGCTCTTAAACCCCTCCATCACCAACTCCTCGATGAACATTTTGAATAAAAAAAAAAACGTTGAACAAACAACAACAACAACAACGGGACGACCGACGGACGACTCTCGTCGTCGTCGTCGCAAAATAGGGGGGATTGTGTGCAGGGACGACGACCTATTATTAAACCTTTGTGTTTGGGAGGCTGGGCATAGTATAGGAGAGGAGGAGGACGAAACTAAACTCTCTTTGAAAGGTCAATAATAATTCGCAGAGCGGGCGGGCTCCTTCTGACGATAGAAGCAGTTCAGATTGGCAGGGATCCGAGCGTCGAGCGGAAAGGTGAGCCGAGCGTCGAGCGGAAAGGTGAGCGGAAGGAAGGACGTTAACGCAGCAAACCGATTATTGTCGGAGACTGACGGCCCTGCTGGCGCGAGCCTAAATAAACACCGTCCGATGGGGCGCCGCCAGGGACACACAGGTTACCGACTGTGGCGGCGGTAAGGCCCTTCCACTTACCCTTCCTCTTGAACTTGGAGATGCCACCACCCTGCCATCTTCATCTGTGGCGGTGGGAACCAACCACCTGCGGTCCGGGCCATTTGAAAAAAGGTCACGTGATGATGACACCACCACCACCACCACCACCATCGAACCGTTTTGTTGTATTTTTCGGGGGCTATAGCTCCTAGAGAGTTAGTTAGTTAGTTGCCTTGGGGCATTTCGAACGGTACTAGTCTTTTGAGGAGGGACCCCGAACGATCGCCGAAAACAAAGGAGGTTAGAATCATGTGTGTGGACCCAGACTTACTGTCCAGCACTCAAATTTCTTCTCAAAAGGACAACAAGAGATGCCCAAGGGAGCGAGACGCGTCCAGGACGCGCGGCGCAAGGAGGTGGGCCGCAATGCAAGGAGTGTCGTGGTGACTGGAGCACAGGTCGCGCTGGAGGCGTTGTACGAGTTCTGTCTGCGGACGAACAGAAAGCGGCGACCGAGGCGCGAGAGCCCCGACTTCAAAGTCGTGGAGAAGGTGATGGAATGGTGGCTCGGAGACGAATGGCGTGGCGCGACGTTCGAGAAGCAGGAGCGGCACCTCAGGAGCGCGACGCAGTGGCAGAACCAGAGGGTGAAGCGCGCGCGTCATAGACTCGTCGACGATTCGCTTCTCGAGAGTCGTCTGTCTCTTCTGCTGCAGATGACAACAAGCCCCGAAACAAGGGTTGCGGTGCCCCAATTCCGCGGCTCGGCACGCGATTGGGCCGCGAGCCTCGGAATTCCGCCCACAAATCCCGCCTCGGGCGAGACTCACGCGCACTCTCTCAAGTGCGGTCACACCCCCGTCAAGGTCATATCCGAGGGCGGCGCGACCTCCCTCGGCTTTGTCGTGAGCCGCGCGACATGCTGCGCCGCCTCGGGAAGTCTCCTCTGCGACGCTCACTCGGGCACCAACAGCGACGGTGGTGGAGTCCCGCCGCTGCACTGCCCGGCAGTCTCGCACGGCGACCACATCGACTACGTCATCGACGGCCATCTCACGCACCCCACGAATGAGCGGGACGATTTTGGGGAGCTCAAGTGGGCAGATTGCGGCGAGCTTATTGAGCTCGATCAGGATACGATCGCCGACATGTATAACATCCTTGCTTAGGGGCCGCCTTCTTTTTTTTTGCCCCCCCTCTCTCTCTCTCTCTCTCTCTCTCTCTCTCGCTCATCCGAGATTTTCTTATATTCATGTGACTGACTGACCCCCTGGTTCTTCTTTCCTTCTGGAAGGGAAGCGGGGAGAGAGAGCGCTCGATGCGTCGCTACGCCGACGACGACGACGGGTAAGAAGTTGCTGCTTTGGTGGTGGGGTATGCCTCCGCCTCTGGATAGTAGTAGTTGTAGGGTTATGAATCAATAAAGAGGGTTACTGTACTTTTCGTAATAAACACACGACGTTGCAGATGAGCAGCAGCGAGGAGTGGGAGGCGGCCGTGTCGGCGACGCGGAAGCGGCTCGCCGAGGTAGATAAAATGTCGAGGGAGGTTGCCTCTAGGCGCGCGGCGCTCGAGAAAGAGCGGGAGGTGCAGATCGCTGCGAAGCGCGAGAAGCAGCGGTTGGCTTTGGCGGACGCGACGCGGCACGGCGTCGCGGCGGCGCGGACACGCGTGAAGAAGTTCGAGGAGGCGGTGGCAACCAAGGCGGCGGAGGCGGCGGCGGAAGCCGAACGGCGCGAGACGGACCGCGAGGAAAAACGAGCCGAAGCAGCCAAGGTCCGTTTAGAAAGCCGGCGGTTCGAGCTCGAAGCGTCCAAGGCGGCCCTGGAGATCACCCTCGCCGCGATGCGTACCGAAACAGCCCAGAGGAACGCCAAGACGAACGAGACACTCCGCGCCCTCGGGTGCATCTCCACCCCCCCTTAGATTAACGGATATTTTGATTTAGCGATTAACGGACCTCGTGATGGGTGACATCGAGGGGTTCGAGACCGCCGAGGCGGGGGCGTCGGAGACTTTCCCGATGGAGGCCGGCCAGATCCGGAAGGGCGGCTACATCTGCATCAAGAACCGCCCGTGCAAGGTCGTCTCGGTACGTTTTTGTCTCGTGCGTTATTGATGCCGTGCCAAGGTGTCCACCTCGAAAACTGGCAAGCACGGCCACGCCAAGTGCAACTTCGTCGCCACCGACATTTTCACCGGCAAAAAGCTCGAAGATATCGTGCCCTCGACGCACGGCACGACCGTTCCCAACGTCTTTCGCTCGGAGTATACGCTTCTGGACATATCCGACGAGGACTACCTGTCCCTTATGGACGACTCGGGCGAGCAGCGCGAAGACCTCAAGATGCCGAGTTATCCCGACGACCTCGAGAAGAACATCCGCGACGGCTTCGCCAACGGCGACCAGCTCATCCTTACCGTCGTCAAAGCGATGGGCGAAGAGCACGTCATGTCCGTCAAAAAAGATACGTCCTCGTGAGAAAAAAAAACGCCCAGTTTTATTTCTACCGCCAAGCCCTGGCACCCCAAGTCCTGCTTCTACTCTGGTTTTTTACGAACCAAACACCTTTCTCGCGCGCTCGCGTACCAAGCGCGTGTGGCCTCGCCATCTACCAGCCCCTCGGTTCTTGTCTCTGCTGCTGCTGCTGCTGCTGCTGCTGCTTAACGCCCTCCCCACCCTCCTCTAGAGAACACCCAGCACGCTCTCTCTCTCGCGGCTTCTTTCTTGTAGTTGTCGTCGTCGTCGTTAAACAATCGATGCGCAAAATCTGCGGCTCGTGGCTTATTGGGTGGGTTGGTGGTATTGTGTCTGTGTGTCTGTCACGAACCCCCGCGAGACGAGAAAAAAAAGAAAGAAAGCGCCTATAGCTTGCAGCACGGCGCTTTCGCACTTTCACACCGGAATCAATATTTCGCCGAAAACTAAGATATAAGAACCCTCGTGAGTCACTCCCACGACCTTCTTGATGAAATTTCTGTTTGCCTCAACTAAAATTTTCTGTCAATTAAAGGACGAGACTATAGCTTGCAGCACGGCGCTTTCGCACTTTCACACCGGAATCAATATTTCGCCGAAAACTAAGATATAAGAACCCTCGTGAGTCACTCCCACGACCTTCTTGATGAAATTTCTGTTTGCCTCAACTAAAATTTTCTGTCAATTAAAGGACGAGACGGGTTCTACATTTTTGTACTACTGTATTGTAATTTTTTTAATTTTGACGCCAGAAGCAGCGCAGCGATTACGCGCAACAGCAGTGTCGACAGCAGAAACGCACAGAGGTCGGCGAAGGAGTCGAAGGGGAGAGGGAAAAGTTAGGATCTGATTTCAGGCACTCATCGAAACAAACAAGGATTAACCAGAAGGCGGATAATTATCTTTTTTTTCATCTCGCGATTCATCAGAAATGGGCAGGTTTATTGATTGAGCCTTACCCTTATTTCGTCGACGTGCGGTCCGGTTGAAGCCGGAATACGAAAGGAAGGTTAGGGGTTATGGCCGGGGGACGGAAGGCGGAACGTCATCGACGTGTGTTGGTCGTCACTCACATCGCGGTCTCCGCATGGCGACAAGCCGGATTATCACTCTCCGCCAACTAACCTTGCGGTGCCACTCGTCTGCAGGCTCGGCGACTCTATTCCCGCGCGCCAGGGGGGCGCTCGCTGGGATTAATTAATTATTGTGCTGGCCTATGGCTAGTTAGTTGTTGAGCCTTACCCTCACTCGTACCACGTCAGACGACGACGTCAGGACTGTGTACACTCGTCGAACGGACGCTGTGGTGAAGGAAGAGCCTTGGACTCCGGCGGGCCGAGCTTGAGGCGGTCGCACAGCGCGTCAAAAACAAAACGTTGGGTCTTCCTTCAACTTGAGCTTGCTGCGGCCTTTGAAGTCGATCTGCGCGAGATACTGTACAGTTCTATGGTGGTGGAACGAACTTGCGAGGCGAGTCGTTGGTGCGTTGCTTCAGCTCTTCCAGCGCGCGCGCGATCTCGTCGAGGCGGCGATGGCGTCGGTGAATTGTTTCACAACGAAGGCTTTTAATGATGACGTCGAGCGCGGAAGCTTGGCATCCGAGCGCGTTCCTGACGTCGGAGGATCTCTGGCTTGGCCGCGGCGAGATTTCGTGGCTCCACTAAACCCCGCATGGCTAGAGAGCTTTTTTCATCAGGATATCAGGTCCAGGCGCGTCGCTTGGTGTGTGTTTAAAGGACGACGGCAACAACAGGGTCGTCGACGCGGAAACGAAACTTTGGCGGCTGGATCCCGTATTGCGGCCTCGGGGAGAGCGACGCGGCGGCGCGGCGCGGCGAAAAACGTGCGGTCGGTCGGTCGGAGACGATGTCCAGCGAGGCAGGCAGGCAAAAAAGGACGCGAGCTAATAATACGCAACCACCTGCCATGAAGGAAGGAATGAGTGACGTCTCTCTTTCTTTTCAACAAATTGCAGTCCATCCATCCAAAAAAAAAAGTCCATCCATATTTTTTTTCGCTGGTTGGTTGGTTGGTTGGTTGGTTGGTTTAAAAAGTAGAGCGCGCGACCCCCTAGCGCGCGCTGAAATGAGACGACCCGAGATGAGACGATAAAGAAAAAAGAAGACGCGGAGGTGCAGCGTGGCAGGAGAAAGAAGTAGGTAAAGGAGCTCCCTCCGTCAGCATCAAAGCAGCAGCAGGTTGCAGCAGAAATAAGAAATCACATCTGGAAGGAGGTGAGGCCGACGTCCTTCGCCGCGGAGAGCTGGGCGATGGCCATGGAACGGACCGTGGCGAGTTCGACGAGCTCGTCCTTGTCGCGGCATTTGGTGGTGGCGGTGGCCAGCATGTCGACGACGTCCTGGGCCTGGTCGAAGGAAACGGCGAGTTGGAGTTTGAGTTCGGAGAGTCGCATCAAGGCCACCATGCAGGTCGGGTCGACCTTGAGGGCGGCCTCGAAGAGCTGCTGGGTGCGCTGGGTGTCGAACTGGTTGAGCTGGATGAGGGCGAGGCCCTTGTTGTAGAGGGGTACGGGGTTGTGGGCGTCGAGCGCGATCGCTTCGTCGAATTCGGCGATCGCCGCGTGCAGGTCCTGCTTTGCGAGGAGTATCTCGCCCTTGACTTGGTAGACCTCGGACATAGTCGGGGCGAGGCGCTCGGCCGCGCGGATCTGCGCCTGGATCGTCTCCTCGTCGGCCGAGTTGTGAATGAGCACCGTCGCGAGCCGAAGACGGGCGAGAACGTGGCCGGGCGCGGCGGCGACGCAGGCTTCGAGGTCTCGCTGGGCGGCGACGAGGTCGCGGCGAATGACGTGGAGCTGGGCGCGGTGCATGTAGACGTCCGAGGAGGTCGGGTCCTCGGCCAGCGCCTGGTCGAGTTCGGCGTCGGCTCGAGAGGCGTCTCCCGCGTCCACGAATACGCCCGCCAGCTTCACCCTAGTCTCCGCGCGCAGCGATGTATCCGTCTCCGCGGCGAGAGATGCCTCGTAGGCTTCGCGGGCGCCCGAAAGGTCGTGGGCGAGGTGGCGGAAGAGGCCCACGTGGCGATTAAGCTCCGCTTTCGCGGCCTCGTCGAGGTCGGCTTTTATCCAACTCGCCTCCTCGACGTCGCGCTTCGCGTCCTCGTACTGCTTCGTGTAGGTGTATTTCGTCGCTCGCCGGAGGAGAGCGGCGACGCGGTCCGCTCCTTCCCCCGACACCTCGACCTCATCGCTTTCGGCCCGGGCCGCGCGCTCGCCGTAGCTCGCGTACGTCATCAGCAGCTGCGTGATCGTGTTCGAGGAAGGCATCCCGAAGTCAACCCCTCGCTCCTCGCGTTCCCTCAGAATCTCGTCGGCCTCGGCGCGACCCACCGCCCGCATCACCGCCTCGACGTTGTCGACGGGCATCGGTTGTTCCGGATTTTTTCCTTCCTTCAACGCTTTCTTGAAGTCCTCGCGTTGAATCAGGAGATCCGCGCAAATCTCGACCAAAGCGTCTTCGAACCGCCCGAGCTTCTCGTAGATCCGCGCGCGCCGCCGCCGCACCTTGGCGTGCATCTTGTTGGCGCGCAGCACGACCCCGCAGTCCTCGAGGGACGCCTCGAGGTCGTCCACGCGTTCGCGGCAAGCCGATCTGTTGTTGTACAACGCGACTCGCTGCGACCCGAGGAATTCGTGCGCGTCCGCGAGCTCGATCGCCTTGGAGAAGTGCACGGCCGCCTCGGCGTACTTTGGAGGTTGCGCCTTGAAAAGCTCGAACGCCTTCTGCTTGGCGCGGTTGAACTCGGCCTTCACCTCCTCCTTCTCCGACGCCGCCTCTTCCTCCTCGCCAACCACCTCTTCTTCCTCTGTCGGAGGAGGAGGCGACGACGACGACGACGACGACGACATGTACCACACGAGCGCGATCACGCCGGCGGCGACGGCCATGACGGCGACCCTGACGCGCGGACTGATCACCATCTCAGGACCAGCACAGCCAAAAAAAAGGAGCGAAACAAACGATGAGGGTAAACGAAGAAAAAGGATGAGGGTAAACAAACTCTTGAGGTGCGTGCATCCCGCGATGATGATTTAACAACAGATACTTGTGATCGATCATATGCCGTGAACGACGCAAACCTCTGAGCGGATATTTTTTTTTATCGCAGGCAAAAAAGGCCGCCGCCCGAAATGAGCTTCGCTACCGTCGGCACTCCTCGATGGAAACCTCCCGTCAAGCCTGAAGAGGCGACGTCGTCGTCGTCGTCGACGCAAAGGACGAGTCCGTCACCTGGTATTCATCCGAAATGTGGTGCTTAACACTCCTTGTTTTTGTCATCGAGTGTGCTGTTGATATCAGCAACATGTGGTGGGTGAGGTGACCCCGAGGACTAACATTGACTTAGCCGCCTCGCCCTCAACGACAGTGTTTTGTTTTCTGGGGCATCGTGCTGCTGCTGCATAGAGCGTTGCTTCTCGTCTGTCTTCTTGCCATTTTGTGTCCCTTTGCTCTTCTAGATCATTTTTCGCCGTCCTCGCGCATTCTCCTCCTCCTCTGCGTTCATCTCCCAGTTATCCCTCTAACAACTTCCTTCCCCTTTGCTGCGCTTTTTTGCCGCCCCGTCTTTTCCCATTATTCTGACTCTTTGAGATGCATGGGAGTTGGCTGCCATGATAATAATAATAATAAGCTCGTACAGGTGCTCCACTTGTCTTCTTCTTCTTCTTCTTCTTCTTTAGGCGCCGCTTCTGCTGCGTGGGCTGCGCCTCTCCTTTTCGTTTTTTTGGTATGTTGTCTTCGCCTTGTTTGAATGGAGACTATCGATACCTACATATTTCGCCGTCAGCAACTCCGCTGGGCTTGCCATATTCCCCGCCGCATGTCCTGGAACCGCACGGCTAATAAAACAAGGAACCCCGAAAAAGGCAAGCGCCTAGGCAGGGGGTTCGTGAACAACAACAACAACAACAACAAGAACAACGTCATCGACGGTATCGGCGACTGAGAGAAGTCACAAGCCGCGCCCCCCTTGGCCGGCGAAGTAGACGAAGTGGCGATAGGGAAGATACATCCAGCCGGTGTTGTAGAGGACGCCGGTACCGTTGGACCAGGAACGGTTGATGAGCGCGTGCTGGGCGTCGACAAAGGTGTGGAGCGGGTAGTCGGGCGGGGCGCCTTCCGGCCACCGCTTCCGGCGGATATTTTGGTTGAGCTCGAAGGAGCGCGCGAAGTAGCGCGCCGTTTTGTTGAGAGTGCGCGTGTCGAGGTGCGTAACCGGGACGTTGATCACGGCGCACGGCGGTCTCGCGCCGTCGGCGCGACGCAGGTAGAGGGCTGCGGCGCCGCACCAGAGGCTGCACTGACCCCAGCCCGCGCGACGCTCTTCCTGGAAATTGGCGAGATCTACGAGCTTTGGCGCGAGCCATTTGAAAAATTCGGCGTCGATGACGGGCGTCTGCTGCTCGACGTAGGTCGTGCGAAGGACGAGGCAGTCGCGGTCGCAGAACCAGTCGCCCGCGTTGACGTGAAAGGTTCGGTCTTGAGTGGAGGGTTCGATCGTCGGCTGAGAGATGACGGGGGAGCCTACGGCGGCGTGCCAGGCCCAGAATTTGTGCCAGTCCAGGTCAGCGAGCCGAATGTCGGCGTCCGGAAGCCAGAGGTAGTCGAACCCGTCGAGCCTCCCGGCCATCGGCAGCTGGAACTGGAGCTTTGGGCACAACCGCTTCGAGCAGTTCTGCCCGGGCAGCCGCCCGTCGTAGACGTCTAGGCTCACGCCGAGCGCTTTCGCGGCCTCCATCGCCGGCGCCCACGCGGCAGTCTCGCCGTCGTAGAGCGCAACGACCCACGAAGCCGCGAGGACGTGAGTGAAGCTCGCTACAACGTTCGCGATCGTCTTGCTTTTCGAATTGGCAACGAAACCGACCAGAACACGAGGGAGGCTCTCTCTCTCCGAGCGTATTCTCTCGCCCTCGACGCAGCACACCTCTCCAGGAGTCCTTGGTCTCGGCTCCAAACCTGCTACCATCGCGACGAGCATCATCCTTCTCATGATGCAATAATCCTTCTATCACTTCCCGGAGCCTACGTCCTCCATTGTTCTGAGCTCCTGAGATCCTGGAGATCCAAGTTGACGCTCTTGCCGCGAATTCCTTACCCTTTCCTGGAGACAAAGAAAGAAAGAAAGAAAGAGCCTTGTGGATAATATACGGAATGGAGAAAGAAAATAGCCAGAAGAAAAACCTACTGTACTTGAAGTTCAAATTAGGAGGAGCTGAACTTTTATGGTCTTGTACGAAATCCTGTTGTTGATGGAACGGGAGCCTTCGTGCTGCTGCGAGCCGTTGAATACAATAGCAAAACAGTATATTATCCTAAAGTACACAATCTAGTGTTCGGGAGATATATATCTAGACGTTAAATGGTGGTCATCTTTGATGAGCAAAGTACCCTCCCACAAAAAAAGTTTCGAAGGTTCAAACCCTTCAACGGTCCCAAAATTCCACCAAAAGAACGCGCCGAAGAAGAAGAAGAAGAAGAAGAGATGATGGCGAAGCTCTTCGTACCATGAATCTACACTTTTTTCGAGAAATACGAATGCGACAGAAGAAGGACGGGGCAGCTAGGTCAACGCGGAGGCGGACTTGTGTGGCCGACGGCCAAGACGAAGACGCAGAGGAATGTGAATGGGACAGATAGAGATATACGTTGCCGGGGAGGAGAAAAGGAGAAGTACCGTTTATTACCACAACGGTGATGGGGCGGGCCTTGTAACAATAGCGCTTAAGGAAGCGCGGAGTAGGAAGCGTCAGAGGCGGGCATCCCAAGAGGGCCCCGACTAAATCGCCGCCCTTGAGGGCGTACGTGGCCTGCCGCCGGACGTAGGTGCGTGCGACGGAGCTGGGGTTTCTTACAATGGTACTAAAAGAAAGACTTGATTCGACGAGGTCGACAAACATCTAGCTACTTGCGCGCCGAGCCAGTGGGTATTTTGGGGGGACTGGAGCTGAAGGAATGATGATCGCGGCGGAGGCACCGCATCAAGGTGCGAACGCAAAAAACTGCCATCATTCCATCGTCAAAAACCCGACGGACTGACGAGTATTAAATCCTGCGAGATATAGGGGTAACGTCGACGACTTTGGATCAAGGGCACGTGGCAGGCCCTCTCCCAGACCCAAGATGTTGACGGTGTAGCGAGACACCAGGTTGCAAGTAATTCGTCACCTATATAGTTTTGTTCGTTGGGCGATTTCGGCGTCGCGGAGGACTCAAAACAGACCTCAAACTACGGGCGGTTACGTGAAATCATGCACCCCAAAGCGACGACGCGATCGTAGTCTCTCTTGACAACAATGGCAGTTTTGTGTTGTGATGCGTGTCCATAGGAGCATCGTGCTGTAGCATTTCAGAGCCGTTTGTTTCCCTCGTTTGCCTCTTGAAACTATCATACCTAAATCTCTCGCCGCCAGCTCCGCCGAGCAGGCCACGTTGCCTTGGAATGCGGGACCGTCTCCCCCGGAGGATGCTCTAATCTTGGTGCGCCTCTACGGCGGAGGCACTAGGGGCGGGTGGTGGCGGCCTCTTCGGATCGGCCACGATTAAGATTCCAGCTATAAACAAAGAATTCTGTTACACCTCCCCGCGGTTCAACGACGAGCGGGGTCTCAAGAAGATGCTCCGCACATCCCACATACCAACGAAGGAGTCCTGGTTCACCCACTTTCATGACCTTGGCGCCAGGCGATAAATACTTTCCCTTTTCTGCCCCCTTCAGAAACGCCCATTGATTCCGAACGGCGCTGGGCTCATCTGCCTACGCCCCACGCACTAGGCTGGCCTATATATATATAGGATAGGATAGGATAGGATAGGATTGTAAGTGTTCTACAATTTCGCGGTGTCACCTCGGGGATAGGCCTGTCGAAGAACATCGCTGGCAGTTTTTTTATTCTTAGTTGTTGTTCTACATCATAACTACCTTTCTACGAGAACACGGAGCAAACAGGTTCAGACGAAGTCCAGCACCAAAAGTCAAAAATCAA
The DNA here is from genome assembly GCA_029834535.1 of Chrysophaeum taylorii. Classification (NCBI taxonomy): domain Eukaryota; class Pelagophyceae; order Pelagomonadales; family Pelagomonadaceae; genus Chrysophaeum; species Chrysophaeum taylorii. The sequence continues at coordinate 108,946 of JAQMWT010000370.1, forward strand.
TCACCTCAAGCCTTTTCCCCCGGTCCAGTAGAAGTAGGCGAGGAAGCGGAAGGGGAGCCACGTCGCGCCGGAGTTGTAGAGGATGCCGGTGCCGTTTGTCCAGGCACTTTCGATGAGGGCGTGCTGGGCGTCGACGAAGGAGTGGAGAGGGTAGTTGGGAGGCGCGTTCCTTGGCCATCGTTTCTGACGGATGCTTATTTGGAGTCTGGTGGAACGGGAGTAGAATTCAGTCGTCTTGTTGATGGTGTGGGTGTCGAGATGCGTAATGGGCGCGTTGATCACGACGCACGCCGGTCTCTCGCCGCCGGCCGCGTAGAGAGTCGCAGCGCCGCACCAGACGCCACAATGACCCCATCCGCTGCTTAGCTTCTCTTGCTCGTTCGCGAGATCAACGAGATTTGGGGCGAGCCATCGAAAGAAACCCGCGTCTAGGACGGGCGCCTGCTGCTCGACGAAGGTCGTCCGGAGAGCGTGACACCGCCCACCACAAAACCAATCGTCGGCGTTGACGTGAAAAGCGGTCTCCTGGGTCGAAGGGACGATCGTCGGCTGAGAGACGAGCGGTGCTCCCGCGGCCCCGTGCCATGCCCAGAACTTATGAAAGTCGAGGTCTGCGAACCGCATGTCGGCGTCCGGCAACCACACGTAATCAATGCCATCGAGCCTCGCGGCCATCGGCAGCTGGAACTGGAGTTTGGGGCAAAGCCGCTTCGAGCAATTCTGTCCGGGTTGCCTCGCGTCGTAGACGTCTAGGCTCACGCCGAGCGTCTCGGCGGCCTCCATTGCCGGCGCCCATGCGGTAGGCTCGCCGTCGTAGAGTGCGACCACCCATGACGCCACGAGAACTTTCGCGACATGAGCGAAGCTCGAGATCGCGTTCTCAATCGTTGCCTTCTTCGAATTCGAAACGAATCCGATCAGCAACCGTGGGAACGTCGTCAAGCGGCTCCTCCGTCGGCCGGCGAGTTCGCCGTGGACGCAACACACCTCTCGAGGCTGTTTGAGCTGCTGCGCCGCGACCAACCCCAGAATAATCATCACTCCTCGCATCATGTAACCATTGCAACGTTCTGTCTCACAACAAAATATTGCAGGGGATTCTGCAACGTTATGATATAATTTTTATTTTAATCGATCGCACGTCTGGAATGTAACCCCCACCTTCCTAGAAATGCAAGATTTTAAATGAAACCCCTGACCTTTCTAAATAGTAGGCTACACGAACAGGCTCAAAATGACACGAAGCCGATGACGTCGTCGTCGTCAGAGTGAATGGATACTGACTGCAGGGGCAGAAAACTCAAAGGCAGCGGCCGGCGAAGATAATAATAATAAGGGAAAAGTCAAGTTTCCAACCACCATATATGTTTGGTCACCGTAAACCCTCAACAAGTTTGGTCACTTAAGTTTAGTCAATCCGTATCTTGGCTGACTAAACTTGTACTCTTAGAGAGCAAACATACTGTTCGCTGACAAAACAAGGCCCGCCGTGATCAAGCTTTCAGCGGTTCTGCACGTCGCACTGAGACTCCGGAGTGTCCTTCGACTTCGAAACGAACACGGTATCGATGCGGGTTTCGTCGCTCAGGTCGAGCGGGAGCGTGGTGGTAACACGCCGACGTCGGTTGACCACGACGCCGAGAAAGAAAACAAGAAGTCGCGTGCCCAGACGAAGGTAAACGACTACGAGAGATCGCCGAGTACGCTGTCGCAGCTCAGAGCGCGCAAATGCGAGGCTCCATTTTATTCGATCTAACCAAGATGCCAAGTTCAGCATGTGTGTTCTCGAGGCCGACTTGCAGCAGCATCTGATGTTCGACACGGGCGGCAAGTTGACGGCGCGTACAGCATCATGGTCTACTGCGCGACAGCGCTGTCGTTCAAGTGCTATATGTAAGATGCAGCTTTTATGTGCGTGCTGGTCGTTGTGATGTGCAAGTAGACAATACCGTCACATGTGCTAAAAGGCACACCTGCTCCGAACCTTCTTGCCGACAAAGATCCAGCTATCGCGCGAAGCACACTTCTGCGAGGCCGTGTCGGTCCTCATCAAGGGCTTTATGGAGGGCAAGTCAGGCGGCTCGCTGGCCGGTTAGCACCCGGAAAGTCCGCGCTGGGATGGGGTTCGCTCGGTTGGGCAGAGCGCGACGGACAGGTCGATTGTTCGTGGACCAACACGTCCGCGGCCTGCGACGCTTTTGCACGACCTCGCACAAGACCGCGCAGTGGCGGTCCACCATCAACAAGTCCGTCCTCGTCCCTCGCCTCTGCCCCAACTGCGTGATTTTCCTCCGTGATTCCGTACCGGCTCCTGCCGGTCCGGCCTGGCTCCCATGCTCGGGGGAGGTCTGAAATTAGTTAGTTAGTTAGTCAGTCAGGCGGCTCTTCTCGGCATATGCGTTTGATAGACATCTGCAACAGTGTCATCCGCTAAAGGCACGAGATGACGAACCGGGATCGTTCGCTGTAGTCTGTCATAAACATCGAACTAATAAGGCGCATCCGAATAATCTTGGGCGACGAAACAGCGTGGTATCAGCGTTGTCTTGCGCAGGCCTTGTTTGTATATGTTGTTCTGCGAGTGTTCGCATGTTGATGCGTGTGTATGGTCAAACTTGGAGGCATTCAATTTGGTGTGATCAAATTTCGAACAATCACATCAAACTTGTCATATTTTAGACTCGTACTGATGACTGGGTTAGAATTACAGGGGTGGTGTCGGCGATCTTCCGGAACGAGGCTGTCGACGTCTTGACATCCCTTCGCGCCGCAGCTTGTATTTGCCGACTTTCTCGTACAGTGCTCGACGGTGCAGCAGCAGCTCCCGGGGAGATCTTGCGGCAGGGCGGGGTTGTCGAGATGCGCGAGGAGGAGGAGGATAAGGAGGTGTTCTCTTACGGTCGTGCGAGTTGTTTATGCTGGCGTAACGGCACGTGCTCGCGTTGCCGTCCCATGATCAAGCTGGACAGCTAACTCCGGATCGGGTACGCGACGGTGAGGAACTCCTGAACGTGGTCCTGTACGGTCCCGCACAAGTGTGGGACTACAATCTTTGGGTGCTCGAGGGGCGTTGCTCGCGCAGTTTCTCGAGGTCGTCGAGTTTCGCGTTCTCAACCCCGAGTCGATTATCAAAGACGCGCTCCCTCTCGAGTTTTGGGATGCAGAATGGGGTGATCCGTCTCACGCAGACCGTGTAAGTCTGGTGTCCTATGTCCGCTTGTTGTTGAAGAATGACGCACGACCACGGCAACACCACCGTGGTGAGTCGCGGTTTGGGTGGCTTCTACGAACGATGGAAGGTACGAGAATGGGCCCAGCTTAAATACGCCAAGCCGTGGGAATCTGCTCTCGAGGCCGCGCGTCGCTACCCGCTCTCCTTGCGTATCGCCGCGCTGTCTTAGGATGGACCTCCTTCTAAGGCGGTCATGGGGGGGTGCCCATGCCGCGCGTGTAACGCGACGGTAGATTCTGCGTGGCTGCAGCACCTAGCTCTCGTTTTTAAAGCATTTTCGCACCAAAAGCGCTCACGCGCCCCCTTGAAAAGCCTTCTTAAGTTTGATTAAAAAAGCCGAAGTTTGGTCAATACTGTGGAAGTTTGAGGAGTAGTGATCAAACTTGTTGACCAAACTTACAAGGAAATTAATCAAACTTGAAGGGTTGATTGATCAAACTTAATGCAACTTCGGAGTGACCAAACTTAACTGACCTAACTTCTATGGAAAGTGACCACACATGTGAGTTTTTCCTTAATCATACATCAAAATCGAGCAAACATGAAAGAAATTCACCAAACTTTTTGACCAAACTTGACGGATCCCAAATAATAATAATAATAATAATATCTGCTGGTAAATCGGTCCCCCAGCACGAGGGCGTGCAAGCGACGCGCGAGGGAGGACGCCTTACGACCTCACGATGACTCACATGTCTTGCGCAGTTGTCGCGGTGCTGGCCACAGGTTATAGTGAGACCAAGTCAGTTCGTGCGATTGTGGGCCTGCGATAGTAAAAGCGAATTTAAATATATGAGGAGAAATCGATGCGTTGCATTGTGGTATACCCTTCAACCGTCCCACTCGATGATACGGATAACCCCTCATCATCAAACGCGCATCGAGGCTTCCGCTACGACAGGCACCTAAGACGAGAGCGATATCATCTTGGAGGCGAATTGGGGAAAACAAACAGTCAGTCCGTCCGCGGTCTATTCAATGTCGTTAGGAGGTACTTGCTCTCTCTCAGTTTCTTCGGTTGTTGTGAGACGGTTATGCTGTAGTGTGCGCGCGTGCGGACAACGGCGGTAGGAACAGCAACCACACACATTCCAACAAGACCTCTCACTCACAGTAGCGACGGAGAGCGACGTTCCCCATATAACACTCAGCACCCCTGGCTTTGAGTTGCAATAATATATCGATTCTGGTTGCCGGTTAGAGTGAGAACAGATGCATGTGTGACACGTGGGCTATCCTCGTCGCTTGCACACAGGAATGATTGGAAGCAGGTTTCCGCTAGAGCGCCATCTTCACAGTGTGAGCATTACAGGTGGCCGCCGTTGCGGTGTGAACCGAAGAGGACTTGCGAAATATATGCATCGAGATCTCAGTTTTAATAAAGCCAATCCGAAACGACGACACACGAGCATCGCACGGCGACGAAGAGAGCCTAGCGCGCGTAAACTTTGCAACGGTCCTCATTTCGACGAGGAGTTGATGTCGAGCCATCGTGTCAGCTACGCATATGCATCATGCGACCGTTGGAAAGGCCATCTCAGGGCGTTGTGTGTGCGATGTTGGTGCTTTATCAAACAAACTCGCAGGCGGATTTCCGTGGATTCAACATGCAGACCTGCTGCAGTGCAGCTCGTAGTGGCCGCCTCGAAAAACGCCCCCACTTAGTCCATAGATGTCCCTGGGGCCAGTCTGAGGGCTCACACGCTCCTAAAAAATGTGTGCGTGCACGGATACTCTCGCACCACGGGACGAATAGGCAAGTACCAGGGCGGCTCGTTGCGGCCAACTTTAGGTGCTCGCCTTTGCGTGCGCGACCACAGGTCCTAAGGGACACCCTCCAGCGCAACAACGCGCGGACACACCGCGAGCTTCTCAGCTGGGTACGCGCCAGCGGGTACTCGTGGGAGAATTCATCGGCGCAGTATATGGACGCCAGCTCGAGGTGTCCTCGAGTGTGGCTCGCGCCACAAAGGACGACTCTAGAACGAAGCCTCATGTGTACCTAGACGTGCCACGTCGAGGTCCTCAAGATGAACGGCGGCAGGAACCAAGTTACCCTGGGACTTTCTGAACTTCTCGTAGTCGAGTGCGCGCTTGACGCTGCTGCAAAATGCTAGAATCTAAAAGCACACTGTGGATACCGAGCTCAGCCACGACGCGCTGAAGTTCTTCTTATATCGGTGGCTTCACTCGCATCGCTTTATTGTGGGCCCAGTGCCCTGGAGTTTCAGGCAACTGTACTCCATCTTCGTCGTCGCGTGGGGTATACTCCTACGACAGTAAGCTATAAAGTAGCGAAAATGACATGGGACATCCGGCTGTTCCGGAGAGGCCGACCCCATTTTTATCGCTACAGATGGTGGAGGATTCGCGACCGAACTCATACCCCTGGTGCTTGTAGTCTTTGAGACGCTTGTTCGCGATTGCAATCAGTGTTGACTGTGATGACCTCTGCCGTATTCAAGCAATAGACATGCGACATCAACGCGCTCATGGCGTGAGCCAATCACGCATGCATTCGTGGCCTGGTTGATATCGTCATCTCAGAGCTCGTGCGCGCACGCAAGACTTTTTTGTTCCATTTTGCGTCGCTAAGCGGCGACCAGCCGTCCTCGTCCATATTCACGCCCCGCCGAAGCTCCAGGTGGTTGGCACAAGTTCTGTGACAACTGGAATGGGGCGTTACACTAGCAATAAGGGAATGACGTAGGGATACTAGATACGTGGTGCAGGGATAAGTGTCATAGCTTCCTCACACAGGTGCTGGAAAGGAAAGAAAAGGAAAAAGGGGTAAGTGAGGTCCTCACACAGGTGCTGGAAAAGAAAGAAAAAGAAAATCGGGTAAGTGAGGTCCTCACAGAGGAGTAGAAGCGCGAAGGTGGAAAGACGTCACGAGTGGCATTGTGGCATAATAAGACAGGAGATGCCATGCGAAGTCACGAGGTGAGATAACGAGCACGAAGCCGAAGGAAAGGAGGAGCTTCCGTACTGCGGGTGAAGATATCGCTGAGATTGTTAAGGCGGGGAATGTGTTGAAGATCAATGATGTGATTGCGATGGTATTCGGTGGTGTTGGGTGACGGTGGTGCTGTTATCGACATACATAGGAACGTTCAGCAGTAGCAGTCGCCAGTGGTGGAGCGGTGATCATCGGGGTTGTCGGCCCAGCTCGAGTCGGAATAATCACAGAGAAAAAGGGTAGAATCGCGACCAAGAACAAGGGCGAGATCTTGAGTACCATGGAGGTAGCGGAGCGTCGTGTCATAACAGAAATAAACGAGACACAACCAACAATAAAAAAAACAAAGGTGATCGGAGGAACCGCGTGAAGGACAGTCAGCCGCAGAAAGACGAAGACCGTTTGGAGCGGGAGGCAATTCGGGTTGACGTGCTCGATCACGCGCAAGGCGAAGACCAACGGAAGCGTGAAGGCTTTGAAAAACGCAAAAGGAAAGCTTGGTAATGGCCAATGCAAGAACGGGGGTGCGCCACAAGAAGATCATCAACGACGAGAACAAGGCGCAGAACGACAGTAGACTTCGGCGTGAGTTTGTAGCTGCAAGTGTCGCCAGATCCGCGGACAAAGCTACAATCATTGACAAGGAAGCGTTCTAAGTAAATCCACCAGTGGCGACAAGCTTGCTTGCAACCGTACCAAGAGCGACAAAGTGTGGAAATGAGTGTGGAGGTATCTTTGGGTTGGCTTGGAGCAGAGCCGTGTGGCCAGACAGGGGCTTGTATGAAAGCAGAGCTGACATCCAGCTTATGCAAATCCCAGGCATGAACGGCAACGAAGGTGAGAAAGAAGCGTATAGGTTGGCTACAGGACTGTACGCGTCGTGGTAAGCAATGCCGTGAACCTGGGTGTAACCGCGGACTACGAGACGACGTGCACGATTTGAAGCGACCAGATCCAGACTTCTTGCGGAGGACCCACTTCAAAGTGCAGATGTTGCCAGAAAAAGGAGAAGGAACGCGAACAACATCCCAGCAACCGAGCGGACCGAGGGAATGATATTCTTTGGCAATGGCTTGTAACCGACGTGCAGGATTTGGGTGGGCTAGAGCTTCGCGTAAATGAGTGGAAATGAGAGCGCCGTCATCAATGTAAGAATAGTGTGGCGAGTAGAGGACACGATGGGCTTCGACACATGGGGGATCAACAAGGGTGTGGGCGAGACAGAGGGGAAGGAAGACATAATGAACTAACAAACGAAAGCTAGCATAATTAACGTACAGGGAATGACAAGATGGCACAGAATCGACATGAGATGACACAGAATCAACAGTGCGTGGTAAAACGCCAGTATTGTGGGTTTCAGTTGTTTCTTCAGTTGTTTCTGAATAATGTGCGCTTTTGACGACTTTGCGCGGTCGGCTCTGTTTGGCTCGACTTTGTTTTGCACGTTTCTCTGGGGGTTGTTGGTTCTTCGGAGTTCATGAGATCGTAGAATGGTCGGTTCACGTGATGGGGTGATCAGTCCCAGTGAAACCGGCGCATTCTCATCAAACACAGGGGACAAGGGGGCAACAGCGGAAGAACAGGTGACAATCGGGCAACAGCAGGAACAGGTGACAATGGGGCAACAGTAGACGATAGCTTGGAAGCGTGATTCGAGAAAGTCGGAACAACATTGAAGTTCCTTCGGTGGTTGACATTGCAGGAAATCTGATAAGCGAAACTGTCAGCAAAATCGAGGTCTGAAGAACAATAGCGACAAAAGTGCCTGGGAAGACTTGCGTTAGGCGACTGTGGCCACTGAGAATCGCAGCGGGGCAAAGAGAGCGGGAACACAGGCTGGTATATATGATGGCGGTGTACCAGACGTCTGATGAGAACGTGGCCTTTGGGCAGATATGTTGCATGGTGACCAGGTTACGACGATGGTCGGAGTCGACAGAATCAAAAAAACAGGCGTAAACAGGTTTGATGCGAACGTGGGTGTTTGGTCGTTGTGGCGCGAGCAAGTTGCCATGGGCACGACCGCGTCCTGTACGCGAAGATGGAAGACTTCTGACGCGCCAGCGTTGTAAGGAACGAACACGGGTAGACCAGGCTGCTGTATGCCAGCCTGCTGTGGCAGATAAGAAAGTGGCCCTTTTTCGCATTCGCAAGAACGAAGTTGCCATATGGGCCAACGAGGAGCAAGCGGCGATCTTTGTTCGTCATACTCGAGTGGACTGCGGTAGAAGTTGGCGATAGTGGCAAAACAGTGGTGACACGTAAGAACGTTGCAGATAGCGTCGCAGTGACACGTAAGAACAGTGCAGATAGCGTCGCGGGTGCGGAGCACGGAATTCACTTCGATAGCAAAACCGAATTTTAGCAGAAAAGCGGCGAAATGCAGATAGGGCGCGAAGGATAACCACAACATTGTGTTGATACCGTAGATGAAGAAGCCGAATAACACAGCAAAGAAGCGTCGGTCCAGGATCCCGAAGATGAGCGATCCAGCCACATAGGAAGCACGAAAGTTGCGCACGCGAAAAAATTGACAGGCACAGCTTTTTAGTTGTGGCGGGTGAAATGCGCGATGGAACGTGATTCGCTGGGTTTACCAAAACCGACAAGCACAGCGAGGAGTGGATCAACGAATAGGTGAAATTGCACAACGGGGAGTGGATCAACGAACAGCTGAAAATATAGAACGAGGAATGGATCAACGACTAGATGAAAATACAGAACGAGGAGGGGAGCAACGACGAGGTGAAAATACAGAACGAGGGGTTGAGCAACGAATAGCGGAAAATACAGAACGAAGGGCGCCTGTGCAATGGGAGCTAAAAAAAAATCCACAACGAGGGGCTTCCGTAGGGCGGGGTTGTTGATGTGCTTGCGTCAGACAATCGGCGGTACACACGTTGTCTTGGAATTAATTATCTTGATTGGAAGAAAGGCGCAAATATGATAAGACAGAGTATCGGGAGGTGGATGTGAGACGTTGGGTGTGGCCGTTTTAAGGCGGTGAAGGGGGTGTAATAGATGGTGGCATTAAGAAAAGCGGCGGAGTGGAACTAGAATCAGTCAAGGTTGGAGTAGGCATAGGAGCAGAAAAGGTAGTGTTAGTGGTGTTGGTTTTGGTGGGTTGGTGTTGTTGGGTGTTTTTGGAGTCATTGGAAGTGTTGCGCTGTTGAGAAGAACGGCGATGGTGGGTAGGGCGTTGTCGTGGAATAGCTAGGAACTTTGAAACTTGCGGCAGTCCCTCTAAACGTGATCCTTGCAGCCGCCCAAATGACATTGGGTAGTGCGTCGGAATCGAGTAGAGCCAGGTTGTTGGGAAAGGGGGGCGTCTAGGGTAGGTCAGTTGGAAGAGTCTGAAGTCGGGGTTGTGGCTGACGACGCGGCAGATAGCGCGACGGTAGTGGTTGTGCATGCCATCTAAATTGTTTGTTGTTGAACTTCTCAAGGGTACAACCACATTCGTCGGTACGAAACGCGAGACGATAAAACAAAGCCAGTAAGTCTTGAAGCACGATGCGGTCAAATGCGAGGACACACTCGAGGGTACGTCGGATCAGGTACAATGCCGAGCAACTTGAACTCCGGTGATGAACTTGTTGAGGAAGTTCTCAAGATCATCAATATGTTTGCACACCAGGGAATGCAGTGAAGCAATAACGGATGGAGCTACGCGGTCTACATGGACCGTGTAGACATCGGTAATGCGCTTGTAAAGCCACGCGAAAGTCATTTCGCGGTTTTCACGGATATCAACGTTGTTGCATGACGCGAAATTCTTCTTCTTCTTCAGAGCAGCGAGATGCTGAGACGCTAGTCCAAGTATATCGTTGGTCAAGATAATGTGATCGCCGGTATGATCGCCGGTGGAGATGATCATGTTCTCAAGACGACGTGTCCATTGGTGGAAAAGATGTCGCTCACCGCTGAAGGCATCAAGTTGCTTGCTATCTTGAATTTCGATCGAGGAAATGATAGATGACAACGAACCGAACACGTAGCAATGAACTGAAGCCGATGAGGAGCCGCCGTGAAGTCAAGCACAGGTTCGATCAAAACGAACAAAGACCTGCTGCCATGTGACAACTGGAATGGGGCGTTACACTAGCGATAAGGGAATGACGTAGGGATACTTGATACGTACGTGGTGCGGGGGTGTCATAGCTTCCTCACAAGTAAGTTCTCTCTTCCTTCGAAAGATGCGTTGGTAGTGGGATGACTTAGGGTAATGATTTTTACTAGTACCTATAGAGAAGGGTTGCACTAGAGAAGGGTTGCACCAAGCGCTCTGACTCGAAATTTTTTGCGTCAAATGAAAAACCTTGATATTGACGTCACGGAGACAGGTCACTTCTGACTCCCTTCCGCGATGGTCAAGTGAAAGTCAAATCATCGAGAAAATGCGGCCGGTAAAGTCCGACACTCACAGCTAGCGTCTTCCTCGCCTTCCCTCGTCTCTCGTACCTCCCTCCGCCTGCAGAAGCAGAAGAAAACACAACCGAGCGCGACAGCTTTCTTTTCGGAGGAACCCGTCGTCACGGAAATGTTGCAAAGTGGCGCTGCTGGTCTTCCTCCTGGGCATCGCAGCAGTTTACGTAAGACGTGGTGCCCCTCTTCGGATCGTGATAGATGCAGCAGTGTAGTCTTTTCGCTACAGTCCATGTCTTTCTTCGCAGACTCTGGGTGATCCCCTAACGTGCTTCCAACCCCCTCTAAGACGCCGTGTTCTCCTCCCGGCTTCCCCGGGCGTGTTAGTTAGTTAGTTATCCCGATACTGCTCCTCCGGGTGGAATAATGTACGGCCTCGCGGCGTATTCCTCCTCATCCTCCGCCCCGCTGACATCCTCATCCAACACGAGCTGGTGTGCAGGAACTGGAGCCGGTTCCGTCATCGACGCAAAATCCGTGGTCACACGTCAACGTCAAGGTCAAACATCTGTTTGACGTCGACATTTCCTGCAGAAAAGAAAGTCAATTTGTCCTGAAAACTATTTTCAGGATTTTGACACAAAAATTGGGTCAAAAAAAAAATCAAGGCAGGAGGTTGAAGGCGTTATTAAAAAAACACAAGATGGGTGGTGGTCGACGGCGGCTTGAGTCGGTCGACGGGCTGCGCGCACTGACGCACTTGAGCGTGATCGGGTTCCACACGGCGTTGGTGACGACGGCGCTCGTTCCGTCGTCGGGGGGATTATGGGACGGCGTGAGGCAGCACCCCGTGCACACGTGTCTCGTGTTTGGGGGAACGCAGGTCGACACGATGTTCATGTTGAGCGGGTTGTTGTTCAAGAGGCGTGGGGTTCGGGACTACGTGGCGACGCGGGTCGCGCGGCTGCTTCCCGGCATGATAATTTGCGCGGCCTTGGGACTCGCGCTGGGCGACGACTGGGGAGGGGCGGCGGCTGGAAAAGTGCTTCCGTATATGTTTTTTTTTGGAAACTACCTCGACGCGCAGAAGTGGGGGTCGTTAACGATGACGCTCGCGTGGAGCAACGCCGTCGACTTCCAGGTCGGGCTCGTGCTCGAGCTCTTGCCGACGCCGCCGAGGGAGAGCGTCTCGTACGGCTTGATCGCTCTTTCGTTGTGGCTTCGGGGTCGGCTCTTCGACGTCAATTCCATAAACATGTTTTTGATTGGTGAATACACCCACTTTGGCCGGCTCATGTCGCAGAGAACGTACGATTGGGTCCGCGACTTTTACGACTACGAGTGGCCTTCGTCGCCAGATCCGGCGGCTCGAAGTTTATCGGCCGAATACGTCAACAAGATGTACATGAGGACTCACACGCGGTTTGGTCCGTTCGTCGTGGGCACGTGCCTTGCCGCTTTCCTCAAAAAAAGTAATAATAACACCACCACCTCGAGCGCGGTGTCGACGACGATTCTCAGGATGATAACGACTTTTTTCGCTTTCTCGATTCTGATTGGTCCGTGCGTTCCGCCCGGCGACGCCGTTCCGGACGTCGGAACTCAGTTCGCGATCACTGCCGCGATGCGCACATTGTCTGCGACTGCCGCCGCCTCGTTGTTGTACCGAGCGCTCGTCAAAGCCGACAATCCGTGGTCGCTTCCAATCCTCGAACGCTTCCTGAGCGCCAAGTGTTGGAAGCCTGTCGCGAGACTCTCGTACCTGAGCTATTTGATTCACTTTCGTATCATCCTGGAGCTCGTCTTTCGTTTTTGTAAGAACGTGGCTCTCGAGACCCCGGGCGACGTCGCCCGCCTCGAGCTCTGCGTCTTCGCGATCTCGACCCTTGCGTCGCTCTCCGCGTCCGCTCTTCTGCACGTCTGGATCGAAGCCCCCCTTCAACGCCTTATTTATTCGCTTCTCGCGCCGCCCGGAGGACACGACACCAAGGATTTTAGAGTGTGTGTGCTGAAAAAGTAGTAGTGGCAACAACAACAACAACACACAACAAGCAAGGGTTTTATTTAATTTTCTTCAGAATACAAAAGTCGCGTCTTCAAAAAGTGCCACACAGCATGATGATGGTGGTGCTGGTTGGGGCAGTGGCTGCGGACCCCCACGTCGCCATGCGAAGCGCCCTCGCCAAAGTGGCGCGGTGCCAGTTCCGCGTGCGCGCCTGGGCGCCGTCGCTCGAAATCGTGTTTGCGAACAGAACGAGCAAGTACTTCGCCCCTCACAACGCCTCAGCCCTGAGGCAACGCGTCGTGTGCCGCCGCGGGAGCGGGAAAAAAAGTACGTCGCTCCTGATGGTGGCGAACGACCTCAAGTATCTGTTCCGATTTTGGCCGTACTTCCTCCAGAAAGTGATGTGGGCGGACGAGTCGAAGAACGTCGCGTCGTCCGTGTGGATCGGCGAGCTCCCGGAAGAGTTCGCGACGACCGTTGGGGACGAGTGCCGCGATTCCCCCGAACTCGCCGAGGGCTGGATGCACCACACCGGGCCATACCGGTCCTACTACGAGAGGTCGCGAGGGGCCGTGAACTCGAACCATCACGTGAGTGAGGCAACACATTTTTTTTGGAGGAATAAGGTTTTTTTTTTTGCATAGATCAAGACTCTGGCGGCCTACGCGATGCTGGATTACGGCGGAGTTTTTTACGCCGATCTCGACTACGTGGTTGTCGATTGGGGATGGCGCGCGGCCGCGACGGTCGCGAAGCTCGAAAATTCTGTCGTCGAGGTCCTGTTCAACAGCGCGTCGCCGATGTGGCATGTGAAGGGTCGCACCTTTTATGTCAAGGGTTGGTTGGGGAGGGAGTTCATGGCCACGTGGTTGTTTTACCGATGCGGTTTTAAGGACCAGTATTCGCTCTGGCACACGATCCTCGAACTCGCGGACCGGTTCGGATGTCTGAAGTACGATGGTGAGATCATGAACCACACCTACAAGGAGTTCAAGCATCTCCAGGACGTGCTTTACCACGACGTCTCCTGCGAAAACCGCAAAATCCGGTGCCCCGATTTTCACTTTTGCGACGACGACCTCCGCGTGGGGGCGGGCTTCGACCACCGAATGGTCGCTGCCACGGCGAACCGGACCTTGGAATATTACGACGGAGGGATCCGATACGGCCTAGTTGTGCCAGATCCATTCGGTGGTGGTGGTGGTGGTGGTGGTGGAAACGACGACGACGACGCCGACGCCGATTTTTTTCTCGCCAAATTCTTCCATAATTTTTATGATAACTAAGAGTGCAGTAGCATGTTGTGGTCGACGGAGTCGACGTCGTCGAGGGCCTCGAGGGCCTCGATGGCGGCGAGGTTTGCATCGGCGTCGGCGTCCGAGACCTCGACCGTCGTCGTCGCCACGTACGCGAGCTTCGCGTCCTCTACCGCGATCCCCGCGGTGGCGAGGGCGTTTTGCATCAACGAGAGCTCGGCCATCTGGGTCAAGACGGCCATCCCATCCTCGACGAGATCAAAGTCGTCCGCCCCGGCGTCGACGGCGATCTCGAATACCGCGTCTTCGTCGGCGGCTTCTTCGACGTCTATTCTCCCTCGTCTCTCGAAGTTGAAGAGGACCGACCCGGGGGAGGCAACCTTGAGGTTGTTCTTCTTCATCACCGACTGGATCTGGGCGGCGGCGCGATTCGCGTTGTCGGAGAGGACGTTCACCACCACGCCCGCGCCGCCGCGACCGTACGCTTCGAACGTAGACTCGCGGAAGTCTCCAGCGTCCGCCGATGTGCCTGATTTGATAGCGCGGTCGATGTTCGCCGTCGGAACACCCTGCTGCTTGGCGTCGCGGATGATTTGGGCGAGCTGCGCGTTGGCGGTAACGTCGGGTCCGCCTTCCTTCACAGCTATGACAATCCGCTTCCCTGCCCTCGCATACAACTTGCACTTGGCGTTGTCGCTCTTCCCCTTGCGCGCCGCGTTCTTCGCGGCTCGCCGACCCATCATCGTCATCGGTGCGCGAAACGCCATGGCGGCCGCCGCCACCACCACCAGCACGAGGAGGAGTTGTTGTTCAACCCGTCGCGTCATCATCCTCGGGGTCTCTTGATGGGGGGGCTAATCTACTTTTTACTAGACTTTGCTGCTCTTTACCACGCTCTAGGTCCCTTTTTTCAACTTTAAATCTTAGTTTTAAAGCTTAGTGGTCGGTCCGGTCGGTCGGTCGGTCGGACGGCGCACGATATTTTTGTAGCTAGAGATTCGATTCAATCAATCAATCAACAGGATATATAATATGGAAGCGCGCGTTTTAGCGCTCGAAGCGGGGAGCGATAAGCTCGTCCGTGAGGTCCGGACGGCCTGGGTCTTGGAGCGGGCCTTCGAAAACCGCGTCAGGGTGCAGCTCGCCGACTGGGAGACCCACTTAGACTCCGCGGTCAAAGCAACGCAGCGCCAGGTCGAGGAAAATCGCCAAGCCACGGCTCAAGCCGCGAACCGCGAGACGCGGGACCACCTCGCGCGCCACAACCAAGATATCGAGCACCGGTTTGCGGCGATCCACGCCGAGACCTTGGAAGCGACGCGCCGCGTTGCTTTGGTCGAGGCGAAGAACGTCGAGCTCGACCGGAGGCTCTCGGAAGCGGAACGTCGGGCCGACGCCGCGGAGGACCGGTTCGGGGCTGCCCAGGCGGCCTTCGCGGCGAACACCGCAGCATCAAACGCTCGGACCGCCGCGTCTCTCGAAGCGCTCCGGGACACGACGCGCGAGGCCGTCGCGGCGGTCCGCGAGGACGGAAAAGACGCGACGACGGCTCAGGTCGCGGCGCTCGCTGCCAATTTTGACGTTTTCGAGCACAAGATTGTTGCGAGGCTCGAGGCTAGTCTCGAAGTTGTGGAAAAAAGGATGGGGTGCCTCGTAGAAGAAATGGTTGAACTTCGCTCGTCGACGTCGGCGACGGCCGACGCGACGAGCGACGTCCTGAGCGCGAAGCTCGAGAAGCGGCTTCGCGGCGTCGAATCTGTGGCCGCCGACCACCGAAGCACGGTCGAAAATGTTCTAAACGACCTCAAGGAGGACGCTGACCGCGAAAAGCAAAAGACCACCCGCCTCGGGGCAGATCTCCAAGCTGCGAAACGCGAGTTCGATCGTGATTTCGAGTTACAGACGAGCCAAGCCACGGCACGAGCTCGCAGCCTCGCTACCCGCATCGACGCGCTCTGCGGCCTTCAGGACCAACACGGTCGCACTATCGAAGATATCGTTCGATCGAAGGCAGACGTCGCGACCGTCCGAGTTAAAGCGGACGCCTCAGAAATCAACGGTCTCGCTCGCGCGACAGCGGTCGATACGCTTCGACAAACCGTAGACTCCGTCGCAAATGTCGTAGATGCCTTTGCCGAGCGCCTCGCCCAAACGGAAACGCAAGCAAGCCTTGCCGCGGCGACGGCCGCGAAGCTCGACACCCTCGTGCTCGAACTCAGGTCCTTAAACAACAACAACAACAATAATAATAATAATAATAATAATAATCGCCGCCGCCGCGAGAGCATTCCAGCCCCCGAGCCGCGCCCGGACCCCGTCGTCCTCCTCCGAAGATCCACCGCCGAGACTAACGAGGATCTTCTTGTGTCCGACGACGACGTCGTCGTCGTTCCTCCCGCGGTCAAGCTCTCGCTGCATCGCCAGAAGTGGCACTTTCCGAAAACTGGTAAAACAACTAAGTGTATCGACGACGAGGCACCCCGCCGCAAGCTCCCGCCACCCTGGCGTTCCTTCAATCACCCCATCGCCGGCGACTCGCCCGCCTGGGCCGCCCTCCGAGCGCAGACCTAGGGGGATTTGGCGCATCTTTTTCGACGAAATCCAAAACTCATAATAATGCCGGTGATGACGTGCGATGGACCACCAGTACTATGCGAACGTCACCTTTCTTGTCGTCTCGAGTTTTTGTTCCTAGCTCGAGTCGACAAAAAATTCCGGTAAGGCGCCGTCGCTGCCCACGAAGCGACGTCCAACGACGGCTTGCGCTCCATGATGATCACTTTGGCCGCGCGATTTTTTTTGTCTGTGTAATCTCGTGTTTTCGGCGTCTTTTGCCGCACGCGCTTGAATCGTCGGCGGTTTGCTTGAGCTCCGTTGCCGGAATGTACGGCGGCCCTAGGCGTCAGTCAGCGCCGCGTGAAACGACTCGAGACTGGTGGGAGTTTTCTCGAGACACCTCTCTACCTAGGGCCGTGCTACAATCGGGGGGGCTGCTAGGAAATGTACGCGTCATTCAGATCGATCTTGAACATCATCGACTTGCCGAATGTCTTGACTGCCATTTAGCTCCCCAACTCTCCCAGCCAGATCTAGGCACCTCTCGACATGAAATCTTGAGAAGCAACTTTTGATTGATCCCGCTCTTGATATCGAGAGCCGCCCAGACTCTGTCGGTACAATGTCCCGCGGAGTGGTTCGAGCGAGAAGACCTCATCGTTAGCAGCAATACAAGTCTCGCGCCTACCGTTGCATCACGAAAGCGCATTATTGCCAATTGTTTTCGTCTTCGACGACAACCGATTCGACGACGCAAAGATCCCCATCATCATCATCATCATCGTTGTCGGGCTCGACGTCCGAAAACGGCAGCTTATCGTCGTCGTCGTCGTCGTCGTCGTCTTCTCGAGGGTAGAGATCCGATGCGATTCGTTTGAGGACGCGCGAGAATGTCGGGCGGCTCGAGGCAGCCTCGGTCTTGCTTCGGAGGTGCTGCGCGAAGGTTTCGACCATGAGTCGCGAATCGTCGTTTCGGGTTTGGTCGAGGTGGTGACAGGCAAAGAGGTCGACGAGACGATCGCGCACGAGACAATAGGGAAAAAACAAGCCCACAATCCAGAAGACGCGGAGTTTTTGGAGGCTGAGGGGGTAGACGATCGCGGCGGCGTTGAGAATCGAGTAGGTGTAGGCCGTGTTGAAGCGGATCTCGAAGAAGGTCATGAACAAGAGCGAAAATCGGACAGAAACAAAGACCAGAGCCGCCGGAGCGCCAACAGGAGACCAAACTCGTTGACAAACTGCTTGTCGTTACGAACGCGTTCGAGGTCGTACGTTTTATATTTGAGGTCAATCGCGTTCAAAAGGTTAATCGCGCCGGCGCCAAAGTAGGCGGGAATCGTGAGCCTGCGTTCGCCCTGGACTTCCTCGAGCACGCGGAACGCGGAGATCGAGTGGATGACACCCGCTGCGGCCATCGCGGCATAGACGGGTTGGCGCCACCACTGCTGGCGCTTCGACGTCCCAAAGTCGAGATCGACGCAAGTCAACAAGAGAGCGACGCCCGCGTAGATCAAAAAGGTTCCGGTAACTACGCGGCACGCGAAGGCGCAGCGAGAGCGACCGCTCGAAGAATCTGTCGAGGCCTCAGAGCGCGCCGCGCGTAGACGATCAGAGGATACGCCAAGCAGAGAACCGTCGCGATCGTCCGGAACGTCCGAACGTACCCTGCGTTCGTGACGCGAGCCGTTTCTCGACAAAATCGCGCCGACCGCGACGTTCCTAACCGCACCGGACGCCGCGTCACGACCCCCAAAGCACAGCTCGACGGACGGAAACAAAGCGGTCTGCACGCTCGCCACGTTGAACAGCACCACCGCCTTGCCGCGCACCCGGACGGGCTCCCCGCGCACGAACGAGAGCAACGCATCATCGTCGTATCGGCACGCATCGTACGTCAGCAAAGGCAGCCGCAGACGGAGGTGCTCGAACATCACCTCCTGCCCGCTCAATAGCTCGATGCGCCGCAGCGCGTACTCTTGGGGGGCAGCCGCCGCCACCACCACTTGTATGTCGAGCATCATCATTTTGGTCGTCGTGGATCCAAAATTATGATGTCATCATAATAATAACTTTTTTATAGTTATTATTCTTGAACGGAGAAACGGACGGTCTCCCACTTCCTCTGGCGAATACTTATATTATTACCTCAAGCTTTGTAGAAAACAGTCACCCGAAAACTAGACCCTATCTCTCTCTCTCTCCCCCCAAAGATGCCACATCAGACGACGACGAAATATCCTGCCCTTCAGAGAATATTCCATCGATTCGCCCGCCGTCGTAACCAGTAAAGTGCGTAGTAAAATTTTACATAGACTGCCGTTTTGATAATTAAAACCTGTTGAAATACAATCGTCGCGGCCGCGATTTTCGAATATACGAATACTAATCCTATCAGAGAGTTTTGCTGATACGTACAACACCTCTTATCCCCACCCTCGCTACTTATGTTCCCAAAGTCCGACGCTCCACGTTAAGCAGCCGACGTTAGGCTCACCAGACAAATACAACTCTCGCGATTGCACTTCAGTATGTTTGATTCGGCTAAGAGCTGCTCACTCGACAACATTGGGGGCCTTCTACCACTCGAGTTTCACGCAAGCCCCGTAGTCTTATGATGCTAATTTTCGGATAAGCCCCGGGCTGCTGCTATCGTATCCAGACGATTGCGTATTGGAATTCGCTCGCTCCGCCAATTTTTCGGTACTTTTGGTGCATTTCGCATTTGTCTGCCGCGGGATCACTCTCCTGTAAAGGAAGCAACGAACCCAGGGTTCGCGTTCGCGGCGAGTTCGGGTTCGCTACGGGTTCACGTTTGCGGCGAGTTCGCGTTCGCTGCCTGTCCGCATTCACGATTATCTGCCCTCTGCACTAAGTCTTACTCACTTTTTGATAGTACAACTGCGTTGCCGCAGGCCGCAATTTGTGGACGAGGCAGTTTTGGGGAGGGGAGGGGGTTTTAAAGGTCGACTGCTAAGAGGCGAGGGGTTGGTTACAGAGCTAAGCATAAGACGGGGCTGGCAAAGAAGGGGGGTGGGGGGATCAAAGCCGGAGCCTTGAGTGAGGCGAGAGCAGAGCGAGGGGAGGGAGGGTTGGGAGTGAAGGGGAGGGGGGAGTAGGGAGGGTGGTGGTGGTGGTCGAAGCTGCGGCATGTCCTAGAGTCTTCGACGTTCCGAGACACGGCACCAGGTGCGCGTGAAAAGAATAATATATATATATCGTGTTGTTTTTATGCCTCTCAGTCGTCAGAAGTCGTTGTCGTTCTCTTCCTCCGCATCTTCGCCGTCATCATCATCATCATCATCGACGTCACTTTCTTCGCCTGGAAAATCATGATCGCCTCGTGTGTTTGGCGTCTTCTTGTAGATTTCCCACATGCGGTCATAAATATCAATGTCGCCATGCACGTACTTCCAGAAGGGGTAGTTGTGTTTGATGACGACAAACGAACCAAGAATTAATTATCGGCGATAGACTTGAACGGAGCACGCTTTTCGTCAGTTTCCCAAATCGAAACACACGTTCCTCGTGCACCTCAGTTTAAGTCGCGCTGCCTTTACTTTCGAACATGAGCGTCGCAGTCGGGTAATCTGCCCGGATCTTGGGATCAGCGTACGTTTGAAGCAGGTCCACTCGCTTGCCTCGAATGCCATCTTCTTGGACGAAACATGACCATTCTGTCCTGGGTATAGAGAGGAACTTCGCCTTTTCTACTTGTGTGCGTTGAGGGCTTGCGGAGCAGTTGCGGTCATCGAGTTGTCGCTGTCGTCACCTAAATCTAGCAGATCGTCGTCGTCGTCGTTGTCATCACTATGGCTCGTTTTGCGTCGCTTTATTGGGGAAGGCAGCGTTGGCTCCGCTGCTTGCATCAAGTCCAACGCGCGCGCTGCCTCTCTCCATTTACTGTCGAACCGAGTCTCTTGACTAAAGTAGCCTGCGCAACAAGGAACACTTTTTCAATATTGATCGAAGGGTTCAGCATCCCCAGGTTGTCGACAGCCTTCTCGGTGGGGTGAACTGCGTGCAGTGCCTCTCCGGTTCTTTTAGACTATTGTCCCGAGCAGTTGAGACCAATCATCGCATTCCCCCTTTTCCACCTCATGGAACTTGCGCTTGTTCACGAGGCCCGTCTTGCGCATCGGTACCTGAAGTGTGTCTCGTTTCAGCTTGTTGAGTGCGCGGGCGGTGAAGGCGCGAGCCACATATCGACGACGACCGGGACGTCGCCTTCGGTTTGGAGTGTCAGCACATGCAGAGGCTTCATGAAGCCTTCCAGTTGAGCACTACATCGCCAGTCTCTTGACGACATCGCAGGGACTCGGGGCTGTGATGGCGGATTCGAGCTGAATGAAGATGGCTTAAATGGCTTTTCCTCGTCGTCATCATCGGACATCACAAGATTATGTGCACGAAAATTAGTATACCCCGTTGATACGTGCGCTTCGAGTGCCTGCTGGCTGCGCGGTGAGTTCGGGTTCGCTTCTGGTTCGCGTTCGCGGCGAGTTCGGGTTCGCTTCTGGTTCGCGTTCGCGGCGAGTTCGCGTTCGCGCGCTGTTGGGATGCGAACCACAGCGAACGCGGACCGAGTTCGCGCGTCGAACGCGAACCAGGTCGTGGTTCGTTGCTTCCTTTACTCTCCTGCCTTCGAAAAATGCGGCGGGTTGTGGCGGCGACAACGGCGATTCAATGTGGCGGCCCTGCCTCTAAGCCAGGTCCCAAACACCACTGTCCCTCTCGGCATGCTTCTCCCGTTCTCTCCATGCCCAATCCCGTCTTGTTTGGCTTTCTTGCTTTATCCTTTGTCGACTGCGGCCTTTTCTTCTTTCTCTCCCTCTGAGCCATCATCCATTCTGGCTTTCTGAGCCTGGGGGTTGCTATCCATGATTATAATATTTTGAAGTTTGAACACACAACAACAACAAAGTTGTTAATTTGCAACTCAACATTGCGTTCTTCTTCAAAATAATAAGAAAGACTCTCTGCAGATAATAATATGGCTCTCAAGCCAAAGTCTGAAGTTCTCTCAATCGATTTTTTTTTAAATTTGTGAGACGTTTATGAGGTATGCTCCGAAACATAGAGTCCTCTGTAGTCTCAACCGCTCGAGGAAAAATTCTTTGCGTGGCAAAAAACAACAAGTTGTACTACTTCAAGTTCCAGATAGCAAAATATGGCACATTCTTCTGAGCCTCCCTATCACATCGCCGGTATGCACGCGCTCCGCCGCGGCGACTTCACGAGGTATCGCCGTTCGGTTCGACGCGGTCCTGCGAGTCGCTAACAAAACACAAGGCTTACGCGATGTGTCCTCATCTGCTGCTGCGACACGTCCGCATCTGCTTCAAAGCCGAGTCTGAAGCCCGTCACGGTACGGTATCCGGGACGTCCGTGCCCGGCGTCGCGTAGCGAAGGGGCGTCAGCTCTGTGAACTTCACAACCCCGGCTCCTCGTGAGCTCGAGTGATCTGTGTGCAGTCCTAAACGATTAAATACTCGTCGCGGATCGCTTATTTCGCATTCATCTTTGTCGTACCGAGACGTTTGCCGCGCACTACACCATCGTCGACGATGAACTGCTGCCGTGCATTCATAGTCATCGCCCGGAAATAAATTGGCCAATTCGATTTGAGGGTCGTGTTTCTGCCGCCTAGCGACTGACTCAAACCTCTGCAATGAATCCAGGGGCGTGGGGCATCTGCGTCTGCTGTGTGTCTGCATCCGCGAAGTCTGTGCTGCATCCGCGACGTACCCGTAGATCTCCTGGTCGCGGATACGCGCGGTCCAATTCTGCAGGTCGCATGCGGACACGATCCGTGTCCGCGAGCTTCCTTTTCTATGTCATGCGCGCCTTCTCTGGGCTCCAGTGCCGCGTGCGGCTGCTCGTGCGCACGTCGGACTTGGCGTTTTCTGATTCTCGCCGTCCCGGCGACGTCAGTTTCTTCGCCTGGAAAATCATGATCGCCTAGAGCGTTTGGCGTCGTCTTCTTGTAGATTTCCCCTGGCGGCCGAAATCAATGTCGCCCTGTACTTCCAGAAAGAACGCGTAATTGTGTTTGATGATGACGACAAGCCACGAATTATCGTTGATAGACTTGAACGGAGCGCGCTTTTCGTCGTCTGTTTGCCGAATCATCGAGAAGCACACGTGCCTCTCAGTTGATACGCGCTTCCTTTGCTTTCAAAATTAGCGTCGCAATTGGATAATCTGCACGGATCTTGGGATCATCGTATATTTGAAGCATGTTCACTCGCGTGCGTCGAATGCCACATCTTCTTTGACGAAAGGAAACAGTTCTGTCTTTGTAGCCATAGAGAGGCACCTCATCTCTACTTGTGCGCTGCGGGCTTGCGGAGCAGCTGTGGCCTTCGAGTTGTCGCTGTCGTCACCTAAATCTAGCAGATCGTCCTCGTCATTATCATTATGTCTCGTTTTGCATCGCTTCTTCATTGGTGACGACGACGGCAGGCTCCAGTCGCATATATGAGTCCAAGCGCTCGCTGCCTGACTCCATGCATCGTCGAATCGAGTCTTGACCAATGTAGCCTGCGCAACAGGGAGCACTTTTACAATGTTGATCGAAAGGGGTCAGTCAGCATCATCGGCGCCGAACTCGCGCGTTGACTTCTTCTGGAAGAAAAAAAAATCTTACCCTAATAGGTAGGGTAAGGATGGAGGACCCGGGCTACGAGCTGCGATGGCTGCGCAGGTTCCAGCGTGCGAGGTATCCGCCCCCGCCGAAAACCGCAATCGCCGCCATCTCGCTCCTGGTGCTGGGGAGCGTCTTGTTCGTGACGTCATTGGCGGATCATTGGTACAAACCGAAGCGTTCCCAGCGGTTTCCGCTCTTCGTTTTGTCCTTGCTGACGCTGCCCCCGGGTGCCTTTGCCTCGTTTGTCCTCTTCGCCGCCTTCCGCCGCTGGCCGGGCTACTCCTACACCCAGGTCCCCAGCTGGGACGACTAGTTGAAGATTCTCCGTGTTTCATACTCGTCGTACCTTCCCATTTATTATTAGGATGCGAGACATTCATTCCGAGGAGTGTATGTTCCAACCTAACTAATTATGAGGCCGTGACTGTCTAAGATGGGTCTTCCATGTTGTCCATCCCCTACCCCAGCTCGGAGAGTCTTCTGACCACAAACTCGAGCTAAACCTTCACTGGCTACGCGCATCGAACGAGTTCCTTCTCCCACAGCGTAGGCGCCTGCTGCTCCGGAGTTGCTGGTGTCGGGACCAACGGCGGTTCGGAGCACCACGAGTGGCACCGCTGCATAGACGGGACGGGGACACTTCGGCGCGTTGGTGACGCGAGCAGCTCGCACCATCGACGTGGGCTCGCTCGCAAAGACGACGGTGATTTCTGGTCGAATCAGAGAGCGCAGATGACGCGTGGAGTGTCGCATGGAAAAAATGCGGCAGGACCAAGAACTCGTCGAGATTGCGGGGACCCGAGCACCGCCGCCGACGACCCGCTTCCCTACGCAGCATTGAACCACGGGCGGATCGGCGACATTTTCGCCTCGAAAAGAACTCCTCGCAGCCCGCTAGTGGCAGACGCGGCTCATCGACACCACTCACAATCAGTACCATCGACTCGAGAAAGCTAACAGCATCGCCGTGACTTGCGAAGTGAAGTGCACAGCTCGACGAATATGCTAAAAATGCGATTTTTGACTCCGAAATAAGTGTAGCACCCAATGGTGCTTAAAGCAGGAAACAGTTACCCAATCACTTTGACAAGAATTTTTGCCTAAACGGTCACGAGTCGCGTCACATAGGATCGTGGCCAGCACAGCTCTCTCGCAGTCTTCTTCGTATGATCCAGGCTGCCGAGGCGAGGACGCGACGGTTCTCGGTCGATCCGGCCGGTAGTAGCCAGACACCATTGCGAAAGAGACTCCCACAACTTGATGATGATTATTATTATTATTCGGACTTGTACAAGGGAAGTTGGCGCTTCGAACCAGGCCATGCGTAAATCGACGTGGCGTGTACGATTACGGATGTCGCTCGTATACACCGACGAGCAGGAGTACCGCGAAAGAGCGAAAAGCTCGCCGGCTCTATACGACCGCAAGGAGAAAGAATTCCAGCAGATACCCGGCAAGTCTATTATTTGATGAGCGCATTATTACCCCCCCGGTATCACCATCTGAACTTTAGGGGGTCCCGGCCTCGACGCTTTTCTTCCCAGGAGCAGATGGAAAAGCTGACATTCGAACTACCCACCTAGGTCAACGGCCAAGTTGAGGAAGAGTAGAGTAAGGGCTACAATCGGCTCATCGGTGTCCAGTTGTTGTTGTTGTTATGATGGCGTTTCGACAAGTACAGTCTCCTATTACCTCATGCTCTTTTGATTTGGGCATCAACCGCGAGCCAAAGGCACGGATGATTTCGTAAAGAAACTGAAGATCATTCTCGAATCCATGATTCAGACAAACATAATCTTATACCCTTGTTTGGCTCATCTGACTCAGAGGTCGTCGGTGAATGAATGGCTATTAGTTGAAGTTGGCGGCGGTCTTAAACGAACTAACTTTTGTTATTATTATTATTATTATTATTATTAATGCTGGTGGACCCACCCTCTTAGCAGTCGACCTTTAAAGACCCACCGTCTTTTAAAATAATAATAATACGTGCGACAGACGTATTGTGTCCTCCTGAACGCTGTCGATGCCGTCACGGGACGCGCCTCGTCGTAGTAGACCTCGGCCGGCCGGCAGGTGTCCGCAGCATTTCTGGTCGTCGTCGTGGGGTCGAATGCGCAGAGAATTACTACGAAAGAGAACAACCGCGCGCGCGCAAAAGCGCGCGTCACATCCGCGCGGGATACCTTCGCGGCGACGTGTTTGTTTGTTTTTTTATTTGTTTGTTTGTTTGTTCTTCTTCTTCTTCGTCCGACAGCAGCAACAGCCCTGGCAGGTATCACGGATGTACCTGGAATTGATTGATATCATACCAAGCAAAAACAAAGGAAGTTCATGGCGACGACGACGACGACGTCCGACACCGAGCGCTCAGCGAATGGCCTGCCAAAATACGGACAAACGCGCGTGTCACTCGCTCACTCAGTTATCAGTAGTAGAAAGTCTCTCGGTAGACCAACCAACCATCCATCCATTGGATGAAGCAACGTGTCTGTCGTCAGTCATGGATAATAGAGTTGTGTTGTCGTGGCAAAGGAGGATGTGTATGACGCATAATATTGTCGTCGACGAATCTGGGACGTCATAGAAGAATGTCGTACTGAAAATTCTTATACTATCCAAAGTGGATCAACAAGTCGACGTTATAACAACACATGGTAGACCCACCTTATGATTGGCGTCGCGAAAATATCGGTTGCGCTCGGGCGTACGGTGACGCTGTATGGTACTCGAGTCGCGAGAACGAGACCTGCGGTCAGATCGCTAAGGTGTTGGAGGTCGGGGTCGGGGCGCTGGTGGCTGCGAACAAGGGTCGGCTACGGGGTCTTCGCGCAGGTCGACGGTTGTACGCGTATACGCCTCTCGTGGTGCCGCGGAAGAAGAAGAAGAAGAAGAATAAGGATGAGGACGATCTTCCGCTGATCGACGAATCGACGGTTCGCAGTCTGTTGCGAAAGCACGGCCTGGACTTCACAGCGATGGCTAAAGAGCTGGGCGGAGGGAGACGGACGGTGGGAGCGCTCCAACGGTCCTACTATGCCCTTCCGATCGCGCGATACGAGGAAGAGACCCTAGTGTCCTCTCTCCACGAAGCCGACTGGGTTGTAGAGGGTAAAACCGAGAATTCCCGGTACCGGTCGATCCGAGTCGGTTACGGAGGACGCGCCTGGACGTTCGACGCAAAACCAGATCTCCTGAAAAGCGAGGCCTTGTGTCCGCTCGTGTGGGCGCCCGATGTGCCCGACCAGATATTCCCGGTATATGTTGTCGATATAATTATCGACGACAACGATGACGCTATACTCGCGTTTAAATGGTTCTACCGAAAATCTGAGCTTTGCCCCAAAGCCAAGAAGCAGAAGCTGGCGAAGGTCTTGGACGACGACCGCGCCCTCGCTCTTGGGACCCAGGTCTGGACAACACCGGCGGAGTTCGTGCGCGATGTCGCGATCGTCGCGACGCCGCCCTCTCGCGCGGCCACTTTTCTCTGCTGCCGCACCTACGACGACGCGCGCAGACACGTCCTCAAGACACTGTAGGAGTAGTATTGCAAGATGCTAGAGTACCCTCGTACTTTTGGGCGAAGTCCTCGGCGATGTGGGCGAAGGGTGCCTCGTAGGCGTCGGGTGACGTCTGAAAAAAAGTCAACTCGTGGGCGTCGGCGAAGGCCGCGCCCGCCCCGGGAGGGATGACCCGTCGGTCCTCGAGGTCCTGCTTGGTCTCGACCAAAATCACTTGAGATCGCTTTGCGACCTGCTGGAGCCACTTGCCGCAGCTCTCGAACGACGACTGGTTCGTCGCGTCGTAAGCGATAATGACGTAATTCGCGTTCTCGTAGCACGCCGCGTTGGCCTCGATCTGGTTGAAGATCGACTGTCCCCCGCAGTCGAATATGTACAACTCCACCACCGTATTATTTTTATTATTATTCTTGTTGTCCGCCGCCGCCGCCGCCATAATAAATTCCTTGACGCTAAAGTCTGTCCAAGCCGTCATCACGTAAGTCTTGGGGAAGCTTCCCGAAGCAAACATCGACACCAAGGCCGTCTTTCCGACGTGAGCGTCCCCGACGACGACCACCTTGCACCGGAGCACGAGTTTTGACCTGTGGCTCGTCTCCATCGACCGCACGCAGCTCTCGAAGCCTTCCATAGCGCCGTTATATAACTACTAAAAAAAAGAAGCGGCGGCGGCGGTTATTATTATTTTTCGGATGAGACACAGACAAGACAACCAAGGCGGGTTGTTGTTGTTGTTGTTGTTGTTGTCTAGAGTCTAGAGTCTAGAGGCTAGAGCTGCTGCTGTTCTGAGAGGCAGGCAGGCAGGCAGCAGCCCATTACATCACGACGACGCTAGTTCGGGCTCTGAGGAGGGGGCGGCGCGGGGGGCTTCAGGCCGACGGGCGCTGCCTCGGGGCGGAAGTCTCTCTGTCTCTCTGTCTGTCTCTCTGTCTCGAAAAGCACCCCCCCCTTGTTTGTTGTTAGTTGTTTGTATTTGTTGTTGTGAACGGACCAATCTTCTTGTTATGAAGAAGTCTGGCACCGGCGTCAACCTTGCCGCACTCCAAAAGTGCGAGGCAACCGACTTCTCGACGGGGGACTACGTCGAGGCCAAGTGGAACGATGGACGGTGGTTCCGGGCGTGCGTGATTGGGGTCCGGAAGGCCCCGCGCCCCGTCTACGATCTCAAGTACGACGTCGGGGATACGGAAACTTCTGTGTCCGCGCACCTGCTCCGACGACCGCTCGCGCGGTTCGACAAGGACGCCCCAGGGAAAAAAGAGGTGTTTGTGGTCGTGGAACGAAAGGATGGGCTAGTGTTAGCCGAACCCCTCGCCGACGGCGAAGGCGGCTGGGCGTGCGAGAAGTCGGCGCGTTACCTCCACAGTCACGAGCGCGGCGCCGCGCTCGCCAGCGCCCGGGCCTCGCGGCGCCGCGAGGAAAAGTTTCTCGGCGTCGAGCGCTGCGACGACGGCTTTCGAGCCTTCGTCGGGGACGAGGTCGTGGGGGAATTTTCGTCCGACGTCGCGGCCGCGAGGGCTCGGGACTGGGCGGTCCTAGAAAACAGAAAACGCGGCCCCCTCAACTTCCCCGACTCGGTTGCCTGGTTTGTTGCCGGGCGCAAACCTCCCGCGGACGACCCAGTTTCCGGCGACTGGCTGGCAAAAAAGCCAACCCGGAGAAGCGACCCCGCGGAAATTCCGTCGTTTGGAGAGCCCACTTACGAAGCGGAAAATCTGTGGGCGCCCATCGTCGAGGGTATTAAGAAAGATGATTCGGCGAAGAAACGGAAAAAAAAGAAGCCTCCCGATGACGAAGCAAAGCTGCGATATCGAACGCGGCCGGTTCTCACCGACGGCCGCAGGGTATTGGGCGGTCCGTCCGCGCCGTCGTGGGAGCATCTCGCCCAGCACTGTAGAGACCACCCCGAGTGGCGCCTCGAGCCCGGAATCCTCCCCCCGCCGCCCCAAGACGCCCCCCACGACGACACCGGCGCTTCCAGGGCCAGGGCAGCGTTGCGTAGCCTCGACGACTCTGCCAGACGCGCGGCCCGCGCGGCGTGGGCTTATGCCGCCACCCTCGCCCACGACCGACCCCCCGACCCCTCCGTCTCCGCCGCCGCCCTCGACACCGCCAAGGCCCTCGCCGCCCTCGGCGCCGCCCTCCACGACATCCAACACCCGCGACAAAATACGCCCCGCCTCGACGACCCTCCTACCAGTAATAAATAATAATAACAACTAGCCGCCGTGCGCCCAACATCAATGTCGTGTTTTTTTTTTTATAGTTGGTCTGGGGGGGGTCCACAACAAGGACAGACACCTGGACCTCTCATACAGGTCGCTCTTTCGTGGGATTTAAAAGCTACACGCACGGTGGTCCTTTCGTGACGTCCTTCTACCTCGGAGGTGGTTGGTTACCCGTGATGTGATTTCAAGCACCTCTTGACCACAACGAGTATTCGCACATTCTGGCGCCTCTCTCGGCGCGTCGTCACAAATAATCTGGGATTGCGCACTTCAATCCGCGCATCTAGCGGCACATTTTGGTTCGTTCGACCTCGAGTGGCCGCGCGGCCACTCCTAACGAATCCTCTCCCCACTCTTGGTCGAGTCTCTCCACAGCATCTTGCTGATGGACCGCGCGTTTCTGCCTGGGACG
The DNA here is from genome assembly GCA_029834535.1 of Chrysophaeum taylorii. Lineage (NCBI taxonomy): Eukaryota > Pelagophyceae > Pelagomonadales > Pelagomonadaceae > Chrysophaeum > Chrysophaeum taylorii. The sequence goes on from JAQMWT010000370.1 coordinate 138,129, forward strand.
GACCTTCTTCTTTCAGCAGCGTTGTTTTTTTGATCGAGTACTTTGCTCGACTTTGCTTGTTCGACGTGCTTTCCTCGTTCAGACATCGGCCCCTGTACTACTACTACGCCCCTCATAGCTCGCGCCATAGAGGTAACTACGCTCCTCGGTGACGCAATTTTTTTTTGATGATGATGCCGGGTGCATCCACCCGGCATTTTGCTGCTGCTGCTGCTGCTGCTGCTGCTGCTGCTGCTGCCTGGAGGTTAAAATGCAGCCATGTCTGATACACAAATGTCGCTGTTGTCGGTTTCTTTTTTCCGCGTCGCATTGAACACCATCTCTTGACTATGTATCAAAATTTGACGGCGACGCGATCTCTGCTGCTTCGCGTCCGCGAGCACACGCCTCCATGGTGTTGGTCGACTTCCCCCCTATTACTCTTGATTTTCCGTCTGCTCCCTCCCTTACAGCAGGTGGCACCGGCGCCTTTTGACATCATTGTTGGCGTTGATGCTGATGACGTATTGTTGCGTTCTCGCAACGTACCTTCGGTCGCCTCGCCCGGAACACCAACATCTCCGGCATCGTGCTGCTTCGTCTGCGCGTCTCTCTCATAAAGTCGTCGTCCTAGACCTCGTGTTTTTTTTCATTCTCGCGCTGTCTCTCGTCCTTCTGTTCCTTTGACCTCGTCTCGAGTCACTCTCCGCACGCAGACAGAGACCCTCGCTAGAACTCGCTCCTGTTCCCCCCTTTTTTTCCCTTCTTCTCTCTGCAAATCCCGTCAAAAAATTATGTGCTTGCTTCCTCCTCCTCTCTTGTCTTTGTTGTTCACTCTGCGCTCATCCACGCTGGCTCTTTGAGCCTACCGTGGTAATCGTAGTAGCGTTGTGTGAACAGCACTCGACTGGCACAACAAAACCAAGAATAATATCGGATCGACACCCGCTCGAAGACACAATAATAGCCCAGCCGAGTCCTTCATCATTATGGAAAGAAAGGCGGCGTGTGCAGGAGAAGTCTTATTTCGTCACATAAATAAAGCCACCAATCATTTACGACACAGACGACTTTTAACAAAAACCCGCACACCGTTGTGAAAAAAAAAAGAATCCGTTGGGCGACGATGATGAGACGCAGTGTTGTCCGAGTACTTGGGCGCGTGGTCCGGTGGAGCAGCGATGGGAAGAAACCAGCCATTCCCGAGCGGTTTTGGGACGCGCGGCGGCGGCACCCCGAGGGTCTGCTCCGGACGAAGGAGCCCGACGAGGACGCGTGGATGACGCCCGAAGTGCTGAGCACTTTCGAGCGCGAGCTCCTGAGCGACCTCCAAGTGACGTCAGATCACGAGTACATTACTCGGCGCCGTCGCCAGGGCGACCTCATCAACCCCGAAGAGTACGATTTCGTTGAACACGCCGGGGACCGGGCCAAGCCGCCGCCCCTGATCGAGCGCCTCGACAAGCGGAAGCAACGGGGGTGCGAGAAGCGGCACAAGAGGTACCACCTGATCCCGCCCGAGCACATAACCGTCGCCAACCTCCCGCTCCTCCACGAGTTCCTGTCGGAAAACGGGTCCATTCTCAAGCGGACGACGTCGCGGCTGTGTGGTACGTGCCAGCGCAAGCTCAGGAAGACTGTGAAGCGAGCCCGGCACTTGGGCTTTATTCCCCACGACGCGGGCTTTTCCCCCGTTAATCTCCTGGGCTTCCCCGACGCTCACCACAAAGTATCAGTCTCCAAGACGATCTAAGTAGTAGTAGTAGTAGTATCATAATGACGTCATAAATAAATAAATAAAAAGATGAGCGACGACGACGACCGCGGCGAGAAGATTGCAGCCCTCGTTGAGCGCCAGGTCGGAGCGCTCCAGAAGACGGCGCGGTTTTACAAGGCCCAGCGGCACGAGGTCGCGTGTCGCATCGCCGCGGACACCAAGGCGTTGGTCGCGGTGACGAAGCAGCTCGTCGAAATGGAAGCGCGACGCGACGCGCTCTTCGCGAAGCTGGAAGCGCAGCGCGCGGCGCGCCGACGCCTCGCGGACGCCTACGGAGAGCGCAAGAGCAGCGTGCAAGGTTTGGTTCAGGCGGCCAAGCAGGATCTCAAGGGTGTCAGGCACAGTCTCGCGCGGTTGCAGTCGAGACTGTTGTCTTCTTCCAACCCCGAAGCGAAACGGCCCGCAACAGCCCCGCCTTCGCGAAGCCGTCGTCGAAGCCACCACCACACCCGCCGCTTCCACGCGGTTGTTGTCTAGATTAGGTTGATCCAGGGGCCCCAGTAATTTCCGTACGCGCGCGCTCGGGCGCACGCCATGGGGTCTTCGTCGCCGCGGTTCGGGGAGTAGAGGCGAAACTCGGAAGCGCGGCGGAGCATCGCGTAGAAGATGTCCGGGCGTTGTGGTGCGATGTTGTTGTCCTCGGTCTCGTCTCGGATAACGTCGAAGAGGCAGCCCGTCTCGGCCGTCCTTCCGCACCGCCGAAAATAAAGCTGGGGGGCCAGCGCCGAGCGGTTGGGGAAGAGCGGGCCGGCGCGGACGTCCTGGTCGATCAAATAGCGCTTGTTCGCGGCGCCTAGGAGGAGTTTGTAAAGGGCCGTCCCGTTCCGCCAGAGGAGACCCCCGACCAGCGTCTGACCCTGCGCGTTGTAGCCGAGGGCCGAGCTGTCCCCGATGACGAGCTCGGTGCGCGGGGCATCGCCCCCCATCCTCAAGACGGGCCACAAGTTCGTAGAGTCTCTCGTCGCATTCCCCGGATCGGCGCCGGCGATCGCGCAGTAGGTCGCGTACCAATCCCACACCCCGACTAGCCCGTCGAACTTGCCGCGCCGTCCGAGGGCACCGCCGTTCACCAAGCCGACGACTCGGATGCCGCCCTCAAAGTTTGAGAATTTCCCGCCCCGAAGCGGCCAATTAGAGCCACCGCAACTGCCGGCGAAGATAATCTCCCCTCCGTTATCCGAGTGCACGACGAGCAACGTGTCCTTCCAAAGCGATGGCTGGAGGGCCGCAACGAGGGTCCCGATCTCCGTGTCGAGCAGCGACACCATCGCCGCCATCCGGCGACGCTCGACGTCGTCGATACTCAGAAACAGGCGCTCGACCTCCCGCGGCACCTCGAGCGGCGCGTGAGTTAGATGCGGTGCCCACAGCAAGAACAACGGCTCGCGGGGATCGTGCATTTGCACCAACCGGACGGCTTCCGCACGCAGGACCTCGTCTTCGTACCCCTCGCGAACCGCCGGCCCGTCGTGCGTCGCGTTGTATTCCCATAAGTCTCTCATCGACGTCGACCCGCACGAGCCCTCCTCGTAGCTCCAGTAGTCGTTGCTGTGGTGCCAATACCCCAACCACGACTCGAACCCCCGGTGCCGCGGATGGTGCTTGTTCGTCGCCATTCCAACGTCCCATTTACCCACCGCGTGCGTGCGATACCCTTTTTCCCGCAGCTTCTCGCCGATTCCCACCATCGACACGGGAATACCCTGATACCCCCCCTCGGGGTCCGACGGATTCCGCACGCTCGGGTCCACGTTCTCCACGTTTACGTGGATCGGGGCAAACCCGGTCTGGAGCGCGCATCGTGACGGACTGCAAAACTTGTGCGCGTAGAGCCGTTCGAGTTCGAGCCCGCTCCTCGCTAACCCGTCGAGCGTCGGCGTTTCCACCTCACTATTCCCGTGGAATCCGACGTTGCCCCACCCGACGTCGTCCACGACAACGTGGACGATGTGCACAACCCCCGCGCACCTTCCTACGACCAACCACCACCACACTCGTGCGATCATTTTATTAATTTCTTGTGGATATTAATTAATTTAATTAATTAATTAATTAATTCCCCGACCTACTTAATTATTATGGATAGTTTGTTTGTAAAACAGCGGAGCGTGCCTAGACTTCCTTCCTTTCTGACGGACGAGGCGGCTCCCCTCAAACCACTCACTCTTCGATGTCGAACGTGGGCTCCTCGACCCACGCCTCAGTTCACCACCGCCGCCAAGATATATGTTCAAAGCGTGGAGGTAGGAAGCCCGAGAATCCCTTCTTGTGCTGATTCACGATCCCCTTCCTTCCGTGCGCAACTTACTTATTTTTGAGCGTGCGACAGGCGTGTACATAGCCGGAGACATCGGACGATGCGCCTGTGATGTTGATGACGATGTCTTCATCACGGTTTAATACGGGTTGCTGCGCGTTTCTGTACGACGACGCGCAGGGATTTCCGTGATAACGCAGCACGCGCGCGACTCGTGATGACGCCGCGAAGACTGGCGGTGCTCGAGGGAATGCGCGAGACGGAACGACGACATGTATCAGGGCCTGCAGCACCGATGGCGCGCGTGTGCCAGTTGAGCATGCATCAGTGGTAGGCGGGCTCGCTGGCTTCCAGCCACAGCAGTGCGCACGAACGCTGAAAGTGTCAAAAATTCACTGCAGAACCTGCTTCTGCGAGTGGTTGCCTCACCACGAAAATCGATATCCATCACCGGGAGAGCATGATTATTAAGAACGATCCAAGAGCCATCTCGTTCACGCGAAGGCGCTCCACCAAGCACGATGAATGGCGACCGATAGCACGCCTGAAAGGCAAGCACGCCATCGAGCGCGCGTTCTCCGCCAGAGACCGCGGCGCGCCATGAAAAGGCAACAGCCCTTGGATTGAAGAATTGAAGCAAGTCGAGGTAAACCACCACCACCACCAACATCACCACCAACACTGTGCATTCAATGTCAGAGTCCTTCCGTCGCGCGGCGGGCCAGACTCTGTTGGAATCTGAAAGCCTTCTAAACCACAAGCACATTTTTTTTCAGCGCTCGCGAGGGTTGTTCATCATCATCATCATCATCATCCACGAGGCAGACGAGGCGAACCCACGCACGCACAAGCAGGATTCGAGTATCGCGCGCGTGCAGCGAGTGAACAACCCAGAATCGCGCCGACGACCGTGAAAGGGCGGCTACGACAGACTAGCAACCACTCGAAGAAAGCAGCGCTTGATTGACTGATTGATTGGTCGATTCCCGGAACACGCGTTACTTTGCCGCCGTGTTGCTGCTGAGTGTCATTCTCGCTAGGCTTCGCGTAGCGTACTACATATCCACACCGGAAGTAGTGAGGGCAGCAAACCACCCTTGACGAAAAAAAAACTCAAAAAATCTAAAGTGACTCTGAACCTCTAATATGACGGCCCCATAGTAGTTTAGAATAGTGTGTAGTGTAGGATCGCGCGCTAGTTTTTCGCCACCGGCGCAGAGTCGTTAGGTCAGGTCAGGATGATGATGGGTCGAAGATGTCGTCGAGGTGATCGCACCAGTACGGAAGGTCGTCGAAGAAGGTAGTGGCCGTGGGGACGCCGCCGTAAGTCGAATATACGAACGCGCAGTACGGGTTTATTCCGAGGCGACTTTCGTCGTCCCGGCAGGTGAAGCAGAAGCTGTGGAGATTGCAGGACCCCCCAAAGTCTTCGGTCAAGCCAAGGGCCATTTGCTGGCGCTTGGTCAAGTTATACTCGTTTGGAAGGTCTCGCGAATCGCCAAACGGTGGTCTCGGGACGAAGTTTCCGCTGCACGTCAGCGGAAGATCGCGGATCGCTTGCCAAGCGCAGGGGTTCGCCCAGCTCGGGCCCCACAACTGATCCGAGTGCGTGGAGGCGCACTGGTGGTACGGAACCGCGCTTTCGGAATTGCCACAGGCAGTTTCGAAACATAAGTCGCGGAAGTTCTGACTCCAATTTATCTTTTCCATGCACTCGGCTTTGAGGTCCGCGCAGTCGCATTGCTCGCTCGGGAAGATCGTGTCGTCGTCAAAGTCGGAGCACATCGCGGCGGCCTTGGCGATGTCCTTCTCGAAGAAGTGAAATTCGCGATACGGTTCGTCGTCTACTTCTACGGGCGGAAGCTTCCAGGACCACGGAAACGCGAACCATGAGAGATTCGTATATGTGTTCCGCGTTTTCCGCGATATGACCACCGACGGAATCAACACCACGCTCATCAACGCCAACGCCTTGCTCCGACGCTTACGCGACATGTTCAGGGGCATCTTTTTCTTTGAGGTAGAAGAGGTCTATGTCAATTTTAATAACGCGCGACTTTTTTGAAGACGTCATCGCAAACGAAATGGAAAGAAATCGAGGAAACGTCCTTCCTTTGGGATGGAGGACGGTGCCTTCTGAACCCCCGCCTCGCGAGGGCAAAAGGGTTCCTCCCGGCGTAGGTTGGAACCTACGCGAACGGGCCGGGGGGCATGCGGTACGTTCGCAGCGTGTAGTATGTCCGGGGGGGCGCAGCAGGAAGGTGGCAACGAAGGTGATCGTGATAAGTCCGCGGGATGTCCGCGGTCTCGAAAACGAGGCGATAGTTCACGTACCGCCGGGGCCTCTCTGCAAATTCCACAAACCACGAGGACTCCCTCGCTCATGATGAGTGGCGACAGACCATCACCTCGCCCTCTGGCGCTTGGTTATTCCGATCCCACAGCGCTGGGATTAGCCTACGCCCCGTGCATTGGGCTGGACTCAAGTTAATTACTCATCTATGGAGCGGCGGCCGGGGGGGTCGGGCGCGATGCGGCTGGTCGTCTCGTCGTCGGTGCTCGTCCCCCTCTCGTAGGCACGGCTGATCATCTTGCATCGACAACTTGTCGTGTCGTCGGTCGGAGAGGCGGTCGATGAGCTGGTCCTTTTCGTTCAGAGAGGCCTCGAGGTGGTGAATAACGCGGTCCAACGCGTCGGCGCGGTCACGCTGTCGCCGTAGTTCCGAACGCAGCTGGGCACACTGGCACTGCAGCTCAGCTTCGGCGCGTTGGCGCTGCAATTCAGCTTGGCGACAGCGCGCTTCACGCTCCAGTCGGTCGTCTGCTTGGACCTCCGCGTCGCATCTCGGACGCCTGAGCTCTTCCCTCTGAGCTGCGACGACGTCGCGGAGCTCGGCAACTAGCGCGCGCGACGCTGCGACCTCCACGCGGGACTCCTCCTCGACAGCTTCCATCGCGCGCCGTGCGCCGCCGAGCAGCGACACCATCGCCGCCCCCGCCTCGTCCTCGAGCCCCTCGGCCACCTCCTGACACAGCACGAGCGCCCGCCGCCACCCGAGCACCATTCACACCAGGGTAAGTAATAAATAACCCTTTTCCGACGGTTAGGAGGAAGGACTGTGGACGAGGCACTTTCCGCGTGCCCGAAGGACAATGCGAGAGCGGCCACGTTTGCGGACCCGAAGTCCGTCGGCACAATTTGTCCGGCGCGAACCTGCCACGGGCCCGCAATGGCGATTCCTTCACCCGGCATTGCATGATCAATCAACAAAGCGCGCGCCGGTAGCGTACCCGAAAAAAAGACCGACGCAGAGCACCTCCTCCGCCGCGAGATCGAGGAAGCAACGTGCGGGCGGTGTGGGACATATCGGTTTCGCCGAACGCACCATTGTCCTTGTAATGCGGCAACAAAAAAAAAGCGGTTGCCCGGATTTGCTGCGTCTAGATGTCTGCACTAAGACGCACCGCCGCGACCATGTCAGTCCTGCTAACCCATGCATTGCGCTGGAGCTCGACAACTCGCCCGCCCCAGAGGTGAGACCAAACTACGCGGCGGCCGCAGAAAAGGCGGCAGCCTTGGACGATGCGGTCAAACGTCTGTACGACGCCAAGAAGAAGACGAAAAAGGGGACGGCCGCCCCCGTCGTCGTCGCCGAGATCCATCCGGGGTCTGTCGCCGCATCGAACACGAACCGGATCAACGCCGCTGCTCTTCAATCGCTCGGGCTGGTCGCCGATTCTGGAGGAGGTCGAGCCGACCGTCGCCTCACCACCGAGCGAGACTACGAGCTCTATGCCGCAAATTGCCGCGGCGAGCCGGATGGCCGGGACCGAGGAGGACGACGGGCAGAGTCTCCAGCGAGGTTCCTCTGGTGGCACGAAAGCGACCTACTACCCGGCACAGCCTTCCGCGCTATCTCGCTCGCGAGAACTCGTCGACCCGCGAGAGTCAATCATTCTGGTGCGAGTCGCCGATCCGCCGTTCGTCGAACTGCATCGAGACAAGTGTCGGTTTCATTCGGCGATGCCACGCGTGCATGACCGAGAGCGCCGTCCGCGACCGAGTCAGAGCAGATGACGCCTTGGTGCCCGCTTCCGCGTTGCCGGAATTTTCCTCGTCCCTTTGCTTCGAGCCGTTGTCGTAGTGGTGCTCGCGGTCGTACCGCGTGGCGGGGACTAGCCATCGAAGCCCGAGCCATCAAAGCCGTAAGCCGCCGAGCTCATTGCCAGCCCGCGTTCCTGCAGGTCCGCCCGCCTCCCAGGCCTCCTATGATCGCGATTTCGGGTTGCTTGTTCGGATCCGGTTCCTCCTCGCGGTGACAACAACAACAGGCTTTGCAACAATAGATAGAATCCGGCGGGGTCACTACTCTATCTTTAGTGCTAAAGATCGCCTAGAGTGTCGGAACAGTTAGTTCTCGGTGTTTGGCGCACACACGACTCTTGTTTTAGCACTTGTGGGTGACGTCAGGTCGAGAAGATCAAATACAATATCTTTAAAGACAAACAAACAAACAAACAAACAAACAAAACCGCCGTCTTCTTCTTCTTTTTCATGAAATCCGGAGGCGCCATGTACTTGGATGAGTGTTTCGACGACGACGACGGCACCACCATGTCGTCGTTCGACATATCCCAATACAGCCTCAAGGAAAAGAACAAGATCGCAGGGTATGCGCGTTACCGGTCCGCGTTTAGCACGGAAGCGGCCGAGCGGAGCGATGCGCAGTGCGAATCGCTTCGACCGTTGTTGGAGTCCGTGCGCGCGTTTCAGGGATTCCTCCTCGAGGAGGACAAGCACGAGGCCTTCAAGCTGTGCCGCGTGATGCAGTTGGTGCGGCTTCCGTTGGGCGGCACCGAACTGATGATCGAGGGCGACGAGGGCGACTGTTGCTACCTCGTCCTCGCGGGACGGTTCGAGATCCGGACCGGGGGGACCGTGGTCGGGGTTGCCAAAGCCGGGGATGTCGTCGGCGAAGTCGCGCTTCGCGAAAACAGCCGCCGCAGCGCGACCGTGACGTCGCTCGAGGCGAGCGAGGTCGCGAGGGTCAATTTCGAGGACTACGAACCGCTCGTCAAGCGGTCGGACGCGCGCGACTACCAGCGCAAACTAGAGCTCTTGAGGCAAGCCCCGGCCCTCCGGTCGATCCGGGATGCCGACGTCGCCGACATGGGAAGACGACTGTTCTTTCAAGCATACTCGGCGCGCGATGTTCTTTGGCGCGAGCACGACGAGCTAGACTCGCTGCGCTTCTTGCCAATCGTCCTGCGCGGCGAACTCGCCGTCTTCAAGTCGTCCCTCGGGATCTGCAGCGTCGGACCAGGAGGCTGCGTCCTCGAACACAACATGTTTCTGGCGGCTCTCGACGGCACGTCGAGCGATACCGTTCGCGAGACGTCGTTGGAAGCGAGGACGCGCGTCGAAGTTGGCTGGATATCCCGCTATTTCTTTCACGTCTTGGTCACGACCAACGCGACGCTCCGGGACGACGTGAAGCATTGGACAATTCATGTCGACGCGGACGACGTCGACCGCGTCATCGCGACGCACTCTTTGTGGTCGTCCTTCAAAAAGATACTCCTCGAGGATATCGATTCGCCTCGCTTTCGAGACGATGCTCCCGCCCACAACAAGATCGAAACAATCATTAACCGCGACGAGGCCGAGCGTGCAATGCTCCACCGCAGTCAGATCGCGCGCCGCCGCTCGGCCGCGCGCCCCGACGACCTCCCGCGCTCGCGCCGCGCTCGGGGATCCCTCGTGCAAATCGCGCCACGAAGGACACCGTGCCGCCCACCCTCGCCGCGACGACCCCCCAACATCCTCATGCTTCCCTTCCGACACCCTGCCGACCAAAATCGACAGTTCAGGCTCGCAGACGCGACTTCCCCGCCCGTCATCGTCGACCACTTCCCCTCAAAAGCCGTCTACGATGCCTTCCCCGACGCCCGCCTCCACCCGCTCGCAAGACCCGCAAACAAACTTCGCCCCACCAAACCATCTCCTCGCGCCGACCCACATCGACGACGGAAAAATTGTGGCTGACAACACCACCACGGCTCCCACAGCACGACAACCCTTTCTGTTGACGACCGGGCGAGGCGGGGCGAGGCGGGGCGAGGCGGGGCGGGGCGGGGCGATCCTCCCTCCCCGAAGTGCGAAGACTGTCACAATGTGCCACAATGTTAGGATGCGCCGTGGGGGGGGGGTCCAGCACAATGCTGGTGTGCAAGCTGAGAAGGGGCGGGAGGTGCACGAGGTCCTAGGAGTTGGAACCGAAGCGAGCGCGCGAGACGAAACAGGCTTATACGCACAAGAAGATCGCAACGACGAGTGGAAAGGGCGCGCCTTCTTTTGACGACGCCTCCTCCTCTGATGAGACTCTCAACCTAGTTCTCTACGCATATCTCCCGCTCGTCGGCGAAGTCTCCGCGCAGCAATTGCGTGCACAACAACGTGCTCACAACTAGGAGATCGAGGATTGTGATGTCCGGCCAGAAGAAGCGGTTTTTTGTCGCAAGGCAACGTGCTGTCGTGCTGGGGACTTAGAGTGATTCCTGCTGCATCGACCTGGAGATTCCAGGGATTGCGACCCACGCGCCAGCCAAAAAACAAACCCACGAGGCGCCCGCCCGCCTTCTTCGTCGAGACACACCCACGCAACTTGCAGTGTGGCCTGCGCCGATTGCGGGGGGGATTAAAAAAATAGTCCCCGCGCGTTAGGTATATTTCACAAGTCGAGGTGGAGTTTGTAAAAGTCGAAAATGCTCGAGACCAAGTCGGGTTGGGCAAATTTGGGTCCGCCGTGGCCCGCCCCAGGTATTTCGGTGTAGTGGTGCTTGCCCGGGGCCGCCTTTTCGAGGGTGTCGAAGAGCATCTTGGACTGGGCGCAAGGGACGCAAGGGTCCTTCGTGCCGGCAACGACAAAAAATGGCGGGGTGTCCGGGGTGACGTAGGTGAGGGGGGAAGCGTGGTCGACCGGCTTCTCGGCCACCGAAAAGCCCATGAACTTGGACTCGAAGGAGCCCTTCGGGGCGTGCATGGCGACCTGGAACTTGGGGTCGCTCTGCTCGTCCATGACGTCGAACTTGACGGGCGGAAAGAGAGCGACGACGCACGAAATCGGCGGCGGCGTGGTCGAAATATCGTTGTCGCGCGCGCTCAGGACCCCGAGCATCGAGGCAAACCAGCCCCCCGATGAATCCCCGTAAACTCCAAATTTTTTGAATCCGTTGTCTTCGAGATAACGGACCGCTTCGACGACGTCGTGGAGCGCGTCCGGGAATGTCCCGCCGTCGGACGACCCCCGATGCTCGACGAGGGCGATCGTGACGTCGTCGACGAACCCAAGAACGGGCGGATCGCCTTCGAACCGGCCCGTAAACCCGGACCCGTGGATGGCAACGATCACGGCATCGCGCTTCTTCTTTCCGTAGTAGAGTCGGATGCGAAGCTCCCGCGTCCCGATCCTCCGCACCACGATTTCCTCCTTGGTGTACGACCCCGGCTTCTTGAACACCGGCACGGGCGACATGTACCCAAGCCAGGAGAAGTACACGACGTTCAGCACCTCTTTCGTTGCGCGGAACATTTTTTGATTAGGGAACTCAACGGTACGCTCTCAACGGAGGAGATTCTTCATTATGCGGTGGTGCCATCGACCACGGGCGCTGCTGCCGCGCGTCGCAGGCGTCCTCGTGGTCTTTGCGGTGCTCGCAGTCGCGGGGAGGTCTCGCGACCACCACCACCGTGGACGCCGCCGCAACGACCTGGATGCGTCGTCGACCCTGCGGACGATGAAGCGCGCTGAAGAACAGCTCGCGGGGGATGAGTTTTGGGACGATGACGGCGGACCTTCCGTGGAGGAGAGTCGAATCCCCAATACGAGAAGCGCGGTATACGCGAAATCGTCGAGAGCATCTCCTCGAGCTTCCGCGACTTTGCAAGAAGAAAGGTATTTGGCCGCCGGTGACAGAATGCTCGTCAAGAGGGGTGCGATGACGCTCGAGACGCCCGACGTGGCGGCAGCGATGAAAGATACCGAGAACATCGCGATTGCCCGCGGTGGCTACGTCGTCTCGTCGTCTACGTCGAGATATGGTACGTCCTCGTCTCTCCAGGGAGAGATGGTGCTGCGCGTGCCTAGCGACAGGTTCGAGGAGGCCCGCGCGGCGCTGGCCACGTTCAAGGTGTTGTCAGAGGCGACGTCGACCGATGACGTTACCGCCCAGTACGTCGACGCCAAGGCCAGAGCCCAAAGTCTTCAAGCAACTCACGATCAACTAGTACTCTTGATGGAGAGGGCTACTAGAGTCGAAGACGTTCTGGCTGTGCAGAAGCAACTCGCTACTGTCGACGGAAACTTAGAAGCCAAGAAGGCGACCGTCGAGGGACTCGAGAAACTCTCGGCGATGTCCACCATCAATCTCAGCTTTAGAGAGCAGCCTCCCGTCAAGCCGCCTCGTATCTGGAGCCCAGACTCCACCGTCCGCAGAGCGCTGTATTTCTGGACTCGAATCGCACGGGTCCTTATCGAAGTTTCGATTTACCTTGTTATTGTTGGTCTCCCGATCCTTACCATCTGCCTCGTCCTCCGCTCTTGCGTCCTCCCCGGTTCGATCGGCAAAAAGTCCGACTCCCCCGCCGCCGTTTCCGCCGAACATTCCTGCTAGACTCCTCCTGGCGTGTGGTCGTGATCGATCTTCTTGCTTTTTTTTCAAAGCATTAACACGCAGGATTTACGGGCAGCGTGGCAATGCCAGGCTGTCACTCTGGACACATCACCGAAATTTTGCAAGCAGGCGAACCCGAACTACTTATAACAAGGGGGATTCGAGGTTCCTGCCCATTTTCGAGTGGAACGACCTTGGAAAAACAAAACGCGAGATGCCCAACCTTCGCTGCTGTCTGCAAAGATTGCCGGTGGCAAATTAGAACGAAAAACTCAACTTCTTTGATTGAAGCCGGTGGGATTTTTCGCGCGCGCGCCATCCACGAGCGCGAAGACGTGGCGCTTCTTCTCAAAAGTCCGTGTTTCTTGAAGCGCATACCCACTTGTCACTTTCTGACGTCTCCTTTGTGGTTGACCAGTGCTACCCGAGTTCTTTCTTCTTTAGAAAGATCGCGCCGAGGATGGATGTGCAGCGCCAGCGCTCCTTATATTTGATCATCGTCGCGACCTCCCTCGAGGAGGAGACGTCGTGGTCGCCGTATCACGCGACGCGCCGTTCTCTTCGATCCAGCGCGGGGCGGTCACGCAAGCCTTGATCATGACGTAGCGTCGCTCGGAGATATGTAACCCGAGAGGCAAGGAAGACGCTGAGGCCGTAGCGCGCGTCGCAGGACCGCAGGCAGCCGAGCCGCGTGCGAAAGGAGAGACCTTCGACCGCGCGCGGAGTACCTTGGTGCTGGCTTACGAAGGGCTGAATAACCTCGAGCACCTACTCGAACACGATGTCCAGATGGAGGTTGCTGCATTCGCCGGAGGCTCGGGGGCGTTGCGAATACTTAAATCTCGCGCGCGTCGTCGACGAATCGCGGCGACTTCTTCTGCGCGTTGTGGCTGGACGTCGGTGCTTCTTGTCCGGAATCATATGGATGGTGGATCGCGTTGTTCTCTGCGTCGTGGTGGATGCGCGCGAACTCGATGAGCTCGTGCGTCGAGCAGGTGATATTTCCTGTTTTTATCAGAAAGAATTGTTCGAAGTCACGACGATCCTTTATCTCTGATGCTCAGCTGCTTGGCGTCGGGTAATATCGTCACGGCAGGAGTCCGGCGATTTCCACGAGGTCGGTCGGCCATCGTCAATCGCCTCCTGTGAGTTACTTCATCATGGTGGCAACGATGCCCGCGAAACAAAAAAAACGATGAAGTTCCTTTTGTGATGTCGGGCCCGTGGACGACCTCGTGTAATTTTGTTCCTCCTCCGGAGCTTGCCCTCCTCCACCGACAAGTCGACCGCCGAGCTTGGTGGTTGTCGCGTGGCACTGTCTGCACCTCCTTGCTTTCCATCGCCACGTCCGAGGCCCAAACTGATGAGGAAATCTTCTCCTGGCGCCTTCGTAAGCAATGTGTCTCCAGTACGGCGCTGATGGAGGGTTGTAGAAGTTTTGATGATGTGGTGTTTCTTTCCGGGTCTGGCGCCGTCGTGTGTTACACGCAGCACATCGCGCGCTCGCACCGCGCGCGACGGCACCGTAGGCTATTTTGAAGACAACTTAGATATTTGACACAACCAGAATTCCGCACCGTGAAGTAAGGAGGATGAGGCCGGCACATCCATAGTTCGGCGCTTGGCTCGAGCAGCAGAGACACAGATTTCGAGGCGAAAATGTAATGACAGAGCCAACTGCCGAAAAAGCCGCTGCTTTCTTCTTCTTCTTCTTCTTTAAACGGAGAGTCAACGCCTTCAGAGTCACTACAGCGAGTATCGATCGAGCCCAGGTATTCAAACAACAAACCGGGATATGACGACCTTTGCGGACGTCCAACAAGTCGAATCGGTCGGCACCGTGCCGGGTCATTGTAGAGAATGCCTGCCTCGGCAAAAAAGCAGTATCTCGCCTTTTAAACCCCGTTTGGTAGTCTTGCCAGTATGGACTTCCCTACTCCATCTGGCAAGGGATGATGAGACGAGGCGTCAACTTGTTCACAGTGCGACGACTCTCGGGAAACGGAAGCGCCACGTCATCTGCATATGCTGACTCTTCTTTCGACTGTCAACTCCGCGTTTTGAACGAACTCGCAAGTAAATCCCCCTTGCTGCGTCTCGAAAACCCATCTTGGCTCCCAATCTTGATGTCGTCGCCATGTTGTATGGTCTTCAAGGCTGCCATATACAGAACGAAAAGAACCAGGCTTAGGAAATCACCATATGCTTAATGCTAACGATTGAGTCGATCGAAGCGGTAGCGCTGGAGATGGAGTACTACGCTTTTGTACTGTTAAGCTCTTTAACGAAGCGGCGTACGAGTCAAAAGATTCGCTCGAACGCCGAACTTACGCGATTCCAGAGAGTTGACTCCTAATATGTACGACGAGGCTCTGGAGCTCTTCGCGCCTTTTATATCACACATCATGCATGAGTGATGAGGGTTTTCTCTCCGAATTAACACACACGGCGCTTTCCCTCATGCTTACCCTTTCTTCCCCCCTTTTTGTTTTTTTTTCTACAAGATATGAGAGTTTCTCTTCTTAAAAGGAGAAATCCTCCAGGTGCGTGCCGCAAGGTCCAGAGTCTTTTGCTTTAATTAGCAACAAGAGCTCTGTCCCTCGTTGTCAGTATGTGAAAGCTTCTATGGGATTTAATGTCCCTGAGGAGTTAGGAGGGAGGTTCCTGCTGTTTGCGTAGTAACATGTGACACGCGGAATCGTCTGTACACGCCTAAGACCGTCTCTACCATGTACCCGGAGAGGGTCAAATCTCGCTAGGTTATGGGCCCAGACGCGTAGGCGTGTTAGTCCAATTGTGTTGTGCGTTTAATCACGTAATCATCAGTTCACGCCTGATTATTACGAGTACGATGCGACAATTGTGTTTGGCGTTGGTCTACAGTACATGTTTGTTATGTGACGACGGTACGTGCCCACCAATTAATTTGGCTCGTGACCGAGTTGGGTCGGTCATTGGACACGTGCACTTGCATAATGGAATATAACTAAACTTTTTTTCGATCGCGTGCTGCGGAAACACCCTGGTTTTTTCCCTACATTCCCCAACAAAGGACTGTCTGCCAGGGAATTAATATATATTCCCTATCAGCCTCAGGTCACCATATGCTTAACTGGCATGTTGATTTGTTTGGTCCTGTACATAAAATCCACGCTTAGCGCATTGTACGTATCGCGCGCCCACGTTTTTTGAACCCTTCTTCTTCCTATGTGTCGCACCTGTTTATCAATCCTCTAGCCTATCCTCATAGGTCACACACACACACACATCCCTCAAGATCACAATCCAGGAGAAAGTCCAAGCCCGTCTCTACGACGGAATATCATTATTATAAGCAGGAGCAGGTTATAGTCGCGATAAATTGCTTCCAAGATAATTCTACGAAGGTCAGTTTGCAGCTCGAAAGGCTTCGTAGGCACATGACTTTCTCACACGCGGACGCGTTGTTCCCCTACGACGACTCGTACGAGGCGTTCATAAGAAAAGCTCCCAACGCGTCACGCTCGATGACGAAATCGAAGAAAATTTTCGATCTCCCGAAGGCTCAACAAGTTCGAGCACATCATCTTCCAGATCAAGATGCACTGCCAGAGCGTCTCAATACCTGGCATGCGAATAATACGCATCGCCTTACAACCGAGATGAACGCAACGAGCTCGAGCACCTATATTTTCGAGCGTCCCGTAATCTTGTTGCGTCCCGAATTAATTAAACGCGGACGTAAAAAGAAGTGCCCTAAATCGTTCATAGATGCTCAATTCCCTAAATCAGTCGAGTCTGCTTCGTCTCTAACCAATATAACTTTCTCAGGTCTTTCTAAAGCCGACTGGCATAAATATTATTCGGAGACCTACGCAACTTTCTACTAGGCGCGTTCTTCAACCAGGAGTCGATCAACAAGCCCGCCCTTGCCATTTGGGCACAACTCAAGCAAATCTATGCGTTAAGCGCGCATCATCCAAACAAAACCAGAGCGATTTTGCTTCTGTCTTCTTATTATTGTTATATTATGAAACTGTGTCCCGTACGGACGTTACCGAACTTAAGTCTCAATTAAAACTGGATGTCGCTCAATGTTTACCGGTATGTTTTTCGCGTGTTTATTGAACAACAATTGCTTACTTTTCAGACTCAGGCTTATCAATTGAACAAGGAGGACAAGCAAAGATTCAGTTAAGTGACCCCATCGTTGTTGCACTTAAAGCACGCGAGGGGATGTATACACTCTATGCCAACCCCCTCCGACCACGAGCGATATTCTCAATCCCTATTGGAGTGGAGTAAACTATATGAGACGCGCTCAAGTAGCGACGACTCCACGCGGGATCCTGCTTTGTTAAAAATTGGTGGATCCAACTGACGTGTTCCCGTCGTTGCTGGAATTCACGTTAAAGATATTTATTGAGACGAAATTTACGACTAATCGTCGTTTGGATAAACCAGATTCTTGGATTCCTTACGTTCCTGGAACTACTTCATCGAAACCCCCCCCCCCCAAAGGTGTTACTACTACTCGTGGATACCTTTCAGGAGTCGCGCGACACTCTGAATAGCACATACTACTCTTTGCTAGCTACAGCTGCAGCGGGTAATTCTGGCTTCAATGCTCGTAATTTGCGCAACGCTAAAGATAAAGCTTCGACAATCTCGCCTAGAGATACGTCATACTATCGTCCTCCTTCCAATTACAATGTTAAAGGCAACGGCACCAGTTACGACCGGCCCGTTTACTCACAGACTACAACAAACTGTGGAGCACGCTCCAATATGTCTCTGATGGACAGAGCTAATATTAATTACCAGGTCGAGCGACTTCGCCATCTGTTTGGTAAATTACAGGACGCGAATCCTAATCCTTCCACCGATGTTAAGAATGTACAGGAAGATATGAAAAACTACTCTTCTTAGTACCCTCTCGACTCGACTACCCAGGCTTCTACTCAAACCCTTGAGCCTCACGAAGCAACACACTTGTGCAGCTTTTTTATCTGTCACGTGTTGAGTCCATGTCTAATGCCGTTTCTAATTTTCTCGATTCCGATACATCGCAACTCATGTCTCAGAAGAAAAGGGTGAAGTAAGTACATCTGCTCCTACAGCGTCCCCCAGTGATGAGGAGCAGCAGAGGGGGTCCGCTGAAACGGAAAGATGTTTCATACCTTTCTTTCTATTAAAAGACGAGGAAATCGACAGCATCCCGCAACCATCACAGCAGCACGCAAATGCTACTAAAGCTCAAAGTGCTATTGTCCGCCGTCAAACTCTGCTGGAAGCTCCTCCTCCTCCTAAATCTGATGAGCCGCAGAATAATAACACTCAACACGGTGAAGAGCAAGATGATGGCACTGAACCTCCTAGGTTACTTACCAAAGCTAAATACTGGATTCACTTTGGTTGTTACACCCTCCGGGCAAACGCAAACCTTTCTTACGCAGTATGCTTTCGGCCTAATGCTCCACTCATGCGTGCTACTCCACTATTCTCAAGTTGTATAATGAGTATAACCTGCCCATTATGATAACACCGGGATATGCTGACACTTGCGCTTCTCGAGACGTCGTTAAATTTCAGACGTTTATTACGCTGATCCCTTGCATGTCGTTACATTGCCAGAATCTCTGTCTCCCGCAATCCAGACAGCTACTACTGACACCCAATGTATTACTCATGGAATGATCATAAAGACAGTCATCCCAGCTCTCTACCGAAGTATCCTGACGTTGGCTATGTTAAACTCGACGTCGCCCTGTTTCCTCCTAAGCAAAACCAACACAATGATGACCCAGATTTGCATATTATAAGCATGACACAATGGGGTGAAGAAAAACTCTTCGGTACTGAGTTTTATTTAAGGGCGAGACTAACATCACCAGCAAAATCGACGATAATGCAAAGATCCCGCTGTTCAGATTGGCAAATCTTTTTTTTTCCTGCGCTCCCCATATATTCGCTTCAACAAGCTAAGGCGCGAAAGTTGTTGGAGCTTCGCTCTTTGCAGTTTAAGTTATGTGCCTTCCATGCGCAACGTGAAATATCAAGGGCTTTACGCCGAGCTGCTTGAGCGTGTAATTTACGTTCCTTGGCTGCAATCAATCCATCTTGGAGTCCATGTATCCACAGCTTCCTTATATTCGCAAGCACCACTCGCCCCCTGTATGACGCAGACTTAATCACAATCTGCTTCATACGGTAACATCCACTGTTAATTGGTGACTCTGCCTTGTTCCGGCTTTTCCACTCCAGCATTCTTGGCCTGTGCTACCAATGACTTGCGTCGTCTCAACATTAATGATGTCAAAGTTCTTGTTGAGAGCGATGAAAATCTCACGCACATGCTTCGAAGAAGGTTTGGCAACTCTGGAATAGAGAAGGGAACTCTTCCAAAGTTCCTAACGTATTCTTCGCACCGTGCATCTGATAATGAACGTGCCAAATACTACTCGGACAATTGACGTCCCCGTGCACCAACCGAAACCTTATCAACGGGAGGGTCATCATCTCGACTTTCGAGCGAGACATGGCCGATTCCTTATTTCCAAGCGCGTTAAGTGTGCTTGAACTCTTAAAAAAAACCCCTTGTCCTCCTTATGGAGATGACACCACCGCATGGGGCATCCATCGAAGATCATATCATATCATATCAGGGTTGCTAATCTACTCTTCTCTACGATGCACTATACGGTGGACATACGTGATCGCTTTCCTTGTTACTTACGTGGCGATTTTTCAAGCTCGGGGAAGATGGATCCTTGTTGCCCGCAAGTAAAACTCTGCCCCACTAAATCTGTTTTCCTGGCCTAATAAAAGGGTCACCTCCCTTCTTGATAACAGCAATACTATAAGTCGAAAACTTGATGCGTCGATGACCCATGGACGCATGGTTTTTTCCAGATGCTCCTTACGTGTCCAATCCTAAAACATTCGGCGCCTTCAGTCGCACAGGGACCGTTCGTCTGACTATAGCAGAGGTCGTCGAAACATTAACTATGCTCTTTCTCCGGCTACATTCCCAAAAGGCGACAGAACACCCATCTCAAGATGATGATATAAACGACGTCGCCAATTTTCGCTTGGGATTCTTAACGAATTCTAGGCAACCCCTACCTTGTATGACGTCACCTATTGAACTCGAGGCGTTCGTCATCTTATATAACATTATGGTGGAACGAACGAACGCCTGTCCCCTAACTCAACCACTTTTTAGCCGTGTCTTTTCGTATTACAACACTCGAAACTAACCAACCCTCGCATAATAGGTTATTTCCAAAAATAGATCCTCAAGTTCTCCCATCATCTGCATCACAGGTGGTAGACACACAGGTGGTGACATCACTGTCACCAACCCTTCCTCCAAATACCAAGCCCACATCAACCCCTTTGGCGAAACTTACATTTTGCAATCGCACGAGAGTGAATTCTTCGATAAAAAAACTGCTGTACTTGAATCTGCGACTGGCTTCCTATGGGTTGTGTCAAGCTTATCACCATGGTACCGAACTGCAGGACACGCGTCGCCTAATGCGGACTCTCGTGTCTGACACCTCTCGTGTGCGTCAGGATTCTCTCATTTTCTATTCGAAGTCCAACAACCATCTCGAGTTTGTCGACAGATCCTTTGCTCTAAGCGACATGCATGTGTCTCAAAGCAGATATCTGGGCTCCTCCAGTGACAGAAAAAATGGGCGCTAAAGTCCATTCCATTCATGCTCCCACTCCTACCATTCGGGGAATATGCTGGTGTACGATCCAAAAAGTTTGGTCCGAGATGACTCGACACGAGAATTGGCACGCGCCAATAATTTTACCGCGTACCAAACTAATTTTGTTTTGTCTGTACCTCCTGTGTTGTGACATGATTGCTAATGCCATTCCAGCTGGCACATATCTATATGTATTGTATACGCACTCGTGTCAGATCGTCTATGATTTGCGTAAATAAACCTTATCGCCGTCCTTCGATCCCGACCACGCATCACTAACCAAAACATACAGGTCAACTTTATTCACCAACATTTTCCAGACAGACTACTCACTACAAATAACCCAGAGTTTTCTCACTATGCACGTACATCTCCTCTAAAATTTTCAAATGTCGTGTTCTAACCACGAACTTCCTTTGCTTGACGTCGATTCCGTTGCACGTGTATTTATGTCGTCGGACATCTCGTCTTTAGATGTAACATCAACCTCTAAATCTAAATCCAAGCACATCCCTTTAATCACTCCCAGACAACCGCTAGAGAAACATGCTCCCTTCGATAAAAAGGTTCGTGCCCGGGGTACCCTTGCTGTTCGCGATGCACAGAAACGCGCAACGAACTTCCATAACACGCATCACTCGAGTGACTCGCAAGGCATAAAGGCTGTTCAAGTCATCTCCAACCCTGGTCATCATCCATCCGATGTGCCTTACCGCAAATTCTGTGTGGACTGCACTTTACATAATAATAATAATAATAATAATAATAATAAGCGCTTCCCGCACTCCCACCATTTAAAGAAACAGGCTTCCTTCGAAAAAAATTTTCAGCCCGGCGAAGAATGGGGGGCATGTGATGGTGGCTATGTTTCCGTCCTCTCCGAGTGTGGCCTCCTCCTTCGACACATTCTGGTCTTCAAGTGTCTTATCTCAAAGATTTTGTTAATCTACTCCTGTCGCACAACAAACGCTAACGAATTTTGTATTGCTCTCGACTTTGTTCGTAACTTTTGTTCTACTTATGTTCAATTAATGCAAATCTACTGTGACTCCTTTAAACCCAGTATATCACCACTCCCTATCGCGCTGAAGTACACATCTGCTGGCACGAGCAACTCACCACGGCCCGGCGGCCGTTCGCAACATCCATTGCGCTGGTAACAACACAGGCGCGCACCGCCGTGGCCCCGCCCGGCGGCCCGCCCGGCGGGCATCAAAATACAAGAAGTATATTTGAAATAATAACCAGTGATGTGACATTTTACACATAAAAAAATATCCTTGGTCAACCTTCCGGGTCACATCACTGGTTCCCGCCTTCGGCAAGCAAAGTCACATTACTGGTTTCTAAGAACCAGCGATGTGACCGTTTTTTTTCGCGTCGCGCCGGAGCCTCCGTCCTGGACCAAGCGATGTGTGACCCGAGTCGACGAGAGTGATGTGGCCATATTTGTTGTTATTGTTAGGGCAAGTGATGCGGGTTCGGAGTCGGCGATGTGACCCGACAAGTATGAGGCACCGTCCTCCATCGCTATAACTATTTTGGATAGCGATTCGCCATGGCCACACCCAAAATGCATTATTGATCGTATTATGTCGCGGTACTTATCATGTTGGACGTAGTAAAGGGTTGCCTGGTAAGGGGTACTTTCTGTACTCGCGCCGCCTACCCGAACCTAAACCCTGATTTTTTTATTCGTAAGACGAACAAACAGGCAAACAAACGGAAGCAAATACGATTCGCATTCGCATTTAGAAGTAATTCCGTCGTCCGAAAAGACCGAGAGCCGAATTGAGTTTGTTCGTTCCTGTTCTCTCGGTCTTATCGTTCTTCCGTCGTCTTTTGTTGAACTTTGAGCGATACGACCATGCCGCCGCTCCCGCACGACGTGGTACACGAGGATCCTGTTCGGTCGCTCGGAAGCAACTTACGCGAAGAAGACGAAGAAGAACAACGCCGTCCGTTCTTGTACGCGTCGAACTTGCTCGGGTCGGCGCGATGGCTCGGGCGACGGAGGCATAAATAACGGGCGACGACGATGACGCGGAGTCGTGCGACGAGGGCTGCTGCAACGAAGGCACAACACCAGCGACGTCAAAACTACAACCCTGAACCACCGCGAACAAAGAGACTTCTATAGTCTCACTTTGTCGAGGGCATTCCGGCGGAGAGCGAGGCGCGCAAGATCTTCAACAAGCACTCGCTCCGGATGCTCGAAGTCGCCCACGCCTTTCGGTCTCGTGGAGTGTTCTGTTGGGGGGTACACTGGTGATCTCGTACCCCTCGAGGTCACGGACGATGTGGGAAACTATGACATCGTCAACGAGGACGGCACGAGCGTCACCAAAAAGGGCGAGTCGATGCACACGAAGACGCGCCGCCGCGACTTCGGCGTCGCAAATTTCCTGGACCCCCGTCGATTTCGTCCCGTGTTCGACCTCGAAGAAGCTGGGCGTGCTCTGGAACGGCCCTACCAAGAGATGCTGGAAGACGTGCAAAACAAATCCTGCTCTCCGGCTGTTTCAGCGACAGCACTATGACCACCTGGCCACGCGAGGCGGGATTGCCTCGGCCCCAAAAAGACACTTTGGAACGTGATGATTAAGACTGCACGTTGTCTCGAAATCAATCCTCAAACCGGGGTTCCTTGGCCAAATCCACAGGAATGCAACATGAACGCGGTCGTTTTACGAGCCTTTGCGACCGCGGCCGACGAGTGCAAGGCCATCATCAACGGTCCGCTAGCAGTTATTGCGAACTTCCTCGACAGCAGCCGCTCCTCCGCGGCTGTCGACGACTTTCTTCTTTACTCACTGATGAGTTGGAAGCCACGTCACAAGGGCCTGTCCTCGACTATCGTCTCGACGCTGGCACTTGTGCGCGACGAAAAAAAAAATGTCCGACCCGCTTCCATTCGCGGCGATACCCGACGCGACGACGTCGGAGGAAGTGTTCAACACCTCCCAATACACAGCGGCGACAGAGCGCGACGGGCGAAAGCACGTCGCGTGCATAATTGAGCGTCTTTTGGCTCACAAGTCGGGGGTCCTGTTTCTCGACACCAACAAGTTGATTTTCGACAAGGACCCCCTGACTCATTTTAAGAGTGCTGTGGATTTTCTTCATCATCGCGGATTCTCCACGGCCAAGAAGAGTTTGTTCGGCGAGATTGTCACTCTTGTCGATGAGAGTCGACTGCACGCAGTCGTCGTCCACGGGCCCTTGTGTGTGTGTCTTCGGACCACCGTCTGCCGCTTCTCAACAACGTGCGGCGCGCGGTGACGGAATCGGTCTTGGCCAACGTCGGTCGCTCGCTTCAGAACGAGCGTCACCTTTACAGAAAATGACGAGTTCGGCAACCCGGTCTACGGCCTCATTTCGCTGCAAATCTGAAAAAAAGGGCTGCTGCACCAGGGTGGACGACAATACGCGGCGGCCTATCGCGAGCGGGTTTCTCCCGCGACCACCTTCGCATTTTTCGAAAACAAACTTTTCGAAAAGGAAAGCGTCGGTGGCTCCGGTTGCAAACTCGCTCCGGATCCGCGAGTCGCAACCCAAGTCGACCACCCGTCCGCAGGATGGCAGGATCCTTTTGCGTTGTCGACGCTTGGTTTCGAATTTAAGCCTTCGGTACGCCGAAGACGCATTTTGTTGTCGCTTGCAAAGGCTGCTTCAAACCGGCATTGCGTCGTCACCCAATGCGCAGTCTGCGCGCTGGAGGCTGCTTTTGAAAAACCACATCAAAGCAGATTCGGTCCTTGCTCCGAAGCTCACGGCGCTTCGCAAGAAGGATCAGGTAGAAAGCGATATGCGTAATCGCGGCAATTGTATACCAAGCTCGCGGGACGCGGCAACACGCACGAGGACACGGTGCGGAACAACGAGGAAATGCAGAAAATTCATCGCCCGCCTGATGGCACTCAGCCAGGCACAGAGTTTTGGATGAAATGCAACGCAAACGCCACCCGTCAGAAAGACGGAACATCCTGCACGGGTTTGTACGTCTTTCCGGACACGTTTCCCGTGTACGGGTCGTTCGCTTATTCGACGCTTGTACAACCATGCAGGGACCACCTCAAGGCACGCAAGAACAAGAAGCGGGTCTACACGGACGTGCCTGAGAAAGACGTGTACCCGCACATTAGTGTCAAGCGTGTGTGGTACGAAGGACATCTCGTTGTCGAGAGACCGAGCCAGCAAAAGAGGGCTTTGTCCACGTGGGCGTTTGAAAGCCGCGTGGTGCACGAGGGCGAGCGTCGAGATATCTGGCTGACCTCGTCGGCGGCGTCCGCGTGCCCGTCGTCACCGCCATGCGTCAAGTTTTGGGACAAGACATCGTGTCGCTGCTGCTGCGAGAGCCGTCATTCTCCCTCTTCCCCGTCGTATCGAGCGACTCGAGCACTTCGAGTGACTCTGAGACTGACGCGCAGGTGCTTGCCGCGGTGATCCGACATCGTCGCGCGATTGTTGCCTTTAGCGTGCGGGTGGCTCGGGTCGAAGGGGCGTCGGGGAGCGCATCGGATGCGCCCCAGAGGGCGGCACCTCGTCGCGATCGTTATAGCCAGGGGGTTAGTCGTTTCTATAGCGCCGCTCCACACTGCGTTCCCAACTCCTGTTGCTACACCGCGCTATTTGCATGGCTGGCGTCGCCGCGCACCGCGTAGGGATCTCGACCCGCAGGTGCTTGATCTGCGGCTTCGAGTCTTTCGCCACCCACGAGCTGATGGGGTCCGTCCGTCCATCTTGCGACGGATCCGCCTCGCCGCCCGCCGCCGCCGCCGGGATTCCAGTGCATCCACATCCGTCCGCCTTCTTCGGCCGGGCCATCCCTCCTAAAAACGGGAACTCGACAAAAATGTTTGTTTCTTCCATGAGAACAAAACACGAGTTGGGGACCGACCACGAAGCGACCTTTGTACAACCAACCAACACCCTACGTCGCCCCAATAATTATCGTTCTGTAGAGAACACTCGAACCGTAAACGTACACCCTCTCAAAAATCTCGTGCACAGAGCACCTGCTATCCTAAGATTCTAGGATTGAGACCGCTGCCCCGGTAGGGATTCGAACCCTAGTTTTCCCGGCCACAACGGGAGGTACTAACCACTATACGACCGCGGCCGTCCTTTGTCCTTCCACGCCGTCCTTTGTCCTTCCACCACGGGAGTCGAACCGCCGAACGATAGAAGTACCTTTCTCTTCAGCCCACTCAAATCTCGCGCATGCCATCACGATACCGAGATTGGTGAAGAATTTGCCCCGGTTGAGATTCGAACTCAAGTTTTCCCGGCCACAACGGGAGGTACTAACCACTATACGACCGAGGCGTAAGCTAGTCACAAAAAACTCAACACAATATATAAAGAGAGTCCGTCCCCGTCCCCCGCAACAACAAGCATTCATTCATTCATTCATTCATTCATTCATTCCAAAGTAGTAGTAGTAGTAGTAGAGAAACAAAAAAAATCAACGGACGTATAGAGGGTTGAAAAAATAAATTAACGGAAAGGAGCGATTATGGAGAAGTTGATTCTCGAGAGGGTGGCGATCGGGGACATCGAGGACTCGAGCGTTGCCGCCGAGGAGCTCAAGGTGGAACACCAGGCGTTACTGGGGGTTGTGCAGTCGCTGTGGACGGATGGATTTTTGACGATGGAGGCGTCGAGCCGGTCGTGGCTGTCGCCGACGCCAGAAGGCGAGGACATCCTACGCAACGGATCGCCGGAATATCGGATATACTGCGCCGTTCGCGACGGCACGGAGGTTCCTTCGGACAAGTTTGGGTTCAACGCAGCGATGAAGAAGGGGTGGGTGAAGTTCGTGAAAGAGGAGGGCAAGAAGAAGAAGTTGGTGCTAGGGACGGAACCGAAAACGGATACGACGCGCGAAGCGCTGCAGGAGTTGCGCGAAGAGAGGGAGTTGATAACGCGCAAGCTCGCGACGCGGGTGACCTTGAAGTACTTCAAGATCGGGCGCGGCCCGAACTTCGCGATGCGTCGAGTAAAGAAAGTTGGGGACATAAGTGCCGAAACCCTCAAGAACTGGGAAACCGTCGAATTCAAGGACTACAACTTCCGGACTCTGGGGGAACGAGTATCGGGGGGATACGTCCAGCCGTTGCTCAAGGTGCGCGCCGAGTTCCGGAAAATTTTGATGGGTATGGGCTTCGAGGAGATGGAAACAAATCTCTGGGTCGAGTCGAGCTTCTGGAACTTCGACGCGCTCTTCCAGCCGCAGAGCCATCCGGCGCGCGATGCCCACGACACCTTTTTTGTCAAGGACCCGCCGCGCACCCTGGAATGGCCGGCGGACTACTACGAGAGGGTTAGGGAGATGCACGAGAAAGGCGGCGCCGGGTCTATCGGTCATCGATCGCCGTTCGACGACGCCGAGGCGAGAAAAAATCTCCTCAGGACGCACACGACGGCGGTATCTGCGCGGATGTTGTACCAACTGGCGCGCACGAAGCCCTTCAAGCCGGCGCGCTACTTTTCTATCGATCGCGTTTTCCGAAACGAGTCTATGGACAGCACTCATTTGTGCGAGTTTCACCAGGTCGAGGGATTGGTTGCCGATTACGATTTGAGTCTCGGAAACCTCATTTCGACCATCCGCACCTTTTTCGCCAAGATCGGCATCACCCAGCTCCGCTTCAAGCCCGCCTTCAACCCCTACACCGAACCCTCGATGGAAGTCTTCGGCTATCATCCGGATTTGAAGAAATGGACCGAAATCGGAAACTCTGGCATGTTTCGCCCGGAGATGCTCGCCCCCATGGGTCTCCCCCCTAACGTCAAGGTCATCGCCTGGGGTCTCTCGCTCGAACGCCCCACCATGATCAAGTACCGCATCTCCAACATCAGAGACCTCTTCGGCCACAAGGCCGATCTCAACCGCACCAAGGCCACGCCCATGTGCATCTTTCCCTAGTCTTTTATTCGCGTCGCTCGCGCTACGCTCCTCCTCCTCCTCTTCCGTGTGTAGCCCGTATGGTGATATCATCAAAAGCACTGGGGTGGCGCTACTCCGTAATCTGACTATCTATCTATCTATTATGGTCCGCCCAGAGGGAGCTTCGAGGCACGGGGGGGCGGCACGCATCCCTGTAGTCGTAGTAGTAGTAGTAGTAGTAGTAGTAGTAGTGCGACGGGGGGTCGAGAAGAGGCCGATGATTTTGCCGTGTCGCTGCCCATTCTTCGCCGCACCGAACAGAGCGTCGTGTCGGCTTCCTCCGGAGGACACAGTTCCCAAAAAACGACCTGCGCGGACGGAACAAGAGACATAATCGTCCATCCGCGCGCCCGGGATGACGCCATCACTCGTACTGTCGGTCGGTTAAAACCCCAACGCCAGAGCAGCTCTCTGTACTCTCGTGCAGGCATCGAGCCCACACAAATAATTATACTTGGATTCATTCACATCGGTCACCGTAGAGGGTACTTCTTTCAGTCAACAGGAGTTGCTGGCCTGACCCCCGGCTCTGCTTCTGACATCACCGCATTGTGTACGTCGTCCTCGTCGCCACGCACTCCACCGTTGTCCCTTTCCTCGCAGCTTTTTTTTTTGTCGCGGCCTTCGTCATGAGTGCTGACGCTAATAATCGATCGAACCAATCAGCAGCAGCGTTCAGAAGAAAGATTGAGGAGCAGTACAAATAATAATAATAATCAGTTGCGGTGAAGAAGAAGGAAGAAGCGCTGACGACGCCATATGGGAAACACTCTGCCTCCGCTGAAGACGGTCCCCGTGGAGGTGCCGAAGATGATGGGAACTTGGTTCGTGATTGGGGTGTTGCCGACGCCGTTCGAACACGGCGCGCACAACGCGCGGGAGATATACACGCTCCGCGACGAGTCGTCGGGCATCGTGGACATCGACTTCACCTTTAACAAGGGGTCGCTCGGTGGCCCCCTTAAGTCTTTGCCGCAGACCGGGTACAACTGGGGGAGCGACAAGTGGCAGGTCTCGCCTCTGTGGCCCCTGAAATTGCCGTATCTCGTCATCGAATCGAGCGACCGCCTCGACGACGAAGACGCGTATTTTGTGGTGGGGTATCCGAGTCGCAAATACTGCTGGGTGATGGCCCGCAAGCCCGAGATGGAGGACGCCAAGTACGAGGGGATTTCGAAACGCCTGGTCGAAACACATCAATACAAGACACCCCTCATCAAGGTGCGGCACAAGTGGACGAAGACGGGCGACACTTACGCGAGAGCAGCCGCGTAAGGGGATGGGTGGGGTAATACTATACTCTGGTAGGTGAAGGCCCCAGACGACGACGAAACACATCACTTAATACGCGCGAGAGCCGCCGCGTAAGCGGACGAGGCTCCCCACTTGTCGAGCTCGGCGACGCGCTGGAGGGGGAGGGGGTGGGTGAGGCGGGACAGTTTTTGGGACGCGAAGAGGGACCGGACCAGGGGGTTGGCTCCTCGGAGGGTGTTCTCGTAGTCCCGAGCTTGCGAGAGAAAGGTGGCAGGGTCCGGGGGGTCCTCGAGACCACTAAGGAGCTTGAGGAGGGCGGAGGTGACGATCTTCGGATCCTTGACGACCAAAAGCGCCGCGCGGTCGCACGTGTACTCCGCAGCCCTTCGCCAATCCGCGAGGAGCGGCGACAGAATCGTCTGCCCAAAAACCGGTACGTTCGGCCAAGCGATCCCGGCGACGCTCAGCCACACCGAATGCTCGCACTTGATGTGCCCGAGCTCGTGCCCAAACACGGCGCGGAGCTCGTCGTCGGACAAGAGCGACACCAGCGCCGACGTCGCGACGATCGACGTCTCGCCTCGGAACGCGAGCGTGTAAGCGTTTGGCAAAGGATCCTGCCGCACGTAGAGCTCGGGGACGCGGACATCGAGGGTGTCGCACGCCTCGACCAGGAGCGAATGGAGGTGGCAGTCCGAGACTCGAACTCCGAACGCCAAGTTCTCGAGTCGCGAGAACGGCTCGACCAACGAACGCACCCCCAGCCGGACGAGGCCCTCGAGGCCTCCGGTCGTGCCGCGCACGAGCCGCGTCAGATCGCTGTCGAGCGGGTGCCGGAACGCGTTCGGGTTCAGACCCACGCTGCGACCGAGAGTCATGATCAACAACAACAACAACATCTTCGGTGCTTGCGTGGTCTCCCATTTGGGGGTGGGGGGTTCGTTGTTATTTGTGAGATCGACCCAAGTGCAGGCCAGTAAGTTCACCTAGTCCCAATCTCTAACCCCAGTAAGTTCACCTAGTCCCAATCTCTAACCCCAGTAAGTTCACCTGGTCCCAGTAAGTTTCATATAAGTTCACCTGGTCAGTAAGTTCACCTAGCTCACACCAACTCCTTTGAGCTCGTCGCTCTCGCCTCCGCCAATCTAAGCTGCTTTGATCCGCACGCGCCGCCAACCTTTGAGTTTACTCTAAAACCCCTTTACTCTAAAACCCCCCGTAAGTTCACCTGGTCCCAGTAAGTTCACCTGCTCACTCAGCTCACCTAGTCCCAATCTCCAACCCCAGTAAGTTCACCTGGTCCCAGTAAGTTCACCTACAGTGCGCGTGTAGACACCGTGAGGGGGCTTATCGGTATTGCGCAGCACGTGTGGGGTAGGGTGGAGTCGTCGACCCAGATGAGTATATCCTCGGGGATGCCGATCGACAGAGAGCCACGTAGAGCTGGACGTGGCAGAAGACGGGCTTGTGGGCAAGAGGACGCCGAGACTTTGCGGGGCGTCTGGCCCTGGCTCTTGTTGATCGTTTGGCGTAGGCGGGCCTTAAGCGATACAGGTTGGAGGAGCCTCGGTGACAACGACACGATCGATCATGTATCTGGTACCGTTGCAGTGGCCGTGCGACGGGTCGAGGTTGCGAAGACATTAAGCTCGCGATCAAAGTCAGCATGCCGTCGGTTGTCAGGGAGTCGAAAACTCTACTGTAAAGAGCGAGGCGTCGTCTTCCGACCCAGCCTAGTCAGCCGAAAAGAACTCCGACGCCTCGTCTCCGGGAAAAAAAGGCCGCGGTTATGCGCGCGTTGTCAGCATCGACAGCACCGTTTCGACGGGGCGTGAGAATGGCGCGCTGGCTAAAAGAGCCGCCGCGGGTCGTGGAAATAGTCTGCGAGGTCGCCGTAGACGGCTTGGAGGATCACTGTCTGGCTCTCGCGCCTACCTGATCCTTACTCTCGCGCCTATCTGATCCTTACCCTAAATCGAGGGACAGACAAACAAACCGCGTACTTATCTCCGCCCGTCAGGCACATCCCTCATACCCCACAAACCCACCCACATCCTTCATGCTGCCCACACACCCCCCCCCCTCTTAGCAGTCGACATTTAAAGACAGACAAACAAACAGACAGACAAACATCTGTCGATTAGTAGTTAGGACGCCTCAGGACAATGGTCCACCGGCTCCTCTCGTTCAATTCGGTGGTTTGACCTGTCGGGGCAGCCCGGGGTGCGGCCCACCGCACGCAGTCTCCTATGTCTGTGGGCCGTCGCGATACCCACGGTAGGACGCACTCATCACGCCTTGAGGTCGGGCGGGTGGTACCACATCGAAAACAATGTCTTCGCCAAAGTTCCGCCAATCCAGAAAGAAAGGACCATGCACCTGTCCACAACGTCTACGAATATGGTCTACGTGAAGCACCCCGACGCATCTGTCGACGTGGCCAACAAGTTCCCGCATCATGTCGAGCAGCTTCTCAGCTGCGTGCGTGTACTGGGAATCCGACATGATCGGGGCAAGCTGCGGCGACGGCGAGAGGCGCTAGCTCGCGCGCTTCGATCCCGACGTCCACGCGAAAGTCGTGCCGGAATTTCAGTCGCCTATGTCGCACCTCTCCTGTCGGTGGTGCCTTGCTCCCACTTTGGTCAAGCTCCAGCGGAGGCGCGAGCTGCCGCTCTTGCGACACCAGGTCTTCCGTTCCGAGCCGTCGATGCATCCAGAGCGCAGGCCGACGTTTTGCGCCCTGCTTGTAACCTTACGGTTGCCTTGGAAGAGGACGGTGCCTTCTGAAGCTGCGCCTTGCGAGGGTATCCGTCCGTCCGTCCGTCCGTCCGTCCGTCCGTCCGTCCTAGCGGCGTAGATTGGTACCTTTTCGCTTCCCGGGCGGGCCGGTTGGAAGCCGGCACGTTCGCGGGGTTATGGCCGGGGGAAGGAAAAGTGAACGACGTGATGTTCGTAAGTCAAATCGCGGTCTCCGCATCGCATGTGGCACCCACCCACCACTTTCCCCCGACGCTCCTCGTCTAGGTAATTTTGATCCTGGGCGCGCTGGGATTAGACTACGCCCCACGCACTGGGATTGATTGTTTTCGCGTTAATAATGATGAGTTTGTCCGACGCCGTCATAGAAGACGTCTCTCTAGGGAGATTGGTCGACTGCCATCCTTGCGCCCGAAGAGTACGAGGAGGTCCTGCTTGGCCGTCGTCGATATCGGGCAGACTCAATTGCGCCGACATCCAGACCAGCCGCGCTGCCAACGTCCGTCAGAGCCTGTCCCCGTCGGTCCGCAGCGATCGTCACCCTGTTCCTGGGCCTGGGGCGAACGCCGCAAACTTGGGAGGCTTACGAAACAACAGCCGAGATCGTTCTCGGGCGAATGAATGAATCCCCGAATTCTCGGCCGGGCTTTCGATTCATTCCAGATCCTGGAAGATCTCGGGCTTGCGGGCCTTGCACTCACAAGGGCGGCTTTGGAATCCAACCAGACTTGCCGGAGAGTTCAGGACAGACTTGAGGCGCTGCGGGACTCAGCGTTTATTTTGAGGTACAGAACGCCGCAGGAGGTGCCGATAGCATGGTTTGGCGTATAGAAAAAATGAATGCCCTCGGCCGTGGCGAAGCGATGCAGTCGACAGCCCAAAAGGGTCTGCAGAGAGTCTTGTGGATTGCGGCGCGTGTTTCCTTCCTTCCTTCCTTCCTTCCTTCCTTCCGCCTTTGTGGTGCATGTATCATCATCTACAATATATATGCAGCGTAGTTATCGGTGGGGGTATCACAACAACTACAGCTTCAGTTGCAGTGAAGGAGGAGCGCGAACACAAAAACGTTTGAAGAAGAAAAAATGAATTAATCAATCTCGTGTATTCGAAACAAAATTGACGGACAAAGGACGGAAGTTTAATTCGTGCGTAATTCTTGTACCCTAATGATTTCAATATGGTATCTAGATGAATTCCCACCAAGTTCCGGGTTGGGTTGAAGACGATATTTTCTTCTTCGCGCAGGTTTCGGGAGGAGGCGCTGGACAGGACACATGATGGAAGCGCCGGAAGCGAAGACGGCAATGCGAGAGACGGCGCCCGGCATGTTGGGGGGCGGTGAAGCGCAGACGGAAGAAGAGGTGACGCCCGCCATCCCGATGAGCATAAACGCGCTGGACGGCGAAGGTCGACGGACAGATGCGCTGAGCGAGTTGGACGTGGTTGTGGTGGGCGCAGGAATGGCGGGCCTGTGCTTCGCGCGCGACATTGCGTCGACGGGCAAGCGGGTGCTCGTGGTCGACCGCGCTGGAGAAATTGGCGGCGCGCGGACGGCGCGCGCGTTCCCTCGGATCGACGCCCTCGGGGCGATCTATCGTTGCCTCAGCCTCGCGCCCGCTTGGACCCGAGAGCACGCCGCCAGCGAGTGGTACCGGCCGACTTGGGACGAGGTGCGGACCTACGCCAAAGCGCTCGTCGACCATCCCAATATCACGGTCGAGACGTCGTGCGAGTTTTACGACGTGCGGCAAGAGACGAAGCTGCCCGTCGCAACAACCAGCCGCGGCGACTTTGTGGCCAAGGTGGTGTACCTCGGTGACACTGCGACAGGGTCGAGCCTGACGAGATTACGGGGCGAGAATACTGCGTCGTCGTCGTCGCCGAGAATCGTGCGCGCGTCCGATCTCGACGCGAAGGCGTTCGCCGAGCTCGGAGCCGCGTCTGGTCGCATTGTCGTCGTAGGCAGCGGCAGGGCGGCCCTCGACATCCTGCTCCAGCTCGAAGAGCAAAAGGCACGCGTGTTGTGGGCGCACCGAGGACACGCGACTTTCTTTGACCGCGACAAAGATCCTTCGAAAATTTTGGATCTATTGAACGCGCTGCTCGTCGAGGCGGAGAAAACGGGGCAGAATTTTTCTGAAATAGGCATTGATCGCGGTCTGTTCCTCGCGGCTGGTGGCCCGCTGACGAAGCAGCAGCCCTCCTCCTCCGAGACGGCCTGGGCTGCCGCAGATGCTCTGGAGCTGCAGCGCGCGCGAGGCTTTGAACAGCTTTACGTCGACGCGCTCGAGGACGACACCTCGGGGAGCGTTTTGCTCGAAGGAAGGCGGCTGGTTAACGATCGCGTGGAGCCCGGCAGCACCGAGTCCTCCATCGTGCTCGGCGGCGAGAACGACTGGCTCGTCCTCTGCACGGGGGGCATCTGCTGGAACAAGAAGAAGCCGACGCACTTATTTTTCGGGTCCGAGCGCCGTCGTACCGCGTGCCCAACAACAACATCCAGCGACGTGCCTCTCTCCGCCATCGTACCACTCTGCCTAGCACTCGAGTGGCTGAACTGCGGGACGACGACGACGACGACAAACTCGGTCGCGTCAAAGCTTGATTCCGAAGACCGCGGCGTCGTCGAGCACTCGTCGGAAAAATCTCGCAAACTTGATGATACGACAGATCTCTCCGGACTCTCTTCTTCGCTTCCCGCCTTGGTTTTGCCAGGAGATATCGCGTACTCGAACGAGTGGATCGCTGACTGGTATGGCCGCAACCTCGACGTCCGCGAGTTTCTGTGCCATTTCAGGGCTCCGTCGTCCGTATTCAGCGCATCTTCTTCGAGCGACGAAACGAGGTGGCGGAAGCCCGGCTGGTGGCGACCTGCCTACGAGAGCCCCGGGCTGCTCGCTCACGCGGACCGCGTCGTCGGCGAGCTCGGCGACGAGAATTTCATGACGTGCGTTCATCTCCTCCTTCTTTCGATCGATCACACTCGACTTTATTTTCGTTCTTCCCAGGTGGCTCAACATTTCTGGGAACGTCGAGACCGAACTTTCGTTCGAGGACGCGTGGCGCGCGTCGCGGGCGATCGCAGGGTATCTGACCACCGAATGGGGCGCGGGTGTTGGGAATCGCATCTTGCTCTGCTACGCACCTGGTCCCTCCTTTTACCTGAGCTTCTTGGCTTGTTTGCGGTGCGGGGCCGTCGCCGTGCCGGCATACCCCCCCGATCCGTCTAAGCTTCAGCTCGGCGTCGAAAAGCTCCGGCGCATCCAGGAAAATTGCGACGCCAAGCTCGCGCTTTGCGATACTCAAGTCAAAAAGCTCCGGCAGGCAAGTTTTTTCGTGGAGTGGCCGCGCATCGAGTGGCTCAACACGGAGGAGCATCTACCTTTCGATCCACCGAGAGCATCCGACGACGTCGGCCGCCGAGCAAACGACGACGACGACGACGGTGGCATCGCCTTTTTTCAGTACACGAGCGGCACCACGGGTAACCCAAAAGGTGCGTGCGCGCCGGCCTGCTTGCTGCTCGGATCGATTCCCCCCGACTTTGACTTTGTGACTTTGACGCAGGCGTGATGGTAACGCTCGAAAACATTTGGCACAACGTGAACGAAATTTACGTTCCCACGCAAAAACGAACCGCCGAGCTCCGCCTCGGCGTCGACGTCGCGCGGGAACTCTTCGAGATCCGCCGCAGGACACCGCGCGTCACAGGTATCAGCTGGTTGCCTCAATACCACGACTCGGGGCTCGTTCTGATGTTCGTGGGTTCCTTGGT
This sequence comes from Chrysophaeum taylorii, assembly GCA_029834535.1. Lineage (NCBI taxonomy): Eukaryota > Pelagophyceae > Pelagomonadales > Pelagomonadaceae > Chrysophaeum > Chrysophaeum taylorii. The sequence continues at coordinate 173,253 of JAQMWT010000370.1, forward strand.
CGCCGGCTACCACCTCGTCAGCTTTTCGCCCCTCTCCTTCCTCGGCAACCCGCTTCTCCCCGTTTCGAGTCTCTCGAAGTATCGCGCGCACGTCTCTGCCAACCCTGACTTCGCGTACAACCTCATCCTCAAGCGCGCTGGTGGCAACATCGATCGCTTCATTCGCGAAGAACGCGTCGACTTGAGCACTATCTTCTGTCTCGGAGCTGGAGTCGGGCAACGGACGCGTCCGCCGCAGCTTCGAGCTTTCTCATTAGCTTTGGCGCCGGCTGGTCTGTCAAGCACCGTCTGGCAGCCGGCATACGGCCTCGCGGAGCACGTGGTTGCCACAGCGTTTGAGATTGATGGGATCGTAGTCTCGGCCGCGAAAAATTCGCGCGTCGTCGTCGCGTCTTGCGGCTCGCAGTCTCTGTGCGCGTTGAAGGTCGTCGACTCACAAAATTGCTTGGAGCTTCGCGATGGCAACGTCGGCGAGATCTGGCTAAGCTCCCCGTCTGTTGCCCTCGGCTACTTTGGCATGCCCGAGCTGTCGAAGACGACGTTCCGTGCCAAGTTGGTCCCGAACGACGGCCGCGAGTACCCGCGGACGGGCGACGAGGGTTTTCTGGAAAAAGGACGTCTCTTTGTTTGCGGCCGCATCAAAGATCTCATCATTGTCGCTGGTCGCAACTACTACCCCGAAGACTGCGAGCTGAGCGCGGAACGGGCGTGCCCCGACGAGGTGCGGCCGGGCTGCGCGGCCGCCTTCTCGACGTCGAACCGCGACACCGCGGAGGAGATGTTGGTCGTAGTCTTCGAAATCCGGGCAAACTTCGTCGAGGACGCCGCACGAGTCGCGGGTCTCATCGCGCGCAAAGTCACGTCAGATACTGGGCTCGCGGCGGGCCGCGTCGTCGCCGTCGCCGAGCGGACCGTGCCAAAGACGACGAGTGGTAAGGTGCGCCGTCGCGAAACCCGCGACGAGCTGCTAGCAGGCAAGCTCCGGGTGCTTTTTGACTGGACTCCGTCCTGCGTGCCCAGCAGGCTCGAACTGCAGAAAACCAACAAACCATCCACGACTTCCGCCGCCGTCTCGAGCTTTTTTCTCGACTGGGGGTCGCGACTGGCGAGCTTCGTGTTGTCGTCGTCTGGCGGGCAGCCAGAAATCGCTCAAGAAGAGACATCATCCGAGAGTTGTCTTCGTGAAATGATCAAGCGATTGTGCAGCGAGGACAAACTTTCTTCGCGAGTTTCTGCCGCCGCCGCCGTCGGCCTCGCGTCGTCAAAGTCAAAGTCGTCGCAGTGCGACGATTTCAACACAAGATCGTCGCACGATGGTGTGGCCCTCATCGAACGCGTTGCGAAACAGATCGTGGGATTATTCCCCGCGGACACAGAATTGAAAACCCACCCAGATATGCCCGAGATGTTTGGCCAGCTCGGCGTTCCCGCGACCTCGTTGGAACACCACCTCCTCAGGCACGATGCGTCCATCACTTTCGTGTCAGATTTTGTAGACGCCATCAAGCGCAGCGTTGTTGCCATGCCTATTCTTGTGCGGGCGGCGCAGGAGCTCGAGGTCCACTTCCCCGGTCTCGAGCTTCCGGTTGCTGACGACCGAGCCGCCAACGACTTGCGCGCCGCCGTGATCTACTGCTACGCTTTGCATACGATTGGCGTCTCGATGCTTCGGACGTCAGAAGAAGACGGTGGTGCTCTTGATTTCGCTGTTTGCTACCTCGACGAGCTCCTAGGTACGTCGAAGATAGATACGAGGCGCTACTTGGAAAGGTGGTCTTCGGACCGTGCGATATCAACCGCGAAACTCGAGTCTATTCTGGCGGGGGCTCAACTATTCTGCGACATTCGACGGGACACCTCGAGCAAACTGCTTTCCACGAAAAATAAGCTGGGGTGGCTTTGCGAGAATATTCTCGTGGATGTCGTCGAGGACGTGAAGAGAAATCAGAACTTGGGGAACGCTCGCGCTGGAGTCGAGCTCGCGTTTTGGAGCTGCTTTCCCCAGCTTGAAAGAAGCAAGAACCTCGAGGAGGAGGGGGCGAGTGCCATGTATGGCGGAGTCTCCGGGCTCGTGAAGTGTCCCGTGGCACCGAGCATGAAAGCCGAGTGGGTACAATTGTGCATTCTCTGGAATCTGACGTTTGGGCTGGCCGCCGATTCCCTCTTATCGCGTGCAGCACTACTCTTGGCACCCTGCTTGCTGGCCTTATCAACTGACGATCCCGACTTTTTCGTGTGAATGCGAGCGATGCTGCTTTCTGCTCGAGTCAAGTCGCTCGTTCGGGAGCCTCCTTCTCCTCGACTGGCATTGATGATCACGTCGACAACAACGCACGACTGGAGGTCGCCACGGACCGTCGAAATACTTGGACGCGTGTGCGAGGGCCTCGCCTGCCAATTGTCGACGGACATTGCGGCTCGGCTTCCAAATGATAATACTAAAGCTTCTCTTTCTCGCGCGCTCGGTATCCAGCTTTCAAAGAGTCGAGATCTCGTACTGCAGCGTATGCGTCACTTTGAAACAGCAGGAGACGCGGCAGGAGACGCGGCACTCGCATCATCTCCTCAAGACCTGCCGCCCATTTCTCCGAGCGCTACTACCGCGGTTGATGATGAACCGATATCCTCAAATCTCAGTTCCACCTCGCGCGACGAAGACCGAGAGCTCGGTTGGGGGAATGAATTGGCTTCTGAGATCTCGGGCGACTTCCCTCGGACTACTACTACTACTACTACTACTACTACTCGTGCGGCGGAAGTTGAAGAAGGATGTGTCTCTGACGTAATGTTCGCCGAGGCTCCTGTCAGCGAGAGTCTGGCGTGCGACAACTTCACCACCGAAGCAGCAGCAGCAGCAGCAGCAGAAGCGGCGCTGGTTAAACGCAGCATCAGCCGCGACGACGAGAGAGCACGCGCAGCAGCAGCCCGCGAGCAGAAAGTAAAAGTCATCGAAGCGCGCGTCGTTGAGTATCTGCGCAACGCGAAGGGCTTTGACATCAGCGTCGACCAGCCCCTCGTTCGCCAGGGTGTCACATCGCTCGAAGCCGCCGAGTTGGCGTCGTTGCTCGTCTCGTGGCTCGGCCGAGGCAAAAACCATCATCATCATCATCTGGCACTAGATGTGCTTCTCGACCCTGGAAACACCATCGCAGAGCTGTCGCGAAAGCTCGTTGACCGTTGGTGTGAGACCACCACGCCCCATCGATCGATACGAATTGTGCGGAGCGACGACGGGTCTGACGTTTCCTGGAACCAAAAACAATTGCTCGCCGCTCAAGCCGTGTCTGGTGAAGAAGGCAAGAGCGCGTACAATCTTGCCATCGGCTGGCGACTGCGTGGCGACGTGTCTCGCGAGGCACTAGACTGGGCCTGCGGGGAATTGGTGAAACGTCACGAAATTCTTCGAACGACGTACGAAATTGATTCGGCAACCGGAGAATTCGCCGCGTCGGTTGAAGCGTACGAAGGTGTCGATATGAAGGTGGTAAGCACCGAGCTCGAAGAGGAGGCGCTGGCCATGGTTCGGTCTTACGTTCGCCGGGAGTTTGATCTGCTCGCCCAACGCCCGGTCTTTCGCATTATTTTGGTAAAATTACCCGACTGTCACGTCGTCGCGTTGGCGATTCACCACGTTGCCCTCGATGGGGCTTCGGGCATTTTGGTCGCTCGCGAGCTGGCGCAGCTCTATGCGGGCTACGTTGCCGGCGGAAACAGCAGCAGCAGGTCATCACTGCGGCGGCGGGAACTGCCGTTTCGGTACGCCGACTTTGCTCGAACGCAACGGTCGATGCTCTCGGACGGAACCCTCGAGGCTGAGATTGAGTTCTGGCGCGAACACCTGCGCGACGGCGATCTGACGCCACTCGACATGCCCCTCGACAAACCCCGGCCTCCAACCCAGAACAGCATTCGAGGGTCCGTCGTGCACTTGAAGCTCCAGCCTGAGATCGCCGCGAGGCTCGAGTCGACGGCTCGTTTCCGGAATTGCACGTTATTCGAGGTGCTGTTGACATTGTGGAGCCTCCTCCTTTGCCGTCACAGCGGTCAGGACGAGGTCGTGGTTGGCGTGCCATCACACGGTCGCGGTTTGATTCCCGGATCCGAAACCGTCGTGGGATACTTCGTCAACACGCTGCCGATGCTCGTTCGCGTCCGCCGCGGCCAAAGCCCCGTCGAGTTGCTCGACAGCGTCCGAACCACTGTGAGATCCGCCAAAAAAAATGCCGGCGTGCCCTTTCAATATATGCTCAGCAACCTGCTCCCTCGCCTCGAGCGCGACGCTTCGCGCAACCCTGTGTTCCAGACGATGTTTGCCTGGGAACCGCGAGAAGGGTGGAGTACTTTAGCAGCCGCGGCAAGCTGGGGGCCAGACGTGCAAGCCCAACCTGTCGAGCTCGACCTCATACCACCTGTCGTCGGCGACATCGGGCTCTGCGCTTTGATGCACAGCAACGGTCTACTTGACGCAAAGATCATCTACGACGCTCGAATCTTCGACGCGTCGACGATTCGAGCTGTTGCCGAGCGCTTCGTTTTGCTGGCGGAGGAGTTCGAGGTTAACGTCGTCGTCAATGCTTCGCACCAGAATACCCCGGGGCTCCTCGTCGCGGACGTTTGGAGTCTGCCCATGATGAGCGACATCGAGCGTCGGATCTCGCGCGATTTCAACAACAACAACAACGCTGCTGCTGCTGCTTCCAGCGAATTTCCAAAAGATCTTTGCTGCCTCCACGACCTCGTATGGGCGCAGGCTGACCGCACTCCGGAACGCCCCGGGATCGAGGTGGGTCGGGGCGTACTCACCTACAGCGACCTCGAGCGCAAAGCGCGCGCGCTCGCCGAAGTACTGATCACGACGTGTCAAATCCTCGCCGACCGTATCGTCGCGCTTCAGCTCTTCAGGACGCTCGTGATGCCGGTGGCGATTCTCGGGACTTTGACCGCCGGCGCTGCATATATGCCACTGGACCCTGAAAAGTGGCCCGTGGACCGTCGCCGCTTCATTGTTGAGGAAGCCAAGTGCGTTGCGCTGTTAGGCACCGAGGAGTCGACGCGCGATCTCGCCGATGTGTCGCGAAACGTGGTGCTGATGACCGAACATGGCGACGTCGTCAGATCAAAATACGCCGCCGTTGATGCCGCCGCCGTTGATAGTGTCGTGCCAGAAGACAACAACAACACAAGGTCGCGACCAAGGCCGCAGCTTTTGGCATACGTGATTTACACGTCGGGGTCTACCGGCCGACCCAAGGGCGTGCTCGTCCAGCACGATGGCGTCGTCAATTTGCTGCAGGCTCGACAGAGGCATTTCAAAACAGTGTTCCCAGATGCTTTTGACCAGCGCCAGACGACAATCAGGGTCGCCGTTACCTTGAATTACGTGTTTGACGGTTTCGGACACAACTTCTACTCGTGCGTCTGTGTTCTCGGCGGTACGGCTTGCCTGCTGCAGAGTGGGCTGTCTCTCTTGACTGTCAAGGATTCGGACAAGATAACGCACATTCACGATGTTCCATCGGTCCTCGCTTTGCTTACAAAATTACCTTCCACGGTCCGGCTCGTCGAGTCCGGCGGGGAAGCTCTCACGCGCGCCGCGGCAACGGCGGGCTTGATGTGTGGCCAGCTCTGGAACACCTATGGGCCCACCGAAGCGTCCATCACGACTCATGTGAAAGATGTACATGATATCTCATCATACAAGGCCCTATCGTCCATCGGTGAGTCCTTTTATATATTTATTGTGCCCAACCTACGTCCGCGTAGGTCGTCCTTACGATAACGTGACGTGTTACGTCGTGGACCCCGAGTCCTTTGGGCTTCAACCAACAGGCATCTTCGGCGAACTTCTGCTAGGTGGCATACAAGTAGCGCGCGGCTACCTGAATCGCCCCGAGCTCACGGCCGAGCGGTTCATCCGGAACCCTTGGCCCGAGACGGACCCGTCGGGCCGCGGCGTCGTCTACCGCACTGGCGACCGGGCACGATGGCTTACCAACGGCGACATCGAATTTGGTGGACGCATCGATCACCAGGTCAAGATTCGGGGGTATCGCGTTGAATTGGGCGAAATTGAAACCGCGCTTCGTTCGCAGCAGGGCGTCGTCGACGCGGTCGTCGCGCGAGCGTGCTATGATCTAGATGCTGCGCTCATTGCGTACGTACAGCCGGCGGGTGTAGCAAAGAATGCCCTCGATGGCATTCGAGGACAAATTCCGTCGTACATGGTCCCTTCTTCAGTGACCGGTATCGACGAGTGGCCTCGCACAGCGAGCGGGAAGATCGACCGCAAACGGTTGCCCGAGCCAGCGAAGCCGCTACTGTCGAATCAAGAAACTCGAGCCGTGCCCCGTGCAGCAGCTTCGTGTGTTGAGGATTTGTCTGTTGTTGAAACGAGCGTCAGAGGTTGCTTCGCTCGAGTTCTTGGGTTGCCAGACCCAAATTTAATCGGCGCCACTCGTAGCGCGTCCGAGCTCGGCGCAACTTCGTTGAGCGTTGTTCTTCTTCAGCAGTCTCTTCGCAAAGCCCACCCCGACGTGGAGATCCCAATGGAGATACTGATCGACAATCCTTCTATCGAAAGTTTGACGACCTATATCAAAGCTGTTCGCGATGATAATAATACAGATACTCTCGACGCGAACGACGCCCTCGAAGACGAGGTGAAAGAATGCGAGCCGACCAAACCTTCATCAAAACAACAACAGGTCGTTTTCGATGACGCAAAAGTCATCGACACAACTTCCGAGACCGACGACGTGCCTACGAGATCATCATCATCACTCGTGCGACCTCTTCTCTGGGTCACGGCCGGCGCGTACTTGGTCGCGGCGTTCGTGGCGCCAGCCTGGCTGGTCGTGTGGCAGATCGACGTGGCGAATTACCGAACTTGGGATGGTTTTTTTTACGTGCCGCTCTTCGCATGGATGGCGATCGTCGCCCTCCTGGTTCTCGAGACAGCCGTCACCCGCCTGCTTTTATCCCAGTTCTTGCAAGTCGGCGAGATCCCGCTCGACTCGCGCGCCTACGTTGGCTATTGGCTCTTACAGAGAATGTACGAGATGAACAGAACGCTCTTCCTCGAAGAGTTCCGTCGAACGCCGATGCTTAACTGGTATTTTTGGTTGCTGGGAGCCAGGATTGGCCAGCGCGTTGTTCTCGACACGACCGCGGTTCTTGATCCTGACTTGACGACCATCGCCGACGACGTCTACGTCGGGCCGCGAGCCACCATCAAAGCAGGGCATTATGATCCCGGCAATAATTCCCTGACCTTCGAGGCTATTACGCTTGGACGCGGCGCGACCGTGCGCCAGCGTGCTGTTATAATGGGCGGCGCTCGAGTCTGCGCAAATTCGACCGTTCCAAGCCTTGGCGTCGTCGCCTCGTCCTCGTCGTCCTCGTCCTCGTCCTCGTCGTCCAGCACTCGGAAACTTGCGTCATCATCCTGGCTCGCCAGTGGCGCCGCGTTGTACGTGGTCTTGCTGACACTATCCGTAACGATGCAACCGGCATTTATCGCAATTTCGCGGATGCTCGAGCACCACGACCTCTATCCGCCGCCTCGACTCCGCCGCGAACCGTTCCATCATCGCCCAGAGGCTTTCTTCACTTTTGCAGCCACATACTTGGTCTCGCCCGTTTACTCTACGCTTCTTACGGTGTTCGTCGACACTGACCCGAGATTCTTGCGGCAGACGTTCGTGGGCAAGATCGACCGAATGTTGGCAATCTTGCTGCCCATTTGTGGTCTCTTAGTACTCCAGAATCTCATCTTGATGGCCACCGCGCTCCTGTTCCATCGAATCCAGAAGACGCTCCCTCGCAATGCTTTCCTCGACTTGGTTTTCGACAAGCTGAGCGAGTCGATCTATCGTCGATCTGTCGTCGAGTTCGCCGGAACTTGGGTTCTCGCCGCTTACTATCGAGCTCTGGGAGCGTCGATTGGCTCGTACAGCTCCATTGACATGATGCCCGAGCGAATCCGGAACCCCGGAAAATCTACGCCTCGGAGACAAAGTACATCTCGGAAGCTTCTGCTCGATTCAGCCCACGCGCGAGGCAACCGTCACGATCGAGGACGGGAGTATCATTGGCTATGGTGCAGTGTGCGCAGCATCTAACGGTGACGACGCTATCCACATTCCGATGCTCTCGCTCATCGGAGGAAATACGTGCATCGTCAACGACGGTTACGATTGCCTCGAAGAAGGAAAACTGACGATCGACGTCTCCACATTACTTGCTGACAGTCGCGAGGCCAGGAGGGGAGCTTTTGGGAAGAAATCCACTTTCTCGTGGGATTCAAAGTCGCGGGAGATTCTCGACTACGACGCACGGTTGAGCTCGGTCGAGAAGAGCCTCTACGTCCTCGTGCCGTTTCTCATTCAGCTGTGGCGCTACGTCCTGCTGAGCACGACGTGCTATGTCACCGCTCGCGTTTCGACTTGTGTATTCGCCTACGGCAAGTATCAATGGAATGGGGCTCATCCCCTGCTTCCGCGGATCGTGGCCGCGATGGCTGCCGTGGTGGCCTTCGTCGCGACCTACGCGGCCGTCGCAGCACTCAACAAGTGGCTGTGGATCAGAGCAGACGTTCGTGGCAGGCGAAAGCGAAGCTGGAGGCAGTTCAGTTGGGGCTTTTGGCTCGTGTACTTGTCTGACGCGGGTCGCGGTGGCTTCGCTCAAACAGCGTCTTTCTTCATCAACGGCACGACGGCGTACAACTGGGTGCTTTCTGCCCTCGGTGTTCGCGTTGGATCTGGGGCGATTATCCTGTGTCCGGTCTACTGGGACGCTCACATGCTTAAGATCGGTCGCGGTGCCGTCGTGGAAGGCGGCGCCGTGCCCTTTTGTCACCAGTACGCGTCCGATCGTCTTACGGTCGACGCGGTCGAGATCGCCGATCACGCTGTCGTCGAGAGCGGCGCGATCACGAGTGCTGGTGCGGTCGTCGAAGGCCGATTGTCCCCAAACAAGCTCGGCATACCACCGCCGATCGCTCGGAGTCGTCGCTCGGAGGAGTGGTCTTCGAGGCGACGCGCGCGATGAGCACAAGATATAGACTCGGAAAGATCTAAGTACACGCGCGTTTCCGAGTGCGCAGGACGGACGGACGGACGTCGTCGTCTAGCACACGCATGCATACCCATACGGCTCAGGAGCGACACCCGAGCGAGCGAGCGAGCTTCGGTCATATACTGCTAAGCTTGGCCTTTCACGACCTCTCCTCCTGCGACGCGGTGGTGTTGCTTCTTTGACGAGCCACCACCAGTTCGATAGGGGTTCGGTTCTAGTGGTCGAGTCTGCTAGGGGCATATAATTCCTCGGTCTAGACATGACGGCTGCTGCTGCTTTGGGTGCGCTACGACTGTTGTTAACGCGGAGAGGTTGTTTGTTGTCCCTTTTCCATTTTCCCACACGACGCACGCGCCATATGTGCGCGATGTGGATCACATCCAACTTCCAAACTACGAAACCCTACTAGTATTGTTGAGCCCGGGCAGCCTTATGCTGCAAGTTTGTGCGGGGCCAAGAGACGAGGGGCGCTGAAAGGAGCGTCGGGGGGGAATTGACGCCTTTCGGGGGAGAGTTGACGCCTTTCGCCATGCGACGCGGAGACCGCGATACGACAATCTCGTGGTTACGTCTTCTGTGTCCCCCGGCATAACCTGTCCCACTGCGAACGTTCCGGCTTCCAAACCGGCTCGCCAATTTCTAGAAGGTGCCAACCTGCGCCGGGAGGACGGATGTAGGTTCAGAAGCCCCACCATTCGTGTAATTTTTAGGCGTCCAAAAACTCCAGCGCACTGGCTAAAGTTATTTTTGGTAAGGAGGCCGGCTGCAACGAGGCACCTGCGAGCAAGGCGCAGGAGCAACTGAAAAATGGTCCTCAGCACGACGTTCCTGGCCCGCGTCCGGCAGAGCCGTAATGTGGCGCTCGCTGTCGCGAGTTCCGGGATCGCCGCCACGCTGCCGCAGCCCAGTCGCGGTTCGAGATCCCGCTGGATTCCGACGAACCCTCATTTTCTGTCTGCAATATTCCTACATGATTTCGGGCCGCCGTCCAGAAGCCAACCTCCTGCTCGAGGTACGTCAAATTCTTTAAAGGTACTCAGGTTCCTTCCTATAACGCACAGGTTTCTGCTTCGAGACGCTGGACCGCGCAATCGATACGGGATGGATGATTGCGTGCTTGGAGTTCAATGGACGCCGGGCCCATAAAGCCTAGAATCCAGATGTAGGCTTCCGGGATAATCATTAGGGTCCTCGAGCAGCGTGTCCTTCGGCGGCAAGGTCGTCATTTTCCTCGGAGAGGTCCGGTCCACCAGTGTTTCCCAGTCGTCGAGCGTGTCTGTCGATTTCAGATCGTCGACGCTACGCTCAACCAGCGTCTGGTTCGGATTCGGCGGCGGCTAGAGAGAGAAATTTCTCACTCGTAACTCCGAGAGGGAGGGCTACGTTCTGAGAGAGCACTACCGCCGCGTCTCACGACACGGGACTGTCTACTCAGACGGTCTTTGTCTGCGTCCAGGGGTCGCGACCAACGTTCGCGTCGAACTCCCCGGAGACCACGACGCAGCTCCGCCGATTTTTCTTTCCAACAGTAGCTTGGGGCCTACTTGTATCAAGATCGACGACCGCGTCCCCCCCGAGACCTAACCCGGGAAGTCTACGCCGATCTCATCGTCGAAGACATCATAATTTCGCTGAGGCTCCACCAGCGTGCCCGTTGGGTCGACAGCGAAAAGAAGACCCTGATAGTTCCGCGCGTCACTCTCGCGACCTAGAAGGACGAGCTTTCCTTCGAGTTGCGCCGTCGCCAGCTTCCGCTCCGCCCTAGCCTTCGCCGTGACGAATCAAGAAAAGCTGTCCTGCCCAAGCCTTCACCCGCGGCCAGATCTACTTCGCCCTCAGCCACGTTGGCCTTTTCCCGAGTACTCGCGGGTTGAAGGTCGACGTTAATTGTTGGAGCTTTTCGCCGTGCTCGATCCGTTTGAGTCGCTCTTGCTGTTGGGGGATGAATATCTCGAGGGCGGCGACTTCCTCCTCGGTGAAATTAGATGGAGTGTTGGGCCGAGAGCTTGAATTGCGAGGCGGTGCGGTCGATGCGCTACTTGTCCTCCCGCATCTGGTCCTGTAGATCTTGCAAACTGGTCTCGATCTCGTTGATTCGGCAGACGATGAAGCCTGCGACCGCGATGAAACTCAAACGCGAGATCTCGGGATTTCTGCCGAATTCTGTCGCGACCTTCGTCCGAAAGGTTTCGCCGCATGGCGCGTGCGAGGGTCCGGTCATGGGCGCGAAGGTATGCACACAGGGGAAGAGGCCACCGAGAAAGACGACTTCTTCACACCTCGTTGTCGCTTCCTTTCTTCTCAAACGTCTTCCTAATAATCATACTTCTGTGTACAAAGGAGTTTGCTAATGCACAGGTAGTATGCCGCCCGATGTGTACGACTTGGGTTTGAGGTCGCCCGTGCTAATTTCGACGACGACGTACTTCTCCATGTTTGCCTTAAGGACGTTCGACCGCGCGGCGTCGCTCGGGGGACCTGCTGCTTAAGTGGCGCGTCGAGTCGCCATCGTCGAGAGGATGCTGGGTCCACCCACCCAAATATTGGTCGACGACTGTTTCGAATTTCATGGCCTCCGGGGCCTTGGCGTAGAAGTCGTTCGTTCACCCGGCGCTCGAGGGCCTCCGCAGCGACGCGACAGCGATGATGCTCCCGCATGGCGCGCCGCAGCCTGCGCCTTGTGGTTCTGCCGAGCACGAGAAGCCGCCTCCATCAACGCTCATCGAACGTCGTCGCGAGGCGTCCTCCATGAACTCGATCACGCGTTCGAGCCTTCGAGGTGGTTCGACCAGTCGTCGCTGGCGCTTGGCCGAAGATGAGGTCTCGTGGACACGACCCCTGCGCGCGCAGCTTTCGACGCTCGCGTTGGAGAAGGCGGCGCGGTAAGACTCGAAGGCGCCAAACTCGTTCGAGTTCCGCCGCGCTCCATCGAAGGCCCTCTGGAGAGAGCTCAGACGTCTGGTCGACCGCCGCGAGGTCGCCGTCGTAGCGCATAGACTGCCCCCCGCACGCCGCTGGGCTTGGAGCGCGTAGAGCATGGTCTTAGGCTCCGGATCATTTTTCGGAAAAGTAAAGCCGCGCACGAATGGCCGCGACGTCGTGGATTGTGGACTGGTTGTCGACGAAAAGATTCGTCGACTCGGCGATTTCGGCGTAGGAGGCCTCGTACTCGGCGACGAGTCGCGAATTATCCTGGCAGACTCCGAATTCTTCGAATTCTCGTCGTCGTCCACGCCTCGTATGCCGCCGCAGCCTGTCTTACAGCCTCCTTTGACTGGGTCGCGTTCAGCTCGCCGATGAATTGCTGCACCTTCTCGTGCTGCTTCAACCTCGCGGCAACTTGGCGCTCGTTCCAGACAATGAGTCGCTCCTCCCGCCGCCGCGGCATCCCAAAAATCTTTCGCTCGGCCTCGAGAAGCCCAATCTCGGCCGTAGCCAACTCCGGCATCGAGAGTCTCGGCGTGGGCCTGGCTCCGGCTCGGCTGCGGCACACCGCTGCAGGGTCGGTCTCCTTGGCTACCTCGAGGAGGAGACTGTTGATGATCTCGTCCTTTAGAGTGAACTAACTGCTTCTGAAGCAATACCCAGCCCGGGTACTTCGGTCGAAGCGGGCGTGCGGCTCGCCGAGGGAACCCCCACCGTTCTCCTTCTCTGCGCTCTCGCGGCGAATGCCGGCAAGGTTGACCACTGTCTCGTCGACGAGACGGGAAGCGTCTGGGGTCGTAACGCGCGTCCTCTGAACCACCCCCGGGTAAACCCGTCGTCCACTCTTTGACCGCTCGAATAGTCGCGAACGACACACACCTTGTCGCTCGACCGAATCCGCGTCTCGAGGCGCTTGGCCAATCAGCGGCGCTTGGTCAGCGCATCTCGGATGCGCGCGAGGATAGTAGCGTGCACCGGAGCTTTGTTGAAAGAAAGCGCGAAGTCTCGCCTCAACAAGAGGGAGAGCAAGCATACAACAAAAGACGGTGCTGCCGTCGAGTCCCGTGATGCTCATGATGCGCCCAAGGTCGAGCGGTTGGCTCTCCCGAACGAACGAACGTCGTCGTTCAAGCTCAAGCTCTCCGCAACGCAACAGACGTACTCTGGTGGCAAACCAGGAGGAGTGAGGGAGGGAGGGTTTTTTTTGTGTTGTTCTGTCGAAAACGGGGGGGTGGTCTTCTTTCTAGTTTTAATACGAATCTTATCCTAACCCTAAAGCTTGGAATAAGGAGGAGGACAACAACAACAACAACCAACAATGGAAGTGATCCTCCTCCCCCTCCTCCTCGTCGTCATTGGCGCGTGGAGCCTCGAGCCGACGGTTATCGGGGTCGACGTCGGGACCGGGTCGGCGCGCGCCGGGCTGTTTAGCTTGGACGGGCGACTGCTGAGGAGCGCCGTGGCGAAGATATCGATCCATCACGCTGGATGTTTCGTTGAACAAAATTCGGACGAGATCTGGGAGGCCGTGGGGAAATGCGTTCGCGAAATCGGCGACACGTCGTCGGTTGTGGGGATCGGCTTCGACGCGACGTGCTCGCTCGTTGTCCTGGACGAGTCGCTTCGTCCGTTGAGAGTGTCGGACGGAGATAGGAACGTAGTAGTATGGATGGACCATCGCGCCGCGGCGCAAGCCGCGAGAATCAATGCCGAGGCTGATCCCGGCGTGCTTCGGAATGTCGGGGGGAGGATTTCCCCCGAAATGGAGATCCCAAAGATATGCTGGCTCTACGAGAACGCGGGGGAAGATTGGATCCCCGGGCAGTTCATGGACCTGACGGACTACCTCACCTGGCGCGCGACGGGCGATCTCACGCGGTCGTTGTGCACGGTCGCGTGCAAGTGGAACTACGACAACGGGTGGAACCTGGAATATCTGCGTCAGTTCTTGCCAGACGGCGTCGAAAACCTGATCGGCTCGTCGTTTCTTCCGCCGGGAGCGAGAATCGGCGAGCTCTCCGAAAGCGCGGCAGCCGACTTAAACCTGCCGCGCGTCGCCGTGGCCGCGGGCGCGATCGACGCGCACGCTGGTGGTTTGGGGTGCGTCGGGTACGACGGCAACTACGACGACAAGCTCGCGTTGGTGGCCGGAACGTCGGCGTGTCACATGGTCTCGTCGCCGAGGCCCGCGTTCGTCCCGGGAGTCTGGGGTCCTTACGCCGACGCGATGGTCCCGGGGACCTATCTCACCGAAGGCGGGCAGACCGCCGCGGGGGCGTTGCTGGATTATGTCTTGTCGCGCTTTTTTAACAACCGTAAATCGTCTGCCGACCTCGAGATCGAGCTGGAGCGAATGAGGAGCGACAGAGGTCTCGATCACGTAGCCTTCCTCGCGAGAGACGTGCACGTAGACCCCGATTTTCGAGGAAACCGGAGTCCCCTCGCCGAGCCCCAGAAATTGGGGGCCATCGTAGGCCTGTCGATGGAGCGCGACGACGACGAAAACTCGGCGTTGCTCTATCTCGCGACTATCCAGGCCTTAGCCTACCAGACCCGCCACATCCTGGACGTGGTGCGAGATGCGGGTGGTTCGAAGCAACTTCGGGAGGTCGTCGTCTGCGGCGGCCTCGCGAAGAATTCGTTATACCTTCAGACTCATGCCGACGTCCTGGGCATTCCCGTCGCCGTTCCCCGCGAAGACGAGCCTGTCCTCCTGGGGGCTGCCCTCCTGGGGGCGACCGCCGCGGGAATGTACCCCGACATCCCCCACGCCATGCGCGCGATGACCGGCGTCAAGGCCCGTCTCGCCCCGACGCCCGACCTCCGGTCCTTCCACGACGCCAAGTATGCGATCTTTCGGGATCTCGCAGCCTCGGACTTCCAGGCCCGGATGCGTCACACCCTGCGGACTGATGACTGACGGCGCCCTCCCTCCCTGGATTCTCGAGCTCTAGAAAGTAACCCTTCCCTTCCCTTCTCGAAAGGAGACCTCCATATCGAAAAAATAAAACAAAGCTGTATTCTGGATGATGATGGGGTCGACGCGACGTTGACTGCGTTGAGCTTCTTGGACGACCAACTGGACTCGTGAGGCACGCAGTAGTCCCGTCGTCAACCATCGTGGTCGTCCATACATTCATATTCAAGCGACGAGCCCGGTCGTCCTTGTTCCGTTCACCTCCTGCTTGAAGGACCTTGGGGGATCCGCCTCGAGCCGAAGCGGTCATCGTACTTGACAAATATCCATCTCGAATCGTCCGTCTTTGGAGTCGAGATCCTCCTCCTCGACGATGCCAGGCATCCATCCAGGAGGCGCCCGGATGGGCAGCCAAGTTGTTCGCGACGAATCGGTTGCTGGTTCCTTCTTCGACGCGCATCGCTCCTCGGCACCCACAAGCCGCCGAGACTCCATGTCGAGGCGCTGCGCCGTCGCGGTTCCCGGGACGGGCAGTTGCTGCCTGCGCATCGCCGGCACAACAACCACCGACAAAGCTGTCGTAAGTATGCTTCAGGTGCCCCGGCAAAAAAGACCGCGCTCTCGGTGGTGCCGGCCTTGCCGATGGTCGCGTCCTGTAGGACTCGGGCTCGAGGTCCTCCATGCCCATGCCGTACCATTCACTCAATATTCGGCGTGCATCCGCACGACGTCGCCGTGCAGCTCTGCTCGAGGGCGGTGTCGAGGCGCACGTTGACGGTTGAGTCATCGTCTCGTTGCCCGCGACCTCGTCGTGCGTACGAGGTGTCCCGATTCTTGGAAGTATCGGCGATCTGCGGTTCTTCTTTTCGATGGCGCTTTCTTTGGCCGGGTGGTGGTCGATGGCACGCAAGAGGCCTGCGAAATTTTTTGCGGCGGAGACGAGTTGCCTCGACGTCGAGACAGGACATTCCGCTCCATGTCGAGTCACCAGCCTCGGGGATTTTTTTTTTTTCTGGCGCTTCACAAAAAAAAACCTCAGTATCGGCCCACCCGAAGACGTTGTCGATCTGACCACGCCGGACGCGCTTTTGACGTGCGTTTTAGAGAACATCCTGGCGTAATACTGAGCCGAACTTGACCCGATTTGTGAGCCCTGCCGCCGTTGGCCACGGCGACAAGTCGCAGAGCCTGGCGTGGAGGCAGTCTAGGACCCAGGCTTCGAATATCTGGCCTTGATTTCCGGATTGAGTCGAAAATCCTAGGGCCGCGGAGATCTTGGTCCAACAGTCGACTGACAGTCTGACCGACGCCGCTCGTCGGTCGAAAACTTAGCGTAGGCCTCTACGGACGCGTCGAACGCTCTCGTACTTGTCACGAAATACGGGAGGTCCCGGCGTTGTGTCACAACGAAAGTACGCGCGTTTTGTTGTTTGAGGTGCTTGGTCAGCAGCGCGTCCGTGATGCGAGAAAGGATAGCCTGCACCGAACTGCCTTTGCGCATCGCAGGCGCCAAGTCCCGCCGCCTACAAGAAGGAGCGCAAACATAAAACTGGCGACGATTCTGGTGACGTTCGTGATGCGCCACGCGTCGAGCGGCTCTCCCGAACGTCGTGATTCAAGGTCGTCCGAGAAAAGAATGGGACATCGGCCTTGTTGGTATTTTGCCCAAAGAAAGGCGACTTTTCGCTGCTGCCAGGTTCCTATCGCGGCGGCGGCGTTATGATGCATGCTTGCTCGAGGTCGTTCTCCAACATCATGCGCGCACGTCTCGGTATCATCTTTGACTATTTCATTGCAGCAGCTTTGACTATTTCATGGCAATGTCGTGAAGGTCGGGAACCAGCGTGCGTTTTCAAGACAAAGCAGGATGATGTACTCGCTGGACGTCGCTACAACGCAAAAATCGGAAGTCGCGCTCGAAGCAGTCAGCGAACGCAGATGATGTGGTGTTTCTGTTTCCCGACCGTCTGTGCATGAGAAGGCGCCCCGTCTCGCCGGGCATTTATTTTGCCAGATGGGATATGGAAGTCCACACGGGTGACCGCCACGGTTCTAAAGAGTCGAAATCAATCCGAGATACTGTTTGTTTGGTTTGTTTGGTTTGTTTGGTTTGTTTGGTTTGTTTGTTTGTTTGTTTGGTTTGTTTGTTTGTTTGGTTTGGTTTGTTTGTTTGTTTGTTTGTTTGTTTGTTTGTTTGTTTGTTTGTTTGTTTGTTTGTTTGTTTGTTTGTTTGTTTGTTTGTTTGTTTGTTACCAAGCAACCAGACCGTAGATGCGTCACCCGCCACCTTTCTTCGGGGATCATGGTGATGCCTAACCGAGGTTGTTTTCGATCGCCTACGGTGCTTTCACTGCGCGTGGTCGTGATGTGCCACGTGTAGCACACGACGCCGGATTTGGAAACACTGTATTATCAAAGCTTGTTGTTCGACCCTCCTTCAGCGCGCCCTTGGAGACTAAGTAGAGTTACGTCTCTCGCCGACAACTCCGCAGGCCACGTTACCCGCATATGCCCTGGAACCGGTTCCCTTGGATGCGCTCTTCCTGGTGCACCTTTGGCCCCCGCGGGCCGGGTCCGCACAGTTCGCGTAGGGCCGGGGTCTCTCAAAATAAGGCAACCCGCAAATTTCCACGTACCAAGGAAGATTCTTAGGCGTGGTACTCATTATTGACTGTCGGTGACCACTCACTGGCGACAGATCATCATCATCAAGTCGCCCTCAATCCTCATTTCTACCACCCTCGCCAGTTTTGGGAAAACGCCCGACGAAGCTGATCCCGCACGCCTCGGCGCTGGAATTAGCCCCCATGCTACGGGCTGGCCTAGGCAGTAGGAAGAGAAGGGTTTTTAAAATTGGCCGACTATGATCGCTACACACGGTTGCGATGGAGGACGATGCCCGCTGAACCCGCGCCTTGCGAGGGCATCCGTCCTCCCTCCCGGCGTAGGTTGGCACCTGTTCGTTCGCCTAAAAGCAGAAAGGCCGGTTTGAAGCCGCGGAAGGTTCGCAGTGGGACGGACGGATTATATTATATGACTGGGGGGCGGGAGATGGTTGTCAGTCAAATCGCGGTCTCCGGGTTGGCGACAGGCGTCAGGTCCCCCTCGAGGCTGTTTCCATTACCCCTCGTGTGGTGCACGTCCCGTGATTCTGATCATGCGCCGCGCTACGGCGTTGGGATCAGTGCGTGCGCACGCCCCCCCAATCTGTGCTAGTTTAAGGGTCACGCAATAAAAACAAAAATAAAAAACCCTCAAGGGTCACGCAATAAAAACAAAAAAAAAAAACCCTCATGTGGTGGTGGTGGTGGTATTGGCTTTAAAAATAGGACCACATGTCGAATAACAACAAGCCGTGGGTGGAGAAATATCGGCCCAAGGTGCTGAGCGAAGTTGTCGGGAACGAGGAGGCCGTCGCGCGTCTGGAGGCGATCGCCGCAACGGGCAACCTGCCGAACGTGATTCTCGCTGGGCCTCCAGGCACTGGGAAAACGACATCAATGCTCGCACTCGCGCGGCAGATGCTTGGAGATGTTTACAACGAAGGCGTCCTCGAACTGAATGCCTCGGACGACCGCGGAATCGAGGTGGTGCGAGAACGCATCAAGATGTTCGCGAAAAAGCGCGTGAACGTTCCCGAAGGAGCGCACAAGCTCGTGGTGTTGGACGAGGCGGATTCGATGACGACCGCCGCCCAGCAGGCGATGCGTCGGACGATGGAAGTGTATTCGAACACGACGAGATTCGCCCTCGCATGCAACAATTCGAACAAAATCGCAGAGCCCATTCAGAGCAGATGCGCTATGGTGCGCTTCTCGAAACTTTCGGACAAGCACGTGCTGGATAGGCTCGAATTCGTGTGTCGCCAAGAAAATGTGACCGCAACGGCCAAGGGCCTCGAAGCTCTCATATTCACCGCCGATGGCGACATGCGGAACGCGTTGAACAATCTTCAATCGACGTATTCGGGCTTTGGCGTCGTCGACGACGTCTCGGTGTTTAGGGTCTGCGATCAGCCGCACCCCGTCGTCGTCGCCCGTATCCTCACAAACTGCCTCGATGGGGACCTCGAGAAGGGCCTCCAGGACCTCCAAACCCTCTGGGGCCAGGGGTATGCGGCAATTGACCTCATCCAAACATTCTTCAAGGTCACGAGAGCGCTCGACGTTCCCGAGGCGCCAAAATTAGCCCTCCTCAAGCACGTCGGCTTTGCGCACATGCGCATCGCCGACGGCGCCGCCACCCTCCTCCAGCTCGCGGGTCTCCTCGCCAAAATATCCAACGCCAATCTCAAGGTCAAGGTTCGTCACCTCGTCGACGACGGCGTGGACCTCGACGGTGGTGGTGGTATGTGAATAATATTGCAAGTCGACGACGACGACAAGACAAGGTTTTTGAGTAAAAAATTAACTAAGCGAGTGCCTCCGACCGTCGTCCTCATCGTACCTCGGGGGGTGCGCGATCCTGATCTCGGTCGGGACCTTGCCCTTGGAGATGGAAATCTCGCGATCGACGAGGACGCAGTAGGCTCTGTCGGGAAGACGCATGATGACGGTCCTGGATTTAGGCTGGTCCGGGGGCACCGCGCCGGCCTCGATTGCAGTTCGTCGTCGGACGTCGGGGACGAGGCCGCCGCGCGTGTACAAGCGGAGAGCATCGACGCTCTCGGGCGTCACGCAGTGGAGGTTGTTGACCAAGAGCAAATCGGGAAAGGTGAGGATGTGCTGGGCGAGGTGCATCAAGGCCGTATCGGTGACAGAGTAGCGCATGGAGCTCCGGGTGATGATAGGGTTGGCGGCGATGACGTCGGCGTTCATCCCGAGCTTGCGGCACAGTTGCGCGATTTCGGCGTCGGTGACGCCCGAGCTTTCCTCGTCGCCGCAGCCATACCTGAGGTTTTCCATGAGGGTCCCGGCGACGGGCATGCAGTCGAGTTCGGCCGGAACGAGGGTTGCGAGGAAGTCGGGCGGGGGATAGACGTTGCCTGATTTGGGCAGGACGTGGCCCGACAACAACCAGATAAATTCGACGTTGAGGAATCGGTCGTTGTCGTTGTCGATGCCGTAGATGCGTCCCCCCAGGGGGATGTTGCCCGAACAGTCGACGAAATCCTCTTCTTTCGCCAAGGCCTTGGCCGACGAGGTCGACTCCCAGGCCACCGGGAGATCGGTGCCGCTCACTTTGTCGAAGCGAATCACGCTCCAGACGTGACGTCGTCGCTCGTCGGTCGCGATCGGATTGCGTTTTATTGGCGCGAGGTCGCGCTCCCAGCGTTCGTTGTGCGCGAGGCTCGCGGCGACGAGTTTCAAGCGATAGTCGCGATAATCCTCGTTGCATACCGTCTCGGCGAAATAGTCGAGTTGGGCCAGGCCGTAGCGAAAGCGCTCGATCGAGTCGTCGAGGTTCGACAAGACGGTACCCTGCAAGATCATCAAGTAGAGCATGACGCTAAAATCGGCGAGCGAGATGACGTCGGTCGCGACGAGCACGGGGGACATCGCGACGTAGAGCCACACCAAAATCGCCCAGGCCCAATATTTGCTCCAGTAGTTGTGGTCGAGGTAGTACCAGGTCTGGTTTCGGTCGTGGAGGAACTTGGCGTAGCCGGCGTCGATCCTCCGCATGCTGCGGTGCGCGACGTCTAAAGTCGAGTGAATCACGCGGTTGTTGATGAGGTTGTCGAGCTCCGAATTGATGAGCGTTTGCCTGTCCTCGGTTTCGTAGAAGGACGTCGGCGTCGGCCACCCTCGGACGTGTTGGACGTGACGCGCGAGCACGAGGCTCCCGATAATGCCGGTAAAGCCGACGGGAAACAACCAGACGCGTCGTTTTCCCTGGCGAAAGACCACCGACGCCGCCAGCAGCACGACCGTCGAGACGAAGAGGCGCAGCGTCAGCATCGTCGAGTGCCACGTGTTTCGGATGCAGTCCTCCATTTGGGCGAAGAGTTTGTGAAACCTGCCGTTGAGCGAAGGGTCCTGGAGGTGAAGGAAGGGAATCGACGTGAAGTAGCGAACCAATCGCAAGCTGTTGAATCTCCCGAGGGCCCAATACCCGAAGAACGAGTACCGAATCCGTTGCAAGATGCAGGTCGCGAATATCCCGATCGCCGCGAGCGCGACGGCCTCGGACTGGCGCTTTTCGGGGATCGTCGTTTTGAGGAGACGAAGGTAAATGCCCGGGAGGAGAAACGAGGCGTATCCGGCGACGAACACGAACTGTGCAAAATACCAAAGCACGAAGCGCGGCCGAAAGTACCGCGGAATGTGAAGCCGGAGATCGTCATACAAGAAGCGGCAAAACACTAAAATCCGAAACGGCCAGTACGTTTCCCTGCTAAACAGGTCCTTGTCGAAGGGCTGGCTGCGCGGAAACTCGTCGATGTTGATGATGTGCATGGTGCAACACCTCCAGTCCAAGCATTCCTCGCCGTCGTTCTCCTTGTCGCGGACGCGATTCTTTTTACCGTTATCGTCGTCGATAACGACTCTCAGAATCAACGCCGAGTCCCAGTTCGGGTGGTACACGGTTTCGATTTCCACCCTAGCGCTGGCGACCCCCGCCGCGAAGTGAACGGGCCTCCTCGACAAAGGGATGTAGTGGAACCCGGGCCGCGCGCCCAAATAAGTCTCGACGGTCGAGATCGTCACGTCGGCGGGGCGTCGCGTATTTCGGCGTACGAGCAAGACGGCCGATTTTCCCGTCTCGCTCGCGTAGAATCGTCGCGACGCGAACAAGACGTCGTTCGGTTCGTTGGGCTTCCTGCCTCTCTTCAGCTGTCCGAGCTTGGGCGGAATCGGAATCGGCTCGGCGTACACCCTCGCCGCCTGCTTGAGAGAATCGCGCCGAGACCCCCGTCTCCCACCGCCTCTCCCCCCCGACTCGAGCGAATCGCGGCTCGCACTAAACGAGTGAATCATAGACGTCCAGTACGAGTCCGACGACGACGACGTTTCGCCGTCCGACGACTCGGAAGAAGACGACGACGACGACGACGACGACGACTCGGAAGAAGCGTCGTCGTCGCCTCCTCCTCGTCGTCGTCGTCGTCGTCGACGACCGGAAGCAGCAGCCGCCGCCGCAATCGACCTCCGCTGCACCTCAATCGGCACACGATGTTCCATCGACCCCCGCCGTCCGTTCGCCGCTCGGACGCCGCGCGCGGCCGATTCGCTCCGGCAGCCGCTCGTCGAGTTGTTCCGTCGTGGATACATCGCCTGCGGCACGAGCTCGTCGATCGATGCCGTCGCAATCTCGAGGTCCATCCCAGAATCTGACGTCAGCCCGAGGCGCCCCCCCGGGGGGCCGTCTTCCTCCTCTTCTTCTTCTAGACCCCGCGACCGCGCCGCCGTCACGAGCCAAGAGTGAAACCTCGACACGAGCCTCATCATCCGAATGTAACTGTAGTACGCAACATCCCCCCAGTGCTGCCTCGACACGTAGGGCACCATGAGCCAGCAAAACGACGGCAAGAGCAGACAAACGGCCGCGACATAATGCATGAACACGTGGTGTGACGGCACCGACCTTACCTCCTCGTCATCATCCTGCTCTTCGTCCTCGTCGTCGGTAATGTTGTTGCAAAGCGATGCCACCATCGACGCGTTTGCCGCCGCCAGCACGCGCGCCAGCGACGGACACTCGCACTCACTCATCGACCATCGACGAGCCGCTGCTCCTCCCTACGAGGGTTCTAGATATAGCTGTTTCACAGTCCCAAGAAGATCTATTCCCATTATTACGCTTACCCTCGTAATTGAATTCGGAGGACCCTTGTTCTTATTCGTTAGTTCTACCAACTAATAATAATAATAAGAGTAGTACAATTGTAGTAGTAACAATAATTATAAGAATTCACGAGTACAGAGTTATAAAGAAATCTTGGATTCCGTTATGCTTGCTGTCGCGTTAGCGGCGGAAATGGCGGCCGCCGGGACTGCGCAGTCTGCGATCCTGGGTGTTGTCAGAGTTGAATCCAGCAACCACATTTTCTACTCGACGCGAAAAAAAAAAGGCCTCCTCCTCCTCCTCCTCCTCACCCTCCCTTATTAACCGCCTCGTCAATCTTGACGCAGCGCGGACAGTCTCGCATGACAAACAACCCCGTCGTAGCACCTCTTTCCGTCCGTCCCCTCGCGAATCATCATTCAACGGCTGGCCGGTATCGCGGCAACCTTGCCGCCCAAAGCGTTCGGTCCGTCTTGACGCGCTCGACTGTTAGCGCGCACCTACCTCTACGACTTCTTCAAGACGAGACCGTATCATGCCGGAGCCATCCAACCCACCCCCCTCTCCCCTGTCTCGACAAGCGCGTTGCGCGAGTCCGCGGCGACTCTAAGATAAGGTCGCTACGTCTGTTACGTTGACGACAAGACACCCTCGTCGTGCCGGTCTCCCGAACCCTGTCTCGAGCAGCGCTTGGGCACCTTCGATGGCCTCATCTTCGGCACCTTCTCTGGCAATTTTATTGAGCCGTGCCAGAAGAAAGCGCTTACACTTAAGCGCGGAACGGATCGCCGAGCGTACGTGCGTCGACGGCGACTGTAGGCCACGTCACCGAGAGACCCAAGGCAGCCTAGCTTCGCCGTATCTACCGGGAGTGGAGCCTCACTGCGAGCTAGCTAGCTAGCTAGCTAGCTGCCTTGGGCTCGCTGTGCCCTCACAGCCCTCTGCCTGCAAGGGTAAATTTGAAGTTGGGGGGACCGTGAGTTCTATCGCGAAAGAACCCGCCTCCGTCTGTAGCGGTAGCGGCTTCTCCGGTGTTATTTCACCTGTTATTTCGTTTCCGCTACTAACTGGTTTGGAGTCACAGGGGGAGGTTGGGCGTATTTGGGTTTTTCTACAAGGTCGACTGCGAAGAGGGGGGGTGCGTGTGGGTGCTCTTTGGGTTGTGTGGAGATGCCGGAAAGGCGGGGGTATCCCGTTCGGGGGATTGTGTGAAGACGTGAGGAATGCCTGCCGCAAGGCGGGGTCATCTAAGAGAAGGGTTTTTTTTCCCTTCAAAGGTGACTGCTATGAGAGGGGGCACGGCGCCGAGGGCCTTTGGGCGGTGTGCGGAGACTTTGGGTTTTTTGAAAGTCGATTGTAAGAAGGGGAGGCACAGGCGCTGTGGGGCTGCGCGGAGACGCGTTGGTTTTTGTCTGTGCGGAGACGCTACTAAGAGGGGTGCTAATTCAATTCAAGGGGATGAAGGATTGCAGCGGAGAATAATTACATTTCGGAAGACGACGTTCGACTTTGCCGAACGGATCGCTCGGCTACGATGGCCGCGAAGGCCCGTCCGCGCCAGGAACGAGTTGTCGCGACGAGCAATGCACTCTGACCCAAAGGCGCGCATTATGCTCATTCAGACCTACGCCACGCAGAGAAAGTATCGAGACGCACTTGACTACGTGCATGGCGGACGACCTCAATTGGGCCCGGCATATTCCTCATCCGGGATTACAGAGCAGCGGTCGTGGATGACATCTCGGGAGGTACGCCGTCGCTCGAGCAGGCGACAAACGCTTTCGGGGCAAAACCACTTCTCGCGCCTATGCTCGAGAGAGGCATTCTTTTGTTCGGAGGAGGGAGGTTGCCGCGCCGACACGAGGATTTGAGCGACTGCTCAATCGACACAGTTTTTCGGGCGCATGGTGCGTGCACAGAGGGGTTAAGGAGTAAACTTGAAGGTTAGCGAACGTGCGCTGATCAAAGCAGCTTAGATTGGCGGGGGTGAGAGCTTCGAGCTGAAATTGAAGTGGGGTGCGTAGGTGTAAGGGGGACGGCAAGCCGTTAGACTAACCGTCCGGGCGCCGCCAGGGACCCGGCGGCCGAGAGACGTAGGGGCCGTTGGCGTTTCTGTAAGCGTCTTGGCGCTCCCTGAAGCAAGGGGGTATCATCAATAGGTGGCGGATGTTTTTTGTCGAGGCCGTCAGTGCAGGGAGCTCAAGAGCACATTATGGCCCACGCTGAACGCAGGCCCCCAGCGTCGAGCCAAGCAGGCTGAATGCCAACGCCGCAAGCGCCAACGCGATCGCGAAGGTGCTCAACCGCAGGTGTGCTGCCTTTTTCTGCGGCCTCTGTTTTCACGAACAGGGTCGCGCGCATTGTGGCCGAAAGAGCGACCGCGCAGCGAGGGCGAACTACGATACCGCAGTCCGCTACAATGAAATTGATCCAGATCCCCGGGCGTACTTCGCCCTCGCACGATTCTAATAGACGGCTTACCTTGCGACCCTGCACGCCTCTCGCATGCTTCAACTTGCTGGCGCTGTGGCTGACACCTTGGCGACAAACAAACTGGGAGACCGCATTTTCTGGCAAAAACAAAGACCCCCAGCCTGTGATAACCGCCTGCATCTATTCCCACCAGCCCCTGATGTAACCGCAGGCACGCTTATTAACTCTAGCGTGTTGTGTTGTCGCGGCTCCAGTCAGCGACCCTTTATCTCGTGCGCCACCACACTCCAAAGCTCCATAGTCGTCGTGGGGCGCAGCGCCGACTCATGCGTGTTTCTAGTCTTCGATTTACCCTCTCGAAGGGCGAAACATCATGCCCAAGGGACAGAGAAAGAAGAGATGAAGCTCCTGTAGAAGGACGAATGTCTGCGAGGGACCGGGTCGAAGCGAGCACAGGCACGAAACTGTGTGAGGTTTGACATTTGGGACCAGGTGAGCGTACTAGCCTGCGCTTGGAGAACGACCCGGTCAGGCAACTGCGAGTGTTTGCGAGGGACCGGGTCGAAGCGAGCGCGTACACGAAATTTTTGTGGGGTTTGAGATTTTTGGGACCAGGCAAACTTACTGGCCTGCACTTGGGGTATTAAGTTGTAATTATACTTAACGCGCGCAACACAGACTTACGGGGGGAGCTTCTTCGATGCGCACGCAGTGCGCACAGCCGCTGGAGCTGTTCGCACGACTGCAGCTTGGGCTACGGTGCGAAGAGTGTGGGGTTTCTCGGTATTTGATTTCGCGCTGGCAGCTAGCACAGGATGATATTCGTCCAAGCTGCATATTACTCGAGAACCGTTTGTGCGAAATAAAAAAAAGGAAGCAGGAGTCAGCAGCAAAGATCCGCGAGGTCCACGCTCTGTTGCTTTCATTTTTTTTTTTTACGTGTCGCGTCGCGTCGCGTCACGTCACGTCACGTCACGTCACTAAAGCGGCCTCCAGTTGTGGGACTGGCTTTTATGAATAATTGGGAAGTAGCGTGCTCGCGATCTTTGGGAGTGCGGGCAGCGAGCGCGCAGCCTCACGGGTGTGATTGGATTGCACTTCTAATTAGATGCCCGGGAACTTGAGAATGCTCCGAGTCAACCAGAAACGCGGAAAGGGGGGGGGGCATTTTTGTAACGCCAGCCGTCCGAACGAAACGATGCGGTAGATTGATTGTCCGTGGTGCCCTTGCAGAGGGGAGTCATGCCGATTAATTATCAAGGCAAGCAAACGTTTGCGTGGGCTGTTGCCGGTGACGACGACGCCACATGGTGTTCACTTCGTTGACCACCACGCAAAGGAGTATGCAGAGAGTCGCTCGGTCGGGCCTCGAGTTTTCCGACACATGTTTATAACTAAGCGCCGGAGATGTTGTCGCGTCGGTCGACCTGAACATCGATTTGATCGCGTGCCAAAGTGGAAAACAAAATTTGCGAAGAACTAACTGGCGACAAGTTCCTTGCCGCGTTATAAAATCGGCTTTCGGTTTACGTAAGGCTAGAAAAGGACTCGACAAAGCCATGCAATAGACTCGCAAAGCCATGTAATGCGCGTGGTGAAAGCCAGCGTCGTCGTACTGTTATTGGGCGACGCCCGACGGATAGAGATCGACTCCCGACCTGCATCTGCGGATCGTGGGGTAAGAGCTAGGAACCTCAAAGAGATTTAGGATTCCATTCGTTTCGGGACGCCACCCGCATACTATCCCGCACTATTTCCTCGTTTCTGTGACGATGCTCCCTTCCGTCGCGCAGCACCACACTGGCCTTTGTTTGTTTCGAACAATAGTAATGTGTTAGCTTAGTTTGTGCGTTCCGCGAGCGCCAGACGCGGCGAAGAGGAAGTGCGAGATCCCACTACTACTACTACTACTACGAGGTGCTGGTGGTGCTGCATCATCGTCAAGTGGTGGCGGTGTGGACAAAGACAAGAAGAAGCACATCCCTTCGCCCCAAGCACGACGCCCATCCCTTCATGCACTACCCCCCCCCCTCTTACTTAATAAATAAATAAATAAATAAATAAATTATCAGTACTACTAGAGGGTTCGAGGAGGTATCATAAGATATATGCGAGGAGGAAGAAATCCCAAAATTGTGTCCGTAACGCCCGTGGTGGGTGCGTGGAATCAATCGATTGCAAGAAGGTGGTAGGGGACAGAATGCGCCCCCGCAGCCGGCGGAGATTATGGGTGGTGGTGGTGGTGGTTGGGGTCGCGTGTGCGGAGAATACGTACCTGGTGCTCCAGAGGGACACGGATATTTTTGGGACCGCGTCGACGTTTGCGAACGAGAGCAATTTGATACCCCTCGACGTGACGTTTAGCGCTTGGGTGCGGTGTCGGGCGCAGGAGCGGGTGGTGTTTATGAGCGACGGGAACTACATGTTTTCGCCGTACATGTTCACGGAAGACACGATCACGGCCTTGGCGATCGACAACCAGATATTTCGGGCGGGCGCGAGCGCGAACGTTACGACGGGGTGGCACCACTTCGTGTCTGTTGTGGACCGGCAAAAGCAGCACCTGCACTATTTTTTCGACGGCCAAGAAGTGGGCGAGGCCGTGGATCTCAACGGCGAGTGGGGGGACGGGGAATCGTTCGGGCCGGACGGCACGGCCGACGGGCTGGTGTTCGGACGGTTCGCGAGGTGGAGCGACGAAGGAACGCACCTCGAGCGCGTTTGGCCGTGGGCGGGGGTCTACGGGTACATGGACGAGATCTCGTTGTGGTCCAAGGCCCTGAGCGCGGAGGAGATTGCGGAAGTGTATGGTAACGGTCTGAACGCGTCTCAAAGTCGCGTCGCGCGAGATTCGCTCGTGATTTGCTACGACATGGAGGAGGAAGAGGGGAGGCGGGTCGTGAAGAACCAAGGGTCGGCGGGGTCGGCGTTCGATGCGATTTTGGGGGCTTACATCACCCGCGTGTCCCCGGACTACGTCGAAGCGTGGATGGAGGAGACGGACGACGGCTGCAACGAAATAGTCGCGACGACGCTGCCGATCCGCGTCAATCCCGCGTGGAAGACGGGCAACACGGCGCCGACCTGCGACTCGCAGGCGGTCGACGTGGTCGAGGACAACGAGGTGACTTTTTATCCCTACGGCTACGACGCCGACGGGGATTGGTTGGAGTACAGTATCACGACGCTGCCCGAGCACGGGTCGTTGTGGGAAGTCGACAACGCGCGGCCCGACCGGCGCGTGAAAATCGAGGAGACGCCGTATGCGCCCGTGTTTGCGCACTTCATGTTTGCCTACGAGCCGGCTTTGGAGAGCCAAGTGTGGATCGGGATGAGGGCGTCCGACGGACTGGCGGATTCTGCCGAGGCGAAGATCGTGGTGAGCTTGATTACGGTGAACAACAAGCCGACGACAGCCCGAGGGACCACGACGGTCGAAACCCTCGAGGACACGATGTTAGCGTTTGACGTCGGGGCTCACGACGAGGATTCAAAATTCCTCACGACGCTCGTCGACACGCTCCCGAGCTCCGGGGTGCTGTACGCGGTTTACGAGGACGGGACCGCGCACCTCGTCGACTCGACCTTCGAGAGCTGGAGCTCGACGCGGCCGATCAACCAGTATGCCATCAGCGTCCACAAAGTCTCGAGCTTCTGGGAGTCGCCGGAGAACGACGAGTACGAGTACCCGTACTGGCATCCTTTTATGGCGACGGGGCCGCAATCCGTAGACGTCTACGGCGACTCGCGGCTCGCGTGGTCCCCGAGGACGCGCAACGCCGGAGCCGGCGTCTACGAGGGCGGCGACAATCTTCTGTCGTTTGGGCCCTGGGACCCGCGCACGACCTGGGAGACCGAGGGGTACTCGGAGTTTATCGAGCTCGACTTTGAAACGCGCGTCTACGTCCAGCACGTTTACGTCGGCATGCCGCGCGGCATGGGGAGCGTCGTGAGTCTCAAGGCGTGGGACAACATCACGGCGAGCTACATGGAAGTCTACTCGGGCGACGCCGACCCCGACTACGAGAGGTACATGCAACTGACGCGCCAATATTCCGTCTTCGATCCTTACCCCGTCTGCACGACGGCCTTCAAGGCAAACCGCGTTCGCATCGAGCTCGACAGCGTCACCGTCGCCGACTGGAACGAGATCGACTACGTCGAGCTCGTGGGCACCGAATCAAAGCAGTCCGCCATATTTCGGGTCGACGACGGCTACGCCCACTTCGTCTACGTGCCAAACCAGGACTTTGCCGGCTCTGACGAGTTCACGTACCGCGTATGCGATTGCGGCTCGACCCGATGTTCCGAGACCGCGACGGTCACCATCGACGTCATCGGCGTCAACGACGCGCCACAAGTCCCGTCGGAACGCCAGCGCGTCGAGGTCGGCTGCGACGTCGCGGGAAGCGTCGGAAGTTTCGCGCTCCGAGCCTCGGACGTCGACGCGAACGAAACTCTCGCCTACGTCCTCACCTCGCCCGCAACAGGCGGCTTTGGCGGCGGCAGTACTGATGATGATGATGCTGGGTTTTCGTTGCTTACGGTTGATGCTGCTTCGGGGGTTGGCGGCGCGGTGATCCTAGAGTTTCCGTACGCGCTTCCCTCGAACGTCGCGTGGTACGAATTGAAGAACTCGGACGCGACGTGGGCAAACTTCAGCTACACCGTCTTCGACCACGCGGGGGCGCGCGCCGCCTCAAACGGCACCGTCACCATAACGTGTCGCAAGAACGAGTGCAGCCCGGGCTCGTACTACGACGGCACCGAGTGCGCGCCGTGCCCGCCGGGTCGGTTCGCGGACGACGTCGGCGTGCGGTCGGCGTGCGAATTGTGCCCAAAAGACGAGTTCAGCTCGGGCTGGGGGGCGACACTCTGCGTCGCATGCGGCCTCGAGGAGTACTCTACGGCCGACCGCGGCGCGACCGAGTGCACGTGCCTCCCCGGAGCGCGCAAGGACGGCCAAGGCCGGTGCTCTTTGTGCACGCCCGGGAAATATTCGGACGTGGTCGACGCCGAGAACTGCACCGATTGTCTCCCCGGAAACTACCCGACCGACTCGGCAAACGACACCGACGGCTCGGGCGTCACCTTCGGGGCCGAGGCCTGCGTCAAGTGTCCGCGCGACACCTTCTCCGAAAGCCCGGAAACGGCGCTCTGCGCCCCTTGCCCCCTCCTCCGGGCCTCCGAGCCGGGCTCGACCGCCTGCAGCGAATGCGTCCAGTTCTACTACCTCAGCCGCTCGGAGGAGGAGTGCTTGCTCTGCGACACCCACGTCACCTGCGATCCCGGCACGACCCTCGCGACCTGGAACCTCGACGAGGGTTATTGGCGCGCCGATCCCTCGACGACCCAAATCTACCAATGTCCCGCGACCTCGAGCTGCATCGGCGGCGCGGGTGCGACGGGCGACGACGACTCGATATGCGGCGACAACTTCGTCGGCAGGCTCTGCTCCTTGTGCGGCCCCACCTACCACCTCAGCGGCACGCGCTGTCGTCGCTGCAAGGAGAGCTCGACGCACTTCGTCTACACCTTTGTCGCGATCTCGACGGTCGCCCTGGTGGCGCTTCTCCTCTTCTTCTCGGGAAAGCCCGCCTTCATGGTCGACCTCGCCAAGGCTGTCTCCGAGTCTCAGCGCAAGCGTCGCATGCACTCGCAGCGCCTCCAGCGCGACGTCCTCGAACGCCGCCTCCTCGTCCACCCCGAAAGGTCGTCTGTTGCTCTTATTGATGGAGACGTCTCGCCCGTCGCCAAGTCGGTCAGGCACAAGAAGAACGCTTCCTTCTCAGGAGGAGGAGGAGGAGGAGGAGGAGCACCCCCGATCGCCGATTCTTCGAACGACAACACCGCCGCCGCCGCCGCCGAGGGACCACCGCGAGCCGCGACGAGCGTCGAGGCGGGGCCGGCCGACCGGAAGACCGAAGAAGAAGGAGAAGAAGACAAGCAAGCCCAGCAGCAGCAGCAGCAGGAGAGGAACAAGCGCAAGTCGCGGAGACTGATGAAGAAGTTGTCGTCGCTTCGGTCGATGGGGGGAACGACGACGACGACGACGAGACCGTTCTCGTCGCTGAGGTCTATCGAGTCGGGGAAGCAACGCAAGCTGGAGAACGCGCAGAACTCGGTGACTTTCATGCGGCTCTACGCGATGCTGTCGGTCAAGTGGAAAATAGTGATTTCGGCATTCCAGATCCTCGCGTCGAACAGCACCTCGTTTCTCATCAAATGGCCTCCGGTCGTGAGTTTCTTGCTGGGATTTCTGTCGATCCTCAACGTGGACATCCTCTTCATTCCGCAATTCGCTTGCCTCCGGCGCATCAACCACTACAACCAGCTCCTCGCGGCCACGGGCCTGCCGCTCGCGCTGATCGCCGTGATCGCCTTCTTCATCATCGTCCCGCTCGACACGCTCGCCAAGGCCAAAAAGTGCTGCTACGAACAGCAGCATTCCAAGGTCGCTCTCGCGGTGATCGTGCTCTTCTTCGCCTATTCCTCGGCGTCCCAGACCATCGCGCTCACCTTCGTGTGCCAACACTTCGAGGAAGCCAACGAGAGCTACCTCCGAACCGACCTCTCGATCCGGTGCAGCGGGCTCACCTACCAGCTCTGGTTCGCGTACGCGGTCGCGATGATGTTCGTCTGGCCGCTCGGGATTCCTTTGCTTTTTTTCTGCCTCTGCTGGAACCGCAAGGCCCGCATCGACCCCGTCCGGATGACGAAAAAACACGTCGACGTGTCGTTGGCGACCAAGACGGAGGCGGTAAACCGCGCCGTCGCGCAGCGGCAGTTCGACCCCGACATCCACGACATCAAGGCCCTCTGGATGCCCTACGAGCCCGAGTTTTGGTACTGGGAATCGGTCATTAGCGGCCAGCGCATGCTCCTGACCTTCGTGGCGTCTCTCGTAAAGCCCGGGACCCCCGTCCAGCCGATATTTTGCCTCTGCGTCGCGATTTTCTTCCTGCGGATCCAGAGCTTTTACAATCCGTACTGCCACGACCAGGACGACGTCCTCGCCGAGGCCCTCGCCTGGATGCTCATATTTTTTTACGTCCAGGCCCTCATGTTCATGCTCGGCTACGTCAGCGGCTTGACGATGGACGTTCTGTTGTGCGTCTCTATCGGGATCGCGGTCCTCGGAAGCGCTTTTTTGCTCGTCACCGACATCCAACGCGAGATCCGCTTTTTGACCCTTTTTCGCAAATGGGTTGACTCGACCCTAAAGACGCGTCGCGAGCGTAGACCCTCGAATCGCCGCGACAACGCCGCCTGCTACGTCGTCGCCGCGCAGCGCGCGACGCGAGAAATCAAAGAATACTTCGGCGACGATGCCGCCGCGTCTCCCGCCGGCAGCAAAGTCGCCGCCGACGACGCCGACGACGCCGACGACGCCGGCGACGCCGGCGCCGAGGAGGAGGAGGAGGAGGACCTCGCGGTCGTCCCTGTCCCTTCACTTTCCCGCCGGGACCACAGGGACAGCGTCGAGCTCGAACGCATCGCCGAGTCCGCCTCGGACACCGACGACGACGACGTGCTCGATCCCCCGAGTTTCTTGGTGAGTAGCGAGAGGCGGGCCGTCGCGCCAGCCGTCGCCATTGACTACTCGGACTCGGACGCCTTCGCCTCGCTCACCTGCGGCGTCAAGTCCGCGTGGTCCTCCCCCGTCGTCGCCGACGACGCAGACGACAGCAGAAACCTGCCGATCTGCGGCACCGTCTCGGGCTACTGGACCTAGTAGGAGCCAAAAAAAAACCAGCAGCTTGAAAGTCACAATTTTGGTGGTCACAGACGATGACCGCGCTCGAACGCGTCCTCCTCCAAGCCCCCCCCCCCCTTGCTCGAGACGACGACGGCGGCGACGGCGAGGCACGCCTCCGACTCGGAGCCCCCCCTGGCAACCAACCAACCAACCAACCAACCAACCCTCGGACCGGAAGCGAACGCGTCAATTTTCATCCTTTTCCACGATATTAAAAAAATAAATAAATAAGTAAAAGTGCATCGAAACAAGAGCTCTTTAGCCCGTCCGTCAGTCAGTCAATCGTCCTTGCAGAGGCTCTGGTAGGTGCGGCCGAGGAGGAGTCGGGCGGCCTCGGCGAGGTCCTTGTCGGTGTCGAAGTCGTCAGGATCGAGGGGGGCGGCGAGCTTGATGACGATCTCCGCAGGTCGAATCATGTTGGAACCGACGGGCCAAACGTCGTCGGTGCCGCGCATCGCCACGCAAACGACAGGTACCTTGAGTTTTTTGGCTAGATCGAAGAACGCGGGCTTAAACGGCATGAGCTTGGAGACGTGGCCCGCTGCCTCCATCGCCTTATCGAGGTCGTAGCCCATCCTCGTGCCCTCGGGAAAGAGGCCGACGCTCGTACCTGCCTCGAGAACGCGCGATGCCTCGGCAAGCATCTTTCCAACGCTGCCTTTTACCGTACCCCAGCCGCCCTTGCTCGCGTCGAAGGCGATCGCGAGGTCGCCCGCGCGACGCATAGCCCAGCCCCCAAAGGGGACGGTGAAGATGGAGGCCTTGGCAACGTACTTGGCCTCGATCGGCAGGAGCCCGGCCCCCAGGGCGAAAGGATCCATAAACGACCTGTGGTTAGCCACGAAGATCGCGGCCCGCTCGCCAGAGACAACCTCGGGCGGCGGTATCCACGAGTCCGCGGACCGCCGCAGCCGCACCCCCGGCGTCAATGACGTCACGATGCCGGCGCACCCGATTCGCACCAGGTAACCGCACACGCGACCGCGCCTCTCCTTAGTCATCAACAAGCCGATCGTGTACGTTACCACGAGTTGGCTCACCCACGTCAATACGAATCCCGTCACCATGTTGGCGTAGAAGCACAGGGTTGTCACCCGACTCCCGCGGGGATAGTCCGCGAGCATCGGCGGACACGCGAGAGCCGTTCGCATCGCGCGTGTTGACATCAGCCGGTCCCTCGAGAACAACAGGGGCAGCAGCAGCCTCAGATATGATGACGTCAACTACATCCCAATTCATGACGTCAAAAATAATTGGTGTCA
The DNA here is from genome assembly GCA_029834535.1 of Chrysophaeum taylorii. Taxonomy (NCBI): domain Eukaryota; class Pelagophyceae; order Pelagomonadales; family Pelagomonadaceae; genus Chrysophaeum; species Chrysophaeum taylorii. Next base: position 207,352 of record JAQMWT010000370.1, read on the forward strand.
GCTGTATACACCCTCATTCCAATACCAGTGTACGCGGCCATGGCCAAAATTATTTCGGACCGAAGTCGGAGCTAGCCGGGCGCCGAAGGACGCACCCAAAAAGCGCCGGTTCAAGGCGACGACAGATGCCGTTGGTGCCAACCACACTTTCGGCGGCCTTGAAATAAAATGCTCGTCGAAGAACGAACTTTGGGTGGAATAATGAATGATTGGGCTCAGAGGGAAATGTCGTTCGACGAGGACAAGTACGTCTGGACTGTGAGTCGCTGCTGACGGAGGCATCTCAAAAGGTCGTGATGCGCCGGTCGGCACGAATTCAGAGTTTCGTGTCGCCCGCGGGCGTTGCGAACATCGACTATTTCGACGAGACCGACTATTTCGACGAGGCCGAGTTCGAGAAGGCCATCGTCGAGTACCAGTCAGTCCTCGCGCGAAGTCAACCTCAAGGAGAGGCTGGCATCCTGCCGGTGACGAAGCCGACTCGCAAGACCGAAGTCTCCAGGATAAAGGTCGCCGACAACCGTATGATTCGCAGAGCACGGGGGGGGGTTTTAGGAGGCCGAGGCCAAGCATCAGCGCGCGGAGGAGCGCTCCCAAAAGCGAGATCGAGGGACCAACAACTCTACGCGCGTCTCATGCCCGCCTGGTATATCGAATGCAAGGATGGCTGTGACTGCGAGGACCTCTTCCGATCTCGAGCGTCGCGATGCCAGCCGCCTCATCCAGTGCGACGACACTTGCGGCGGCGACCTGAAGAATCGAATCGACCCTGCGAGAGGAAGAAGTGCGCGAAGGAGCGCGTGGCGGCCGCTGACGATGGTGCTTGTTGCTGATGATGATGATGGTGCTGCTGCCGATGACGGCGTCGACAGGCTGACGGATGCAGAACAGGACGAGCACCTCGACTTTCGCGCTGCTCCGGTCGACTTCCTTATTCCTACAGACGTCTCTCGACCTAGTTCCGCGTCCGCCGTGCTCTAACTGCGTCTCGTTTAATGGCTTGGCAGTTCACGTGCCGCGTTGTTTTTTGTGTTTAGGACCCCCGGGCCGTGACGCCACAGTCCATCAAAACTCTCTCAGAACAGAGCACTAGCTGCTTTGGGAAGTGCGGGGGGACTTTTGGGGCCATCTTTGGTCGCGTCGGCGGCGTCGCTCGTGTCGAGGGCTGTCCGCCCTCGCAAAAAAAAAGCAATCCTTCGGTTGAAAAACTACAGTAGCCCTTTCGCGAAGAGAAAAATTAACAACGAACGGTAACGTGACGAAGCTGTGACACTACTTACCCCTGCACCACGTCCCCATTATAGTTCTCACATCCCCCTTTTCAGTTCTCACATGGTATAGCCGGTGTACTACAACGTTGATATCCATGAAAACCGCGACATGAACTTCACGCAACTTTACGAGCGCATTACCGATGTCTACATGGGCCGTGGGGATCGCGTAGCGCACTTCCTCAACAAGTTCATCATCGGAGTATACAAGTTGCTCGGCATGGTACCTGATCCGACGTACCCTCGAGTGTGTCCTCGCATTTGACTACGTGCATCGTGCTTCAAGACTTACTGGCTTTGTCTTATCGTCTCGCGTTTCGTACCGATGAATGTGGTTGTACCCTTGAGAAGTTCAACAACAATCAATTTAGATGGCATGCACAACCACTTCCGCCGCGCTATCCGCCGCGTCGTCAGCCACAACCCCGACTTCAGACTCTTCCAACTGACCTACCCTATACACTCCCCTTTCCCACCACCAACCTGGCTCTACTCGATTCCGACGCACTACCCATTGTCCTTTTGGCGGCTGCAAGGACCACTTTAAGGTGGACTGCCGCCATGTTCAAAGTTCCTAGCTATTCCACGACAACGCCCTACCCACCATCGCCGTTCTTCTCAACAGCGCAACACTCCCAATGACTCCAACAACACCCAACAACACCAACCCACCAACACCAGTAACACTACCTTTTCTGCTCCTGTGCCTACTCCAACCTTGACTGATTCTAGTTCCACTCCGCCGCTTTTCTTAATACCACCACCTATTACACATCTTTGCACCTTTCTGCCAATCAAGATAATTCCAAGTCAGCGTGTGTACCGCCGATTTTCTGACGCAAGCACATCAACAACCCCATCCCACGGAAGCACCTCGTTTTTGTGAAGGAAAAGTGTTTTTGTGGAAGCCCCTCGTTTTTGTTTTTAGCTCCCATTGCACAGGCGCCCTTCGTTCTGTATTTTCCGCTGTTCGTTGCTCCTCTCCTCGTTCTGTATTTCCCCCTCGTCGTTGCTCCCCTCCTCGTTGTCTTTTCACCTCGTCGTTGCTCCCCTCCTCGTTCTGTATTTCGCCTATTCGTTGATCCACTCCCCGTTGTGCATTTTCAGCTATTCGTTGATCCACTCCCCGTTGTGCATTTTCACCTATTCGTTGATCCACTCCCCGTTGTGCATTTTCACCTATTCGTTGATCCACTCCTCGTTGTGCTTATCGGTTCTGGTAAAACCAGCGAATCACGTTCCATCGCGCATTTCACCCGCCACAACTATGCTGTGCCTGTCAATTTTTCGCGTGCGCAGCTTTCGTGCTTCCTACGTGGTTTGATCGCTCATCTTCGGGATCCTGGACCGACGCTTCTTTGCTGTGCTATTCGGCTTCTTCGTCTACGGTATCAACACAATGTTGTGGTTCTCCTTCGCGCACTCTCGCCTTTTTCGCCGCTCTACCTTTAAAATTCGGTTTTGCTATCGAAGTGAATTCCGTGCTCCGCACCCGCGACGCTATCTGCACTGTTCTTACGTGTCACTGCGACGCTATCTGCAACGTTCTTACGTGTCACCACTGTTTTGCCACTCTCGCCAACTTCTACCGCAGTCTATTCGAGTATGACGAACAAAGATCGCCGCTTGCTCCTCAAACGTTGGCCCATATGGCAACTTCGTTCTTGCGAATGCGACAACGGGCCACTTTCTTATCTGCCACAGCAGGCTGGCATATAGCAGCCTGGTCTACCCGTGTTCGTTCCTTACACCGCTGGCGCGTCCGAAGTCTTCCATATTCGCGTACAGGACGCGGTCGTGCCCATGGAAACTTGCTCGCGCCACAACAACCAAACACCCAACGTTCGCATCAACCCTGTTTACGCCTGTTTTTGCTTCAGTCGCCTCCGAGCATCGTCATAACCTGGTCACCATACAACATATCTGCCCAACGGCAACGTTCTCATCAGACGTCTGGTACTCTGCCATCATATGCACTTTTGTTGCTATTGTTTTTCAGACCTCGATTTTTTTGCTGACAGTTTCGCTTATCAGATTTCCTGCAATGTCAACCACCGAAGGAATTTCAACGTTGTTCTGACTTTCCTCGATCACGCTTCCAAGCTCTCGTCTACTGTTGCCCCATTGTCACCTGTTCTTCCACTGTTGCCCCCTTGTCCCCTGTGTTTGATGAGAATGCGCCGGTTTCACTGGGACTGATCACCCCATCGCGTGAACCGACCATTCTACGAGCTCATGAACTCCGACGAACCAAAGAGAGAAAACAACAAAACGTGCACAACAAAGTCGAGCCAACCAGAGCCGACAAAACAACAAGCATGCAAAACAAAAAAAGCATGCAAAACAAAGTCGAGCCAAACGGAGCCGACCGCGCAAAGTCGACAAAAAAGCGCACATTATTCAGAAACAAATGGAGAACCAACTCAAACCCACAATACTGGCGTTTTACCACTCACTGTCGATTCTGTGTCATCTTGTCATTCCCTTCGATTCTGTGTCGTCTTGCCATTCCCTGTACGTTTATTATTCTAGCTTTCGTTTGTTAGTTTATTATGCCTTCCTTCCCCTCTCCAAATCCTGCACGTCGGTTACAAGCCATTGCCAAAGAATATCATTCCCTCGGTCATTGTTCGCGTTCCTTCTCCTTTTTCTGGCACCATCTGCCCTTTGAAGTGGGTCCACCGCACGAAGTATGAATCTGGCCGCTTCAAATCGTACACTGCTCATCTCGTTGTCCGCGGTTACACACCCAGGTTCACGGCATTGCTTACCACACGACACGTACCGTCCTGTAGATGTCATCTCTGCTTTCATACAAGCCCCTGTCTGGCGTTGCTGTTCACGACTGGGATTTGCACAACTTGGACGTCAGCTCCGCTTTTATCCAAGCTCCCATTGAACAACGAAGACATCTATGTCTGGCCACCCGAAGGTTATGCTCCTCGCCAACCCACCGATGGTTCCAAGATCGTTTACAAACTCCGTCGCTCTTGGTATGGTTGCAAACAAGCTTGTCGTAATTTGTGGGTTTTTTTTTGGCACGCTTTCTCGTCAATGACTGTGGCTTCGTCCGCGGATCTGGTGACACTTGCCGTTACAAGCTCGTGCTTAATTCTACCGTTGTCCTACGTCTCGTTCTTGTCGTTGATGATCTTGTTGTGGCGCACCCTCATCCTTGCCTTGGTCATTACCAAGCCTTCTTCCTCCGTTTCCGAACCTTCACTGACGTCAACGAGCTTGATCTCACCACTTACGTTGGTCTCCGCATTACGCGTGCTCGCGCACAACCAGACTTGACTCCCGCTCCCAAAGTTCTTCCTCTTTCTGCTGCGGCTGCTTCTCCTGCATCTGGTTCCCCTGCTCGCGTCTTCATGGCTGCATCCCTTGATATCACTTGGACCGTCACTCAGTGTGCGCGTTTTACAGACAATCCTGGTAAACCCCACTGGCACGCCTTATCTCATACCCTCCGTTATCTCATTGGTACTCAAGATCTTGCCCTTGTTTTTGGTCGCGCTTCTTAAACCCTTCGTCTCTGTGGTTATTCCGACTCCAGCTGGGCCGACGACGACCCTGATGACCGCCACTCCACAACGGGTTTTTTGTTTTCTCCTTGCTGGCTCTATGATATCCTACTGCTCACGCTCGCAATACCTCCTCGCCCGCTCCTCTTTTGAAGAAGCTCAATTGCTCGCTCTTTACGCCGCCGCTACTGCTGAGCTCTCTTGGCTTCTCAAACTTTTTGATGCCTTTGCACTCCCTCGTCGCACGGTACTACCAATGTATGTCGTCGATAACAGAACCACCGTCACCCAAGTCCGTCTCCAATGTCTCGCGCGGCGCACCCGCCATATTGATATTCGTTTTTACAGCACCGCCGAATATCAGCATCGCAACCACAACATTGATCTCCAACACATTCCCTACCTTGACAACCTTCGCGATATATCTTCACCCGCAGTACGGAAGCCCCTTCCTTCCTCCGGCTTCGTGACTTCGTTACCTCACCTCGTGACTTCTTCGCCCGATATCTCTCATATGTTTCTTTCTGCCACAGTGCCTCTCCACACGTCTCTTTTCCTTCAAACTTCTCTTCTGTGAGCGCGTCTCGCTTATCCCTTTTTTTCCTTCTCTTTCTTTTTCAGCACCTGTGTGAGGACGGACCTCACTTACTTACCCCTGCACCACGTATCTCGTACCCCTACGTCATTCCCTTATCTAGTCTAACGCCCCATTCTAGTCGTAACAAACAAACAATTGCCGTTGTGAAGTTTTGAGAGTTCGAGCGTGCAACAACAGGGCTGAAATTGATTCATTCGTTCGCTCGAGACGAAATCTCGGAAAGGTAGGTCGCAGCACTTATTAGCCGAGGAGACGCGGGAATTCGTCGGAGTAAATATTTGCGCACGCACGCGAAGCCTCCTCCTTTTCCCTGTCCACAGAGGAGACGAGCTCAAAATTCGTGCTGTGAGTAAGGATCCAAATCTGATCACTTCTCGACCGTCCAACCCGAAACCTTGGTCGATCCGAGGATTCTCGCCTCGTCGAGAACTACTCGATGATGGATCGCGCCAACAGTCAGACTTTTTTTAAGAAGAGCCCGCGGCGGCGGCGGCGCAGGTTTTTTTTCGAAGAAGTCGGGAGTGGCGGTCGCAGCAGCACCACTGAAGGCTTGGCGGCGAGGTAGGCGCGCATGTTCGCCAAGGTGCGCCACTTGGAGTTCGAAACGCGACCCCACGGGTTGTCGTCGTCGAGGTCGAGGACGGCAGGGGCGAGGGCCCTGCCGATTCCGCGCCAGGCGTCGGGACCGAAGGGCTCGACGTGGCGGCCCCGGGGTCGCTGCTCGGGGGAGGCCTCCCTTGCCCTCGAGGCGGGGACGTGGTTTATCGTCTTGGGACAATGGTAGTTGCACTCTAGCGTGTAGGCGGCGACGAGGCCAGCGTATTCGCGCACGGCGACGCGCGCGGCGCCGCGCGCGCTCGAACCGTCGCAGTCGACGCGGAGCATGTGTTCTTTCGAGAAGTTGCATCCATCAAAGTCGAAATAAGGCGAGTTGACGGAGAGAAGGAGAGGGTAGAGTTTGTTTTGGACGACGTCCTTGGGATCGTCGAGAGCGTTTCCGTAAGCGAACGCGCCGCGCTTCGTCGCGTGGGCGTGGAGATCCAAGAAGAGATAGAGGGGGCAGGCTTTCGCGAGAATCATGAGCGCGGCCTGTGCCGGGTAGACCCGGTGGTCGGGCCACGGGTAGTAGACGCGATTGAGGTTGACGCCGCGCGCGTCGCGGCGGTAGTGTCCTCGCGCGACTCCGTCTGGATTAAGCATCGGGACGATGCGCCAAACGTACTTTGCTCTCAGTCGTTGCGACCGCGCGTCCTCGGCAAGAAGCACATCGAGCAGGCCTTCCAACACGAAACTGGCGGGTGTCTCGCCGGGATGGACTCTGGCCCCGACGAGAATCGTCGGACGTCGACGACGAAACATAAGCTTCTCGGCCGGCTCGATGCCAGCTCTCGCGTCCGGGAAGAGCCAGGTCTCCTCATCACCTAAAAACGTCTGGTCGTCTTCCTCAGATGAGGAGGAGGTATTTTTTGGGTCGGTAATTGTGACCAAGTCGACGCGACGACCCTCGAGACTACGGCAGAGCAGTTGGCGGCGGAAGTAAACGCCGCGCTTCGACGCTAGGACGCTCGCGTCTACGAGACTTTTCTCGAGATCCTCGCAACTATACGGATACGTAAAAGCGAAGGCTGCTTCTTCCTTGGCCTGGAATTCGTATTCCCACTGAACTTCGCCCGAATCGCGACGCTCGCGATAGTCTACGGGCGTCGAGAGCCTCGACCAGCCCGTTCCGTCGTCGACGACGACGCGAAACCCAAACCGGTACAAGGCGCCTTGCTTGTTCATATTCACGATCTTAAATTTCGATTTCTGATGCTTTTCCGCACGCACCCGAAAGTGGAACCACGTGCAGCTGCGTGTCTCCTGAGGCGTGCCCTCGCAGTCGCGCGCGATTTCTAGCTGGTACGTCCCCTGGACAAATCTCGCGCATTTCAAGTTGCCCGAATCGAAATCGCTCGAAAACACCAGCCCTTCGCACGCGTACTCCTCGAGCCGCACCAAAGAAGGTGGGGCCCCCGTCATCTTCTCCTCGAGATCTTATCTTGTATCTTTGCAACAACAACAACAACAACAACACACCACACAACAGAGGGGTAAAGAAAGAAAGCCGCCGGGCCCGCCGGTGCGCGCCTTTTTTATTTAAAATTATATTAACTCGATACTTTAGTAATAACTAACTACTAAAGTTAAAAAAGTTTGAAAATGCAAGAGGGCACACATCTTTTTTGGATTCGTGATCCGTTGTGCGGGCCGTTTGCAGGAGGAGCAGCATATCTATCATCTCCAAAGAGAGGACAGAGATGCCTGTGAGACGTGAAACGATTCGGAGCGAATCGGTCCGGAGCAAGAAGAAGGTCGCGCGGGTGTTCCGGAAGCGGGTCGCGAAGATCACCGGCGTGCGGCACTTCTTCGGGAAGACCGAGGCCGCCTTTGGGGGGGAGGAGCAGCCAAAGCCCCTGCCGAAGAAGGTCGTCGCCGCCGCCGTCGTCGTCGTCAAAGAAGAAGAAGAAGTTCTCCCGCCGCCGCCGACGACGATAAAAAAGGAGGTGGACTCGAAAATCAACAACAAGGAGGCGCCCGTCCATGAGGAAAAAGAAGAAAGCTCTCTGCGGTTTTTGTCGGCAGAAGAAGAAGAAGAAGAAGAGGAAGTGGTGGGGGCGATCGCGGTCGACTGCGGGTCGCACGGGACGCGGGTCGGGGCGGCCGGAAGCGATAGTCCGTCGGTCGAATGCCTGTCGATCGTCGGGACGCGCAAGACGGCCATGGCAGATGGACTGCTCCCGGACGTATCTTTCGGCGAAGACGCCGAACGGGCGTCTGCCGCGTACGACTTGGCGATTCCCGTGGAGAAGAGCTTGGTCGTGGACTGGGACGGCGCGGAGAAGCTGTGGAAGCACGCGATCGGGTTGTCGGGATTTCGGTCGAGTCGGATCATCGTGACTACGGGGGTTCTGGCGCCGAAAGCGACGCGCGAGCGATTAGTGAGGACGTGCGCGGCGATGGGGTTCGCGGACGTGCATTGCGGCGTCGCGCCCGTCCTGGCGCTGTTCGGCGCCGGGTATACGACGGGCTGCGTGGTTGATTGCGGTCTCGAATCCTCGCGCGTCGTTCCGGTGTACGACGGCTACGCGCTGCCTCACGCGATCGTCGTCGACCCTTCGCTCGGCGGTCTCTCGGTCGACGCCCACGCCGCTCGAATTTTGGAGACCGCGGGCCTCGCGTTCCGGAACAACGAGGCCGCCCTCAGAGCGGGCGAGGTCCTCAAAATTCGAGCTGCGACCGTGGGTATTCCGGAAGCTGGAACGACCGTCGAACTCCCGCTTAAGTGTCTCGCGGCTTCGTCCCGGCACCGCCAGGTCGTGGAGATCGGCGTGGACGAGAGGGCGGCGATGGGCGAGACGCTCTTTGTGCCGCAGGTCGCCAACCGGTCGATCGAATCCCCTGGTCTCGCGGGCGTCGTCCTCGCGGCCGTTACCAAGTGTTCCATAGATCTCCGTCGCGCGATGTACGAGGGTATTTTTTTGGTAGGCGGCGGGTCCCTCATCCCCGGCCTCCCCGAGAGGCTCGACGTCGACCTCAACCACCTCGCCGCCGCCAACGTCGACGTTCAAGTCACCGCACTCGAGAATCGCAAGTTCGCCGCCTTTCTGGGCGCTTCCGTCGTCGCCGACCTCCCCGACTTTGCCTCCAACTGGATCTCCCGCGAGGACGCGGAGGACGACGTCGCCCTCGCGGCCCGCCTCGACCAGACCTCCTACAACTGTTAAATCACGAATATTTCTACCTGGAGGTGGTGGCTCGCGATTCCGGCCGCGATCCCTCCGCACGCAACCACGAAAGGCAGGGCCGCGGCCAAAGCAAGGTTAGGTTGTTCTTTTGCTTGCAAAAGGAGACTAGATGATGATGTTTTCCAGTCGGCCATTTGCTTCTCCGAAGGACAACCGACCTCGTAAACGATTCCGTCCGTCGCCCGAAACAAACCTTCCGACAAGCCAAGGTCGCCGCCCGGCGCGGCCTCGAGCCGTACGGTGGCGCCGTCCACGATCCCGCGCACCCCGCCCTCCTCGACGTACTCCCAGGGATCCACCAAGGGCAAAACCGGCAACCCGTCACCCCCCCACTTCTCGCGCAACGCTGTCCCCGACGCCTCCCCGAGCTCCCGCGCGAGCCGCCGCCACGCGACAAACCCCGTCGACGACGACGCTGCTTTCACGCGGTCGGCGAGGGCCCACTCCCGCGCGAGGGACAGCGCCTGCGCGCCGCTCACCACCAACAGCCCACCAATCATCTTCTTCTTCTTCAACTTTCTTTCGCTTGAACCAAAAGAAGGAAGGAAGACTTTTTTTTATGGATCAATGATCGATGCGAAGTGGTCGTGTTCTTGCGGGAAGTGCGAGGTCGCCGTCAAGGGCGCCGTCATCGACGTGTGCGTGTGCCACTGCAACATCTGCCGGAAGTACACGTCGCAGCTGTTTAATGCGGAAGTCGTACTCCCGGATGGATGCGTCACGGTCACCAAGGGGTCTTTAGTTTCTCACCAAACGAGCCCAGCAATGCTACGGTATCACTGCGGAGGCTGCGGCTCCAATTTGTACGAAAAGGGGACGAGCTTTCCCCTCGAGTTCGCGCCGCTGGTTGCGGTATTGGGGAAAAACAACTCCGTGCCGAGCCACCTCGCGCCCAGAAAACACATCTTCTACGACGACCGCGTCGTCGACGTCAACGATGACCTTCCCAAGTACGAGGGCTTCGACGTGGACTACGCGAAGGATCCCCCCGAAAGCATCCCTCCGATCCCCGATCACGTTTTGGCCGCGACAAAACTCGCGGTCACGATGTAGCGGCGGTGGTAATAATGGACCGTTTGATGCGGCGGACGTAGTCGTGCAGAGGCCCGGGGGCGAGTTGCTCGTAGGCACCCGGGGTGGAAGGGGGCTCCCCGTAGCGCCGCGGGACCCCCAGGAGGATGAGGTTGAGGTCGGCGTTGAGGAGTCGTTCGTCGTACGCTCGGCGGGCCTCGGCGGCGCGCAGTCGGCGGTCCATGACCTCGACCAATCGCGCGCGGTCGTACCGGAGCGGCGCGACGAGACCCACCGTGTCGCGGATCATCGCCTCCTTGATGAGGCAATCGAGCCTCGTGTCGCGGGCCATCGACGGCGACGCGTTGACCTCCAGCAGCCACGGGCGCATTCCTTGGTCCAAAATCACGTCGTACCCAAAAACCTCGAACGAGTTGGGTTGGTGCGGGATGCTGTCTTCGACACACACGAGAGACTTGAGCACGAGAATGCAAATCTCGCGCCACGCGTCGTCGAACCAACCTCTTTCCACCGCGCGAGTTGCCTCGAGGCGCCGTCGTAGGTACTCGAGACTGCACTTGGTGCCGCCGGCTTCCTCGGGCGACGCGAACCGGAGGGGCGCACACGACTCGCCCGATTTCCGCTGGATCGACGCGTTCGTGAGGTGCACTATCTTGTCGCGAAGCGAATCGATCGAATATTCGCGAGTCGCGACGCGCGCGAAGCCCGAGCGGTAGATAAACACCTCGAGGGGAGAAAACGAGGTCACCAGCACGTACAACCGGAGGTCGAACTTGTGGGAATCGAGGAGCAGCGGCGCGGCGAGGTACTCCTGGATGACCACGGGCTCGGAGTAACGCACGTCTTCTAAATCGCTCGCGAGACTGATGCCTCGGCCGCGCGACAGCCCGACGGGCTTCATGATCCACAGACTCCCCGGTGGTTTCGCGCGCCACGCGTCCACAAACCCGACGTAGTCCTGTGGCAACAGAAACGTCTTCGGTACGATGTCGAACGCCCCGGCCAGCCGGCGCGCCGTGCTCTCGGGCGCCACCGACACGAGCTTCTGGTACCGTCCGACGGCCCGCGCGAACAAGTCCTTCCGCGTCAGCTGCCGCGAATTCGGGTAGTGATTCACGCGCTGCCACGCAAGAAGGTGTGCGTAGTCGATTCTCGGCTTGGACCACGTCCACAGCAGGTTCCACGTCGTCTTCAGGCCCAGACCCGACGGCAGTTCCACCCAATCCGCGCACTGCCCCAGCACCTGGCTCACGATATCAAACACCTCGGGCCTCGACGAATTCACGCGAAAATGGAGCGCCGAGCTGTCGCCGGCGTACACTTCTTTGCTGCCATCGCTTTGTTCCCCAAACACCGCGCCGTAGTCGGCCATGATCGCCTCGAACGCCGCGTACAGACGCCACTGCCGCGCCATCGCCACCCGCACGTCCCCGGGTGGCGGCCGATGTCGCTTCTTCGCGCATCGAGACCACTGCGAGAAGATCGAACACCACTCGCCGTGCACCAGCCCGAAATCGATCATTTTTCTTTTGGCCAGGAACATCATCGGAGATAAACTACTTTTTTCGCCGCGACCCTTCTCGGCACCCTCTTCTTCCGCGCCGGCGGCGGCGGCGGCGGCGGCGGCGGCGGTGGTGGTGGTGGATAAAACCCCCTCAGTGATTCTATCCTCGCCGCGTGGAACAAGAGCAACCTCCTGGGTGTCCAACTCTGATTCTTTGATATTTTGAGGGCTGACACTTTCCTCTTTACCTTCGTCCAGTCTCGTCGTCTCTCGCGCGCGCGCAGAATCGTCGTTTTCAGCAGCAGCAGCAGCAGCTTGGGCATCCTGTTGTCCGGTCGGAGGCGATACCTGCGGTAGTTGTTCTTCTTCCTCCTCCTCGAGCCTCGCGTCTTCCGCAGTTACTTCCAGCTCATCATCATCATCAACAAAGGTCGTCGAAGGAGGTGCCTCTTCCGTGGGAACGACGACAACCACCTCAGCGCTCTCGGTCGTCGTCGTCGTCGTCGATAGAGGTGCCTCGAGGCTCGCCGCGCTACTGGCAGCTTCCTCGTCGAACTTTGCTGGTGCCTCTGTTTCGCGTCGAGCATCTGCTCGAGGTTCCACGATCGCCTCCTGCAGGGACTTTGGCGGTGTTTCGCGTCGAGCATCAGCTTCCACCGCCTCCTCCTCTTCAGGCTCGAGGGCCACTCGTAGTCTCGATAGCTCCAAGCCACTTTCAGCATCGCCTGGCGCTCCTTGTCGTTCCGAACAAGCGAAACTTGGGGCGTCCTCGTCGTCGTCGTCGCTGACCGACTCGCTGTCCGAAGAAGAAGAAGAAGAACAAGTAGGGCGCGGCGCGTTCGTTTTCCCGAGGCGACCCGCGCGGCGGCGGCGGCGGATCGCCCTCTGGTCGATGCGTTGCTGACGGCGCGCTTGCAGGCGCGATATCGCCGCTTTGCGGCGTTCCCGTCTCTGCTGGTCGACGGCGAGAACAACAGCTTTACCACGACAAATTTTCTTTCGTTGCTGCTGCTCGCGAGCCCGGCGCGCGAGGCCGCCGTCGCCGCCGGCGACGACAAAGGTCTTGCCCCAAGAGCTCGAGGAGGCCTCCTCCTCGAGCCGCCTCGTCGATTGGCCAAGAGATCGGCGTTTCCGGAGCTCTTCGCGAATCGCCTCGTCCTGGCGGCGGACGTAAGCTCCCAACGGTCCTTCGTCGTCCGCGAAGAGGTGCGAGCAGGACTGGAGGTGTTCGAGGCGATCGGTCGCGGCCCCGGGAATGTGGTCGAGCTGAATGAGGACATCATCGTCTGATGATGTCGTCGCGGCGGCGCCTGCTGGTGGTGGTGCTGCTGCTGCTGCTGCCCTCGCCGCGCGCATGAATTATTATTACTATTCATAATAAGTAAGTACTCACTCTCTCTCTCCTATAAATAAATAAATAAATAAGATTAACGGCCGCCAGCCAGCATATAGTATCTTCTTCTTCTTCTTCTCTGTGCGCGATACGATACTATTGTTATGGGCCTAGGGTCGCTCGAGCCCAAGTTCTTCCCGCGGCGCGCACCTCGGCAGAAATGGAGCCTCGAGAAGCTGATGGACGTGCTGTCGTTGAAGTTCGCGACCCAGAGTTCGTCGGTGCGGCGGGCTTTTCGGGGCGTGGCCGTGCCCGGGGAAGACAGGATAAACCCGGAACAGCTGAAACGGTGGCTGCACTCGCTGAATTTGGGCGTCGGGGCCAAGCTGTCGCGGCGGTTGTTTGACAAGCTCGACAAGGACGGCTCGGGGACCATATCGTACGAGGAGTTCCGGTCGGCGTTCGGCGAGACGATCAGCGGGGCGGCGTATGAGGGTCGAGAGTTCGTTTTAGGCGAAACCGAGCACGCGCAACGCGTTCGCACGATCTTTGAGGCGGCGAAGAGACGAAAGACGCCCTTGATCAGCGTCGACGAGTGCGTGCGCGTGTTGCGCGAGAGAATGGCTTCGCAACACTCCAAGGTGCAACGCGCGTTCCGGTCGCTCGACAAAGACCATTCCGGATATTTAGAAAGGCAAGAGTTTGAACGAATGCTCGCGATTCACAACGTCCGGCTCGCCCCGATTGCTTTGGACGAGCTGATAAAAAGAATCACGTCGGAGCCGACGGTGTCGTACGAGGCGTTTAAAAAGTTTTTCGGAGAAGATATCGCGGGAACGGGTTTTCAGAATTCGACGTCGACGGAGCGCGTCTGCGATCACGATCATGCTTGGGGCAAGGCGAACGCCGCCTTCGCTGCGTACATGTCGTCTCCAAAGAGACCCAAGCCCCTCGCCAAGCTCTGGACACCAGCGGAGTTTTTGGCAACACTCGAGATGGCTTTGTCGTCGCGGTCCAAGAGCGCGCGCAGGATCTTCCGCATGGTCGACGCGGATCAGAGCGGACATATTGACGCCGAGGAGTTCCACCGCGCGATGCTCAAGCTCAACATCAACCTCTCGCCGGCGGAGTCGAAGCGCTTCTTCCTCATGTTCGACGAGGACAACTCGGGCTCGATATCCTACGCCGAACTCACCAAACATATCGGCTCGATCGTCTCCGGCTACAAAGACACCGGCGTCCTCACGATGAAGGCCGTCGTCGAGGAGGCGCCGACGACGACGCACTTTGTTGACGACGCGCGGAGAACGCGACCCGCTGCTGTCTCCTCCTCCTCCTCCTCCTCCTCCTCCTCCTCGGAGGGGATTCCTGCTGCTGCTGCTGCTGCGCGGTACGCGCTCCCGCAGATGAAGGAGCTGATCGCGCGTCGGCTCGGGAACAAGTACCTCTCGGCGTGCGCCGCGTTCCGCGAAATCGACAAGGACCACACCGGCACGCTCTCGGAGGACGAGATCCGGGCGTTCTTGAAGAACCGGAACATCGAGTTCCACGACGAGGACTTCAAAGTTCTTATGAGCGACATCGGACGGCGCGACGACGGTCGAGTGCAGTACGACGAGTTCGTCAGGTCGTTTGGCGAGGCGATTTGCGGCGCGCCCTGGGAATCTGCGCAGCAGCAGCAGCAGCAGACGAGCCTCCCCGACCTCGCTGCCGAGGGCCCGCCGGTGGTGTCCAGGGCTCAAAGCGTCCTCCCGACGCTGGGGCCCGAGGAGGCCCTCCAGAAGCTTCGCGAGAAACTCGGGGAGACGACGGCGTCGGTGAACCGCCTCTTCAAGCGGTACAACAAGGGTCGCGCCGGAAAGCTCGACCCAGACCAGGTGGCGCTCATGTTCAAAAACTACAACCTAGAGGTCGCGGACATCCAGGCTGTCATTTCTCTCGTCCGAGCGCGCCACCGCGAAGAGGACGACGAAGAGATCGACGGCGGCGGCGGCCTGAGCTATCGGGTGTTCGCTGCCGAGTTTGGGCCCTCGATTGCGGGTCACCGGTACGAGGGTCTGGTCGACCCGTTCGCCGACGCGGCCTACAGACCCATCACGCTCCCGCCGCCCGCCCAGCCGGTCACTGCCGAGCAGGCGAAGACGATGTTGCTCCGCAAGCTCGCGACCAACTTCGCGCACGCGCGACGGGCCTTCGTAAACTTCAACACGGTCCGCGACAACGTTCTCGATCTCCAAGAGCTGCGCGCGGGGCTCGAAAAGTACCACATACGCATGGAGGACGCCGAATACGACAAGTTCGCGTCCGACTATCACGACGGTTCGGGCGAGATTCAGTTCGACGCCTTCGTCCAGAACGTGGGTAAGGCTGTCTGCGGCGACCAGGACCAAGGTCTCTCGATCACCTTGAAGGCGCGCGACGACGCGATCAAGCTCAAGCGGAAGGAGTTCGAGGCCAGTTTCCAGGAGATCGGCGACGCCGACGACCCCGAAGAGGACGAGGAGAAGTTGCCTTCTTCTTCTTCCAAGGCGGATGATGATGATGGTGATGATGAAGCCCCCCTACCCCCGGTTTCGGAGGAAACTCCCCCCCCACCACCACCACCACAGCATGTTGCGCAAGACAAGAAGCTCAAGCAGACGCTCGTCGTCGTATCCTCTTCTTCTTCTTCTTCTTCTAAGAAAAAACGACCGCCCGCCGCCGCCCGGCGTCGCCGGGCCGCGCTGAACAACGCGAAGACGCACTGGCGCGTCGTCGTCCAGGAGGAGGACTACGCTGCGCCGGAGACCACCACACTCCGCACCTCGGTCTCGGCCCCTCGCATCGTGTGCCACCACGCTTAAATAATCATAACTCCTTCTCCTCCTCGTCCAGGTGGTGGTGGTCGCGCGCGCATCGGAAGCCCGTATTGGCCGAACCCGAGTCAGGGGTCTGGTCCATGCGCGTCGAGACGCGGAGGGCGTGGTTGTAGGAGCCGTCGACGGTGTCGACGTAGGATCCGCCCCGAAGCGGTTTTTTATCCGGAGCTTTCGAATCGCACCACTCCCAGACATTCCCAAGCATGTTGTAGACCCCGAGGGCGTTGGGACCGTAGGCGTCGACGGGTGCCGTCCCAACGTAGCCGTCCTTCTCGGTATTCTCGAGGGGAAATTCCCCTTCCCAGCTATTCAGTTTCTCGTGAAGATCCCAGTCCCGATCCCCCCAAGGAAACGGATAGTCCTCGAGGCCGCCGCGCGCCGCCATCTCCCACTCGAGCTCGGTCGGCAGCCGGCGCCCGGCCCACCGACAGTAAGCATCGGCGTCGTTCCACGACGCGTGGACGACCGGATGGTTTCCTCGCCCCCGCAAATCTGAACCGGGGCCTTCGGGCTTGCGCCACGTCGCCCCCACGACACCCAGCCACCACGGCGCCTCCTGGACGCGCCCGAGCCCGTCGTCGCAGGCCTTTATGGTCTCGTTCGAGGCCAGGAGCTCCAGCACGAAGCTCCATCGAAACTTTTCGGCCTCGGTCGTAAATTTCGTCGCTCTCACAAAATTCTTGAAGTTTGCGTTCGACACGGCGTGGGCGTCGATCTTGAACGGCTTCACGCGGACGTGCTTGGCGCGAAGACCGCCATCCCGGGACAGGCTGCTCGGCCGCTTGTCCATGCCCGTCGCGCCGGCGATCGCCCCGAACACCTCGGCCCCGAGCGACTCTTTCAAACTGTCGATCTGCTCGCCCTCGGGGTCATCCGGCGCAAACACCTTCGCATCGTCCTCGTCGGCGAACGACGTCCCGAACGACAGCCATCCCCCTGACACCACCACCTCTTGGGCGCCGGCGCCGGCGGCGGTCACAATGATAAGGGTAAGGACCATCAATCCCTCACGTTCTTCTTGTGACCGACCGACCGACCGACCACCAGTGAGTCAGGATACGAAAATTTTAAAAAAAAAAAATCTCTCCTTTCATAATAATAATAAGATCCCCGTGGCTGGGCTGCGCTGCGGCGACACACCGGGCGCGATGGCGAAAAAAAGGGGGTGTTGGACCCAAACCCACGCGATGATTGATTGAAGGCAGCGCGCGTTCCAAAAATGCAGCGGTCCTCCTCCTTCGACAAGATGACTGCTGATCCCGTTGGTGGACCGAACGAAGCGGAAGCAGCGACAGAAGACTCTGAGGCAGCAAGCAGCCTTGAAATACTGCCCGGAGGAAAGCGTCGCGAACTGCTTGTTATCCAAGAACCCCGAGTGGAAGGAATGGATCTCGTTCTTTGATCGGCTCGCGGAAAGTTAGGTTCACCGGGACGTAGGGACCAGTCTTTGCTGCCGGAAGTCGAGGAGAACTCGCTGGTGGGGTGGGCGATATTGAAGAACCGGGACGCTGTCAGCGACCGTGAGCATGAAGGTGCGCCACAGCTTGCTGGCCTGGCGCCACCAGAACCGGAATGACGTCGGCGAGTTCGCGTCGCGTCCCGCCTTTGAGATTCTTTCCGCGAGATGCAATCGGGTTCTATTCGCGGCACTCGAAGAAGAACAACAACCGGCTCACCAAGAAAGTCCGCCCGGTATCGATCCCAGGATAGTCTGGCCTTCCGATCGGTGTCGGGGCTTGCGATGCCGACCGCCTCATCCGGTGCGACCTTAAGAAGAAGAAGAAGAAGAAGAAGTGAGCGGCCTCGTAAGGCAGGAAGAAGTGCGTGGAGGAGCACGAGGCGGACGCTGACGATTCTGCTGCTGCTGATGATGACGACGGCGGCGGCGGCGGACCCGCGGATGCCGCCTAGGCCGACGAGCACCTCGACTTTCGCGCTACCCCTGCCGACATCCTTTCTCCCACCGGACCTCGCTCCACATAGTGGCGCGTGCTCTAACTGCGCCTCCTTCTCATTTGTACAGGGCCAATAAATCATCACTGCCTTGTTTTTAAAAATATTTTTCTTTGGGTGTTTAGGGACGTCGAGCCACAGTCCGTCGTAAGTCGTAAAGACTAGAGTATTAGCTTTCCCTCGGGAAGTGCGGCTGCTGGGGCCGTCTCCCGTTGGTATGGAGGGCTGTCAGCTACGTCCCTCGCAATCAATAAGAGTTTTTTTTTTTGTAACCGGCCGGCCGCCCGTATGACCAAGTGGGCCCAGGGAAGTCGCGTCATGAGCGCAGAATGCAGGGCGAAAGAGGTAGGGGGCGATGATTCGGCCAATTAATAAGTCTGAGCCCGCCCGACCTTAGATTACGCGGCGTTGCGAGAATCGACGTGCCAAAGCGCGCGATATTATTCGACGTGTCGTTTTTGCTCGTCGACGTGCTTTTAAGCATTTCAGTGCATGTCTCAAAAAATGTTGGTCTCAGATCGAGTCGGGGGCTCACGAGCAAACGAGCTGCTGCCGTCGCAGGCAGCCGTTGAAACGCGCGACGCTCGGTGCTGGGGAACCGACGACTCGTCGTTAAATTGCCCGAGGATGCTGGCTGTCACGAGCACCATTGGTGCGGTAGAGTTGAGCGCGGGAGGTCGGTCCATCGCCGGCGCCTCTCGAACCCGGAGGAGACCTTAGTTAACATAATTCCGACATAACATAATTCCGACATTGATAGCTATCGTCGGGGACGCATTATTAACTTGAAGTTGTTGTTGTTTGTTTGAGCAAGAAGACGAAAAAAAAACGGAAAAAAAATATGGACAAAAATTGCGGAATGTGGCGAAAACCCGGCAGGAAACCTTATCCTAAGGAAAAGATCAAGAGGCAGAGCAAGAGACTAAGGAGCAGGTAACGGCGGCCGAGGCAACAGGGACCTATGTACTCAGATACTACTTTTGTTGTGTCGTGTTCTCAGCAGACGGCGACTCTAGGGTATTTTTAAACGCGAAGGATCTGTTCTTTGGGATCTTCCTCGTAGACGCTCATGCTTCGTCTCTGCGGCTGAGTAACAATCGCAAAAGCATACACCTACAAGTGCACGTTTGGGACTGAATTGCGCCGAGGCGATCAATTCGAGACGCCAGAGCAACCGACGTCCGGCAAATCAAGTGGTGGTGGTGCCTGATCACGTAGTTAATTACTTAATTAAGCAAGGGCGCCCGGCGATGATGTTCCCGTTTGCACAAATGGCTCGACATCGCCGTTGGATGTGACCAACTATGTGCCTGCCACTACTCGAAAGTACATGAAGGTGGGTAGTGAACAAGCTTAACATAAGAGTAGTGGGAAAAGGAAGGAAGATCTCTCACCAACGAAGAGCGACCTCGGCACCACCACACTGCCATTCGTTCGTTAGCACACTAGACGCGCTCTAGTTCGGACGAACGAACGAACGAATTGGATAAGTAACCGCCGCCTCTCTGCATCGCGTCGCACGCCCCGAATCGCCGTCGTGATTCGTCCGAATCATAGGTATTTCTAGTAGGTCGACGGTTTTTTTTTTTTATGAGGCCGATTCTTTCTTTTCCCCCTTCATCAGTGACTTTAGAACAAACGAAAAGCGGAATGTCAGGGGAGGGGAGCGAAAGTCGTGACCGACCCACTCTGGACGACGCGTACTTGTTGTGCAAGCCCTCTCCTCTCTTCCGAGTCTTCGGGTGTCCCGCGGCTTTTTGGGAACTTTGCGGGGCCCGTCTTTTTTGAACCAGCACCACCACCCTTGGAATAATAAAGAAGTCAAGGAATAAATGATAGTTAGCAGGTGGCAAAAAGGGTGAGCATGATGGTCATCATGAGATGGCGCACTTGCATGATGTGGCGGCGACCTGGTTCGCCACGGCGCCTGGCGCGAGGGTGGGGCACGGGGCGGTCACGGGATCCTCGAGCAAGTTGAGCAAGGCAGCTGCTTTCATTCTGTTGCTGGTGAAATCGGCTTCCTCCCGGATAGACTCGAGGCCCCGGATGATCCCCTTGTACTTCAAGATCTTGGCCTTGAACTCGGGCTTGTACTTGACGAAGTGCCACAAGAGGTCAATAGAATCTCGGTCGGTGTCGTTGTGATAAGGTCTGATGACGAAGGGCACGATGACGTCGATGCCGTCTTCGGCGGCGATGTGATCGAGGTTCTTGGGGGTTATGGCGAGGCACACGAGCAAGCCGACGAAGGCGCGGCGGTCCTCGCGGTTGGAGGTCTTGAGGAGCCTGACGAGGGTTTTGATAGTTCCGGTTTCCGCGATGCGCTCGACGTTCCGCACCGAGGCTCGGGCGAGGACGGTCAGGAGGCGGGCCGTGATGCAGCGCGCGCGCCGGGGGCTGTTGCCCTGGAGGATGCCGACGAGGGCGGTGATCGCGTTGTTTTTGACGATCTCGTCGCAGACGTGTTCGTCGCCCTTGACGAGGCCGACGAGCGTCTCTCCGGCGTGCTCGACGATGGACCAGTTCACGGCTTCCTCGCCGTGTTCGTCGGTTAGCGACTCGGCCGCGTCGACGAGTTGGACGAGGCGAATGGCCGCCGTCGACTTGTTGTCGGCTTTTTGGAACGCGTTCTGGAGGAGCGTCCGCGTGACCGCGAGCTGCGAGTCGAGGGTCTCGTTGTCGTGGCCCTCCCGCATGTGGATCAGCCGGAGTAGCGCATTGTAGGCCGGCTCTATGCGGAAGACGCACTTGCTGTCGTCCTCGGAACACACCTCCCCGTCAAACTCAAAGTCGTCGTTTTCGTTTTCGTCGTCGTCGTCGTTTTCGTCGTTTTCGTCGTTTTCGTCGCCCCCCCCGGACGTTGCCGTTGCGGCGGTGGCCAGTTCTCCGTCGGCGGCGTCGCCGGCAAAAGATTCTGCTTTAGCTCCCCCCATTCCTCCTCCTCCGAGGGCGTCGATGAGTATGGAGAGGGCGGCGCCCTTGATCCGACTGGCGCGCTGCGCGGAGACCGCGTTCCGCCACGGTTCCAGGACCAATTCGTACTCGGCGAGCTGGATGACGGTCTTGGCGAGAGCGTGCTGCATGCGTCGTCGGCCGCTCGCGTACCAACGACCTTTGTGCGGGTGGTGGTGGTGGTTTCCGGGGGCGCCAGCGCTTTGAGCGTCGGAAGCGTCGGCGAGCATGAGGGTGAGGGCGCGGATCGAGAGGAGGAGGCGGTCGCCGTGGGCCTTTTGCTTGTCGGTCATTTGGGGCGGGCCGGGCAGGCCCTTGGCGCGCTTGGTCATGCTGAGGCGGGGGTCTATCGAGAAGGCGGCGGCCGAGGCGACGAGCTTCAAGACCGGTTCGACGAGGTCGGGACCCGAAGCGAGGACGGCGGCGCGATAGGGCTCGTCGCCGTCGTCGTCGAGGAGCTTCCAGAGCTCGAGGAGGGGCCGCAGGCTGTAGAGTTTGTCGTCGAAGGCCTGGAGTCTGACGACGACGGCGCAGACGACCTTCTCGTGGCGTTCGAGGACGTCGATTCTCGCCTTGGGCTGGGAGACGAGGGTCTTGAGGGCGCTGGAGACGAGGTCGAGGTCGCCCTTGCTGGAGGCGCCCGAGAGGAGCATGTCGACGAAAGGCCCGGCGGCGCCAGCGGCCACGACGAGGTCGGCTAGCTTGTCGTCCGATCGGCACGCGTTCGCGATCTTGTTGGCGACGGCCGCCTTCTCCCGCGCGGTCGCGGTCGCGTCCCGGAGGCGGCCGATCCAGGTGCGGAGCTCGACCGGGAGCGAGATCCAGAGTTCGTTGTCGTTGGCCTCCTTTCTCACCACATCGGGCACATCGGGAGGGGGGTTGTCGACGCGTCTGGCCCGGGAGGGCGGACCGTCGACGACGACGCCAAAGACCGGGTCGCCCGGATCCTTGAGGTTTTCGGCGTTAGCGATCCGGAGCTGGCAGACCACCGGGACGCCCTCGAGGTACTCCGGGACCTCGAGCCAGCCGTGTTCGTCGTCGAGATACTCGAGCTCGAGGGAGAGCCGTCTCTCTTCGAGCTGTTCCTCGAGGCGGAGGGCCCGGGCCACCGCGTCGTGGATGTCGTCGACCGTGAGCGCCAAGACCCCCGCGACTTTTTTTTTCGTGCGCCGATTTGGCCTTTCGACCAGCAGCGTATATTGCTGCATGGGAGGACACACTGCCGCCCAGATGATGATGATGTCGTGGCTCTGCCCGAAGCTTCCGGGCAATTGTGTAAGGGCAAGGTGCACATATATGAAAAATCTGCTGGGGACCTCCTTGCAGGCAAACCTATATCCAAATTAGGATTCGGTCACACCTTGCAGTTGTTGGGTGATCGTAATTAATTCGTTCATTCAATCGATAATCAGGATGCGGCGGCGGCGGTATGATGGGATCTTCTTCATCATCTCCTGGATGGTGTGGTCCCAGGCGGCGGCGCAGCAAAGCAACTCGACGACGACGACGCTCATCGTGACGTCTCAGGTCCTCGGGGCGGCCTATCCGGTCGACAGCTCGGGGACCGAGTGTGCCGCAGAGACGTATCTCGCGACGCCCTGCGCGTGCTTTGGAGGGGCGGCGCGGCGCGCCGCCTTTTTGGAGGATGATGATGTCGTCGGCATCGACATGGGGGGGTATTTTTTTGGGTCGGGTCTCTTCTACGAGACCTTCGAGGGCGGGGGCTCGGCGCGGCTCTTCAAGGCATCGGGGTACGCGGCGCGCGGCCTGAACTCGAGGGACTTTTCGGTCGACGATTCGGCGCTCGCGTCGCACCTCAACGCGTCGGGCGTCCCGACGGTAGCGTCAAATTTCAACGCCACTTTTCTGGACGATGTGGTGGTTCCCTTCGCGGTCAGCGGAGGCGTGGCGGTCGCGTCGCTCTTGGACGACGATGCGGGAGGCGGGAACCTGCTGTCGTTCGAGCGGTCGGTGATAGACATCCTCGGTCAACTTCAAGGAACCGACGAGTTGAGGGTCGTTCTGATCCCGGGCGGCATCCCCGAGACGGACGTGATCGAGCTGCTGCCCGCGGAGGGCCACGAGCACGAGGATTCCCTCGACCGCCAGGAGAGCGCGGTGGTGGCGATCGCCGCGAAATTTCCGTTCGACGTCGTCGTCCTCGACGGTTCGACCGAGCTGGGGGCGAGATTTTCGACGCCGCGGATTATCGAGTCGTGGCTGAACGGCGAGGTCGCCGTGGTCGCGACCCCCGCCGCCGCGGATCGGGGCACGCGGATCGCGCGAATCCGCGTGATGTCGCGGGATGGCTTTTACAATTCGGCGACCGTCGAGGAAATAGTTTTAGATTGCGACGACGTTCCGCGGGAGGCGTCGCGACAGTTGCTCGACGACCTCAAAGCCGAGGTCGACGCGGATATCGCGACGCGACCCGTTGGGTGGATAGACGACGACCTCCAGGAGGTTGGGTGCATCCGGAACTCTGTTGTTGAGGACGACGGCGGCCCGGAGTGCGGGTGCGCGGTCGCCGAATGCGACGTCGGCAACCTCGCGGCCGACGCGGTGCGGTGGTTGGCATCCACAGACGTTGCGCTCGTTCTCGGCGCGGACCTCGGGGACGCGAGGATCGAGCGGTACCAAGTCACGGCCGGCGCGATGCTCTCGGTCGCGCCCTTCCTCGGGGACGAGATCGTCGTGGTCCGCGACGTGACGGGACAACAACTCAAATCCGTGATCGAAGCATCGTTCGCGACGGAGCTCCGGTGCCCGACCAGTCGCAACGAAAGCTCGGTTCTCCAGGTGTCCGCGGGGCTTGAGGTGACGTGGTTCTACGACACCGAGGCGACCCCCCTGCTGGGCGACGTTTTCTTCGAGGGTACGGTCGTCGACGACGACGAAGTCTTCGACGTCGCGACCTCGAGCGACCTTTTGGTTCAACAACAACAACAACAACAACAACACCGTTGCGGTGCGTGGTTGAACAACAACAACAACAACAACAACGTCAAGCTGGGGGTCCCGACCTTCTCGGCCATCGTCCAGTACATGTCGGAGGTCCACGGGACGCCCGATTCAGCGCTCGTGCCGTCGCGGGAGTACGCTTTACCGCGCATTTCGCAGCTCGAAGACCGGTCTCGAGTCCACGTCGCTCTTCTCTGCGGCGACGATCGGTTCTGGCTCGAGCACTGCGACCACGCGTATCACGCGATCACGCAGATCGACAACCACCACGACGGCGTCTTCGACGACGTCCTCCCGAACGTGAAGCTGACCCCCCACAACTTCCACATCGGGTGCTCGGAGGGACGAGCCTACGACGGTCTCGTTTCCCTCGCGAATCAAATTGCCCCCGATCCCATCAGCCTCGTGATCGCTGGGTGTTCGAACGACGTTGCCGAAATCGGATCCGTCGAGGCGCGTTCTCGAATGGCCGTCGACGCGCCCGCGACCGGAGGCGACTACGTCATCATATCGCCGGGATCGACGGCGCCGTCTCTCGCCGACGACGAGGCTTACCCGTACGTCGCGCGGATCACCACGCCCGACAGCGAGAACGGGCTCGGGGTTGCAAGGATGGCCGAGTTTTACGGATGGGGTCGCGTCTGCGTCGTCCACGAGGATTCTCTCTTCGCCACGGAGATGGCGCGGGCCTTCGTCGAGAAGTTCCGACTCTCGAGCCCGAATTTCGCGGGCGACGAGGCCAACGAAGTGCTGGGGGGGGGAAGGTGCGTCTCGACGAACGCCGCGTGCGAACTCGAGATCGAAGACCCCATCACGAACCAAGCCGTCGGGATATCGGTGTCGCTCCGGGACTTTCACGGAGGTCGCCTGAACATGACGGACGTCGTGCTCGCGGTCGCCGAGACCGGGGCGAAAATCGTGTTGCTGGCTGTTTTTGAGGCGCTGCAAGAGATCTACGAGGCCGTCTCCGAACTCGACGTAAACCACGGCGTTGGGTACGCGTGGATTTCGGCCTTTCCTTCCGAAGACTCGCTCATCGATAGGGCGACGGGCGAGACGAACAACGCGGCCGTCGACGGCGCGGAGGGCGCCGTAGGCTTCTCGGAGCGGACGCCTTCCTACGGCGAATGGAACGCCACGACAAACTACCTCGATGCCTGGGCCGAAGTTTCTGGTCTCGAAGGCTGCGAAGGGGATCCGCTCGAGTGCTGCGACCAAGACCGGGATTATTTTTGCGACTTTGACGGCGTCGACGCGAGCGTCACGGGATTTGGCCTCTACTATGCGGATTCCGTATACCTCTACGCTTCGGCGCTCCACTCGCTCGGCGAAACAGATGCCACAAAACTCGACCCCTCGGTCGTGTACGACAGAATCAAGGAGACGGCGATCGACGGCGCGACCGGCCACATCGTCCTCGAGGACGCCTCGGGCGATCGTCTCGGCGTCTTCGACTGGCTCAACCTCGTCGTGACCTACCCGAGCCGGAACCGCCGTCGAAAACTCTCGGCCGTCGAGCTCCAGACCGGGACGGCCGAGTTTGTGGTCGTCGGCGAGTACGACGCCGAATCCGACGCGGTCACCAAGTCGCAGGACGTCATTTTCCCCGGTCTCACCACAAATCCCCCCGCGGACCGCGACCCGGCGGTGGCCGACGGCTCGTCGAAGAACAACAACAACAACCGCACGGCGGCGAGGCTCAACTTGATCATCTTCGTCCTCCTCGGCGTGATCGGCTCGCTCTGCGCCGCGGGCCTCTACGCCCACTACCGCCGCCGCACGCCCATGTACGACGGCGACCTCGACAAGCTCTTCCGAATTACGCGAACTTTCGACCCCGTCTCGGGTCTCGTGCAGCCGCTGCCCAAGGAAGACACGAGCGATTACGGACGCGAACCGCCGAGCAGGGAACGGAGCCAAGACGAGAAGTTCGACCAGCGATCCGAAAAAGAGGAGGACGACGAGGAGCACGTCGTTTTGTTGGGGAGGATCAATACCACCGCCGCCGCCGCGGCGACCGAAGAGCCGCCGCAACCTCGACTACCCCACCTCGCGCGGCAGTTTGCGGTCGACGCGTGGTACTGGCTCGGGGACGACGACGACGACGACGCCTGGCACCCGTACGACGAAGATCTCCAAAACACCATAACCCGCGCGTGGCGCGACTTTCACGAGCAGGTTGGTCACTTCCTCGACGACGACGAGAATCCCTCCTCGCGCAATTTGAGCAGTAGTAGTACTTTTGGCGGCGGCGCCGCGGCCGCGGCCGCCGCGGCGGGAACCCCGATCCTGACGCCGCACAACTCGATCGAGTTCGAGTTGGATGGCGGCGCCAAACACAAGATCGTCTTTTCGGCCGATCCAACGCAGGTCGACTTCGCCCACATCAACACCGAAACCTTCCGGACGCGTCCAGTCAAGCGCCGGCCGTTGGCGCGTCGCGTCTCGATGACGTGGTACTTCGAGGAAACCCCGCGCAAGACCCAAGCCGAGTGGGAGCCCGAGCCCGAATGGACCATCCCCCCCCTCCCCGGGACCGCGTGGCGCGCCTTCTCGGACCGGGCCCAGCCCGCGCTCTCGGCCGCGTACGCGAGCTGGCTCGCGGGCTTCTCCGAGCCCCAGGTCTACCTCAACGACGAGTGGAACAGGACGTCCCAATTCGACGCCTTCAAGTGCTACGAGGTCAACGTCCAGACCCTCGTGCAGACCCGCGTCGCCTCGGGCTTCGAGCGACCCATAAAAATCGTCTTTGCCAAGCCCCCGCCGACCGAGGCGACGGCGGCTGCCGAACTCGACGGTCGTCTCCGGGCGACGGCGCGGCCGGATCGCGTCGGCTGCGACGCCTGTCTTCCTCTCGAGATCGACGACGTCGTGGCGCTCAAGACAACCCTGGGCGGCGGGGACGTCGACGACGACGGCGAGTGGGGCCTCGGTGTTGTCGTGAGCGATAAGACGCGACGCACTCCCGCCGGCGCTCGCGAAGGCTACTTTCCGCTCGCCTGCGCCACCAAATTAGTGGATCTCCCCGCCATCAAGGGCCTCGAGGCCTTCCGCCAGCCCCGCTGGTGGGACGTCGGCAACGGCGAGCCCGTCCAGCGCCGCACCGTAATGCGCGACTCGGACGAATGGCGTGCCGTTTCGGACGGTTTCCACCTCGACGACTGGAGCATCCACGACGTCGAGCGCATCCAGGACGTCTTCAAGTGGCAGCAGTACGGCATTGCCGTATCGCAGGTCCGCAAGCGCTCCAAGACGACCTCCGCCACCGCCGACCTCTTCGGATCCAAGGTCTGGCTCGACCACGAACGCGTCCCGGTGTATCACGGCACGCGCCGCGAGAACGTCGACAAGATAATCAAAGGAGGCTTCAAGCCCGGCTTCGCGAGCCCCGAGGCTCGCTACGGCCGCGGCGCCTACTTTGCCGTCGCCTCGCAGCGCGCTCTTTTTGCACAGTGGGCGACTCCGGACGACGACGGCATCGTCCACGTCTTTCTCTGCCGCATCGTCTCCGGAAAATACCGCCGCGGTGCCAACGCCGACAAGGACGCCGGCGAGGACTACGACACCACCGTCGACGATACCAAACAGCCCCAGATCTTTGTCACCTACGACGTCCAGCAGGCCTATCCGCTCTACTACGTCCAGCTCAAGAACAACCTTGACCCCGTCTCCTTCTAGGCACGTCCTCTTTCTTTCTTGCTTGCTTCCTACGCACAAACCCTATGATGCTCTCCCTCAATCCATCTGTGGAGGGAAAGAGGGAGGGAGGGAGGGCATTCTTCTTCTTCTTCTTCTTCTGTAATACCACGTCCACAATACCCCTTCTTCTTCTTCTTCTTCTTCCCATCTTCTGCGCCTTGTGACACAGACGACGACACCAGCTATATACCTGGTGCTGTGGCGCGCGCGCGTCGTCGGCCATGTTCTTCTCTTTCTTCGCCCTCTCCTCGCCGACCGACCCCCCCGCACCGATATATGGATAGCGGCGCTCCTACACACCGCACGGGTCTTCTTCGTTTCTTGGAACCACCCGGCAATGAGAGTATTATTAAAATGCCATCTTCTTGTAAAAGTAGGAGACGCCGGTGGCTTTCTTCTCCTTCTTGACGGTCGTCTGGTTGAGGTATCGCTCCTCGAAGACTTTTTTGATCGCCTTGCGGGCCTCCTGCTTGCTCTCGGTCTTGCCCTCCTTGTACTCTTCGATAATTTTTTTGAGGTCCAAATCAACAACGTAACGAGTCGGCATCAGGTGCGAATAGTTGATGTTCTTCAGGAAGGGCTTCATTTTGGTGCGCTTGGCGATCTTCTCCTTGGACATTCCCCGCGTCACTTTGCGGGGGTATCGATCGATCCCAGCGACGATGGCGTAACCGAATTTTCGGTCGGGAGTTCCGTCGTCAAACGTCTTCACCACGACGCCCTTCCGCCCAGCGAACCGACCGGACAGCACGATCACGACCTTGCCGGACTTTATGCTGCAGGGCGGGGGTGATTGTGGACGACAACGCCATTATTACTCACATGCCCATCTTCTTCGCCAATTTCACTCTAGTAGGGGGGGTAAGCGTGATTTTGGTTTGCGACTCAAACGGGGGGTTTATTATTATTATTTGTGAGATCAAACGGTCTATTTATTATATTACATTAGTACAAGTGCAGGCCAGTAAGTTCACCTAGTCCCAATCTCTAACCCCAGCAAGTTCACCTGGTCCCGTTAAGTTCACCTAGTCCCAATCTCTAACCCCAGTAAGTTCGGCGTAAGCCCACTCGTGCTCACACCCACTCACCCCACTCTCCTTCGAGCTCGTCGCTCTCACCTCCGCCAATCTAAGCTGCTTTGATCCGCTTTGATCCGTACACGCCGCTAGCCTTTGCGTTCACTCTAAAAACCTCAGTAAGTTCACTTGGTCCCAGTAAGTTCACCTGGTCACTAAGTTCACCTAGTCCCAATCTCAAACCCCAGCAAGTTCACCTGGTCCCAGTAAGTTCACCTACAGTGCGCGTGTAGACGCCGGGAGGGGCTTATCGGTATTGCGCAGCACGTGTGGGGTAGGGTGGAGTCATCGACTCAGAAGAGGATATCCTCGGGGTTGCCGATCGACAGAGAGCCGCGTAGAGCTGGACGTGGCAGAAGACGGGCTTCACCAAGAGGACGCCGACCTCGCGGGGCGTCTGGCCCTGGCTCTTGGTGATCGTTTGGCGTCGGCGGGCCTTACGGGATACAGGTTGGAGGAGCCTCGGTGACAACGACACGATCGATCATGTATCTGGTACCGTTGCAGTGGCCGTGCGACGGGTCGAGGTTGCGAAGCGACGGGTCGAGGTTGCGAAGACTTTAAGCTCGCGATCAAAGTCAGCATGCCGTTGGTTGTCAGGGAGTTCAAAACTCGACTCTTGAGAGCGAGGCGTCGTCTTCCGACCAAACCTAGTCGGCCGAAAAGAACTCCGACGCCTCGTCTCCGGGAAAAAAAGGCCGCGGTCATGCGCGCGTTGTCAGCATCGACAACATCGTTTCGACGGGGCGTGAGAATGGCGCGCTGAAAGAGCCGCCGCGGGTCGTGGAAATAGTCTGCGAGGTCGCCGTAGACGGCTTGGAGGATCACTGTCTGGCTCTCGCGCCTACCTGATCCTTACTCTCGGGCCTACCTGATCCTTACCCTAAATCGAGGGACAAACAAACAAACAGACAGACAAACATCTGTCGATTAGTAGTTAGGACCCCCCCGAGCGTCGGCGTCGTAATGATGATAAGGAACGGCGTACCGATACAACAACAACAACAACGGGCAGCATGGCGACAAGCCCGAGGTGTCCGCTCGGTATTGTTATTATTATTAGTCTTGCGCGGGACGAGGGGACTCCTCCTTCTGGTTCTCTTGAACACCACCACGACGACCGCCGAGTTGCATTTTTTTGAGGTCGACGAGGAGGTTGGCGGAGATGTGGACGAAGTTGATCATCATGATGATCAAGAGCACGAGGAGCGGGGTGCAGTAGACCGAGGCCGCGAAGACGCCTTGCCTGTCGAAGTAGTCTTGGGACGCAAATTCGCGCCATCGCTTTCGGCCCAACGTATTGAGGGGTTCGGCGGCGGCGACCAGCGCGATTATTACGAGAAAGAGACCGCACTGAAGGCTGAATATCTTTCGAGACAGCACGAATGTCGTCCACAGCAGGACGTGCATGGCCAGGATTCCCCGCAAGAGCGGTTCCCGCCAGTTGATTGCCGTCAGGAAGGCGTCGATGTTCTCGCGGAGCGTCTCGGGGACGGGACCGTTCTTCGCGAGGTCGAAGATCGACTGCTGCACGCCTTCGAGCATCTCGCCGAAGGAGGAAGTCGCGTTCGACATATTATTATTAGATTCGGTCGAGGGGGAAGCGCGGCATGAGGTGGGGGGGTGAGGGGAGGGGGGACTCGGCGAAGTAGGGGTGGGCGGGGTCGGGGGCACCGCGGCGCGCTGGGTCCAAGGCCAGGAGACTTCCCAGCATCTCAAAGCCCGAGTCGGAGAGCGGGGTGGTCGAGGCGAAGGTGACGGCCGGTAGGAGGTCGCGGAGTCGATTCCGGCGGAATTGGCCTTTTTTCCACGCGAGATTTTTGGCGAAAGGGAGTTTCTGATACCCCGGCCACCGTTCCTCGGTCGGGATGCCCAATACCTTAAAAATCTCGGACAACTGGGCAATCTCAGTTTTTGCTTGAAACAACGGCGCTTTCTGGAAAATTTCCGCGAAAACGCAGCCGCACGACCACGCGTCGAGCTCCGTCGAATACGTCGTCGCGCCGAGCAGAAGCTCGGGCGCGCGGTACCACAAGGTCACGACATTCCGGGTGTACGGTAGGACGGGGTCTCCAAACCTCCGCGCGAGCCCAAAGTCGCAGAGCGCCAGCCTTCCTCTCGAGTAGAGAAGATTGCTCGTCTTGATGTCGCGATGGATGAACCACTTCGAGTGCATGTGCGACACGCCTGCCACGAGTTGCCGGACCAGGCTCTTGGCGTCGGCCTGCGAAAAGGGTCCCTCCTGTTTCTCGATGCACGTCTTGAGGTCGTGCTCGAAGTAGTCCATCACGACGAAGACCCTATCGTGTTCGCGACCGACGACCATCTCGTGAACTCGAATTATGTTTTCGTGCTGCAATGCCAGCAGCACGTTGGTCTCCCGCAGGGCGGTTATGGGAAAACCCTCGAGGCACGCCTCGCGCGGTAGTTTCACGCGCTTCAACGCGACGATATCCCGCGACACCTTATCGCGCGCGCGGTACACTACCCCATACGACCCTTCGTCGATGCGGTCCAGCCGCTCGAACTCCTCCACGCTTCGGCACCCCTCGATCAGCGCCTGACGCTTCTTGCGTCTTTTCGATGCTTCCGGCGGCGGTGGAGACGACGACGACGGCGGCTCTTGAGACATTTATTATTTACCGCGATCTCTGATTATCCTTCAAAACCCTAATAAATAAATAAATAAATAAATAAATAAATAAAATAAATGCTGCTCCTCGTTGCGGGCGCCGTCGCCCACTCCTCCTCCTCCTCCTCCTCTACCCTCGCTCGAGAGGCGATGGCGACGGCCGCCAGGTTCGGGGCCGCGTCCCCCGAAGCGCGCGTGGCCTGGAGCTTTGTCGAGGAGGAACGGTCGCGCGGCTGCACCTTTCCCGCGCCGCGGGAGACTACGATTGTCGACAGGGTTGCCGCCTCGCGAAGTTACGCCGCTTGGCTCCGCCGCCGCCGGAACGAAATGCGCCAGCGCGAAGCCGCCCATCAGCTCAACTCTTTCTTGAGCGGCTTGTCCCTTTCGACGATCCCGCGGCGCGGCCCGACGTCGCGCCGCCAGGACCTGGTGGCGCCCCTCATCGCCGAGGCCCAGGCGGCCGAGGGCGACGCCGCCAAGGTGGCGTGGGACATCCTCGAAGAGATCCTCGCGGCCGACAACTCCATCTCCTACGCCCCCAGCTTGGACGAGGACAACTCCTCGCTCCCCCCCAAGGCATCCCTCTTCGTCGACATGGCCCTCGAACTCCTGGAGAAAGTCTCCTGGAAAGCCGAGCAGAACGGCGCCTTTGGTCACAGGCGCGACTGCGTCTGAGGACAAGTTTTTTTTTTCTTAAGTTCGAATTAAAAGAAGAAGAAGAAGAAGAAGTCACAGCAGCAAGAAGGGTTTTTGTATTTATCGAAAAGGAATCGAAGAAGAGATGATCATCGTTCGCGTCCGACACGCTGCGGGGACGTGGCGGGTGAAGGTGAAGGCGGCGGGCGCGACGGCGCGCGAGGTGCAGGAGGCGATCTTCGCGGCGCACAAGGTGCCCGTCGAACAGCAGACGCTGTCGTCCGACCCCGGGGGAAAGGAAGTGCTGCGCGAGGGCGGGGACCTCGGGCTGAAGAATGGCGACATGGTTTACCTCAAGACGGAGGCGACGCTCTCCGAGGGGAGCGGGGTCCGGCGGAAGATTGGCGCCGACGGCACGATCCAAGCGCAGCGGTACGACGACTACACGTCGCGGAAGGGATTTAGGCCGGGCATGTCGGCGTTGGGAGACATGAAGAAATCGTGGACATTGACCGATTTTCTGGCGATGGACGACCAGTTCATCTTCAAGATCAAGCGGCAGGAAGAGGCGACCTGTGCGTCGGTCACCCTCGATACGTCGAGCTGCATATCTTTCCAGTCCTACGCGAGCCAGCTCGGTTGGCGTCAAACTCGGAGCGGTTTCCTCTACGGAACCTTCGAGGAAGACAACACGGTCCGGGTCGAGTGCCTGTACGAGGCGCCTTCCTTCGACGCCGAGCCCGAAGAGGGCGTCGAGGAAATGGCGCGGCTGTTCGGACTGAGGAAAGTAGGTTGGATCTTCGCCCACCCCCCTCGGGAGAAGGGCTTTGTCTTTTCGGGCCAGGAGGCCATCCACGCGGCGACCCTCCAGCTCGACGCGGCGGACGGTGTGAACGAGACGCCTTTTGTGTCCGTTAAGGTCACCGTCAACGAAAACGGCGAAGCGAATTTCGAAGCCTACCAAGTCTCGTCGCAGTGCATGGCGATGGTCGCCGAGGGCGCGCTCGGCGTACGCGACGACGACCTCGCGTCCTGCGCCGTGCATCCCACCTTTACGGCGGTCGTCGAGGGCAAGCAAGCCGACAAGGTTGATACGAATTTCTTTCTTTGCAACGTCCCCGTCAAGCAGCACGCCTCGACGATCTTCACCGCGGGCGCCACCTTTCCGAAGGAAAATCGCGCCGTTCTTCAGACTCGCGACGACCTGAAACCCCTCTTGAAAAAGCCCCGCCTTCTCAAGGA
Organism: Chrysophaeum taylorii; assembly: GCA_029834535.1. Lineage (NCBI taxonomy): Eukaryota > Pelagophyceae > Pelagomonadales > Pelagomonadaceae > Chrysophaeum > Chrysophaeum taylorii. Next base: position 240,408 of record JAQMWT010000370.1, read on the forward strand.
CGTCCTCGCCGATTTCGGTCTCCTCCTCTTCCTCTCGAAGTTTCCCCAAATATTCGATCGACACGCCTTCTTCCCCGCTCTCGCCGCTAAAATTAACGACAACGAGGACGACCTCGACGACGGCTACAAGCTCATCCTCTTCTCCTTCGCCGGCATAGACGACTTCTAAATAATAATAATAACCGACACGTGGAGTTGTTGTTGTTCGTCGTCGTAGTAGTAGTAGTAGCATTGAACTAGGATGTGGGGCTCTTAAGGATGGGGATGTCGTCGGGGACCGCCTCGAAGAAGAAAGAGTATATCGCGAAAAGGAGAAATAAGAGACCTCCGACGAGAGCGACCGTACGTTCGGAGATGCGCGAGGCGAGCATGCGACCCCCGAGGACGGCAAGCCCCGTGCACATCGCGTGGCCCGTGATTCCGCCGAGAATAACGCCGTACGGATCTTTGGCCGAGGCGAGGGCTATGGTCGCGATCTGGGAGCGATCGCCCCACTCGGCCAAAAAGGTGAGAAAAAAGGCTTGGGTGAAGACCCGCGAGCCCGTCCTCTTGGAGGGGGGGGCCTCGATGTCGCCGTTTTCCTCTTCTTTCTTCCGCACGAGCTCTTCTTCCACTTCGACCAATTCTTCGCTCGGCCCGTCGCGAGAAGTGCTCGCGTCGCGCAGCATTCGAAGTCCAAAGTACAAAAAGAGCGCCGCGCTCGCGTAGTGGGTGTACTTCCGCGGTAGCAAAGACGGCAGCGCGTAACCGAGGGCAGCGCTCAGGACGGTCATGATAGCGAGAGAAAACAAAGCTCCAGAGAAAACGACGAAACGAGAATTTCGCATCGCCAAAACGGCGGCGATAAAAAACGTCTTGTCCCCGACCTCTGTCGCCCAGATCATGCCCAGCGAATTCACGAACGCCTTGTAAAAGCTCGCGTCATCGATCATCGGCAACGACGCTTGCCCCCGAAAACGCCGCGGAACAGGCATGCCGATGAATCCGTCGCCCGGGCCACCCAGCCGCGCGCGCTGGAACTCGTCGAGGTCCAGCACGCCGTCTCCGTTCGCGTCCGCACGACGAAACACCTCCTCGCCGGACACCAACGCGACCAGAACCAACAGCATCGACGACGACGACGACGATGACAGGGTTCGTATCATGGGGCTGCTGTTTTTCATTCGAGTAGAAAAGAATCCGTTCAGGGTGTGGCGATACGTGTTGTCGCGGCGCATCTCGCTCGTTCTTGTGCGAAAAAATGTGAGCCGCCACGAGACGTTGCTCGCCATCTCGCGCTTGATCGCCGCCACGAGACGTTGATCGCCATCTCGCGCTTGATCGCCGCCACGAGACGTTGATCGCCATCTCGCGCTTGATCGCCGCCACGAGACGTTGATCGCCATCTCGCGCTTGATCGCCGCCACGAGACGTTGATCGCCATCTCGCGCTTGATCGCCGCCACGAGACGTTGATCGCCATCTCGCGCTTGATCGCCGCCACGAGACGTTGATCGCCATCTCGCGCTTGATCGCCGCCACGAGACGTTGATCGCCATCTCGCGCTTGATCGCCGCCACGAGACGTTGATCGCCATCTCGCGCTTGATCGCCGCCACGAGACGTTGATCGCCATCTCGCGCTTGATCGCCGCCACGAGACGTTGATCGCCATCTCGCGCTTGATCGCCGCCACGAGACGTTGATCGCCATCTCGCGCTTGATCGCCGCCACGAGACGTTGATCGCCATCTCGCGCTTGATCGCCGCCACGAGACGTTGATCGCCATCTCGCGCTTGATCGCCGCCACGAGACGTTGATCGCCATCTCGCGCTTGATCGCCGCCACGAGACGTTGATCGCCATCTCGCGCTTGATCGCCGCCACGAGACGTTGATCGCCATCTCGCGCTTGATCGCCGCCACGAGACGTTGATCGCCATCTCGCGCTTGATCGCCGCCAATCTCCCACTGGCAGGCAGACAGACAGACCGATAATTTTAGAGGTAAGAAGAAGTGGTGCGGCCTATCCGCGCGCCCCACCAGAGCGCCGCCGCGTTGAGCCTAAGGAGCACGAAGACTTCTCCTCCGCCACTGCTGCTTCTTTAAGATATCGAGAAAGAAACCCCGAACCAACGGTACCTCGCCGCGTGCTTTTCTCCACCCAGACGAGGCTAATACCGCCGCGCGGAACTACTACTACGCGCGCGTCCACCAGACGTTCTCTACAATCTGCTCGCAGCGATACCATTCCGGTGGTGTCACCGAACGATGGCGCCGCCAACACAACCAACGCGTAGAGGCATCATATTGTACGCACGCAGAAAACTCCGCGTGTTCAATTCTTAGCCAAACCGCGCGTTGTTTCCCGCCGTTTTCGCTCCGTCGTACGCTGCACTGCACGAGACGCGATGAGACCTGTTCGTGGTCAATCAACATTGGTGACACTCAGCCGCAACAGTTTCGACACTCTACAGCAGGGCATTGCCGACGACGACGACGACGTGTGGCTCTGGCAGCTCGCCGCCGCTAAGGACACTTTCCAAATGGTGCGCGTAGACGTAACCTCTTCCACCGCGCGATATAATTTCAAAAAAAAAAACTGGCAGCCAAGACAAGAAGCAAGGATTGTTAGCAAATACCACGCGGAATCGAGCGTCTCGGCCTTGGCACCATGAAAAGCGCGTGATGGCAAGAATCTATTGGCCGCCTCGGGAATTGAGGACCGCTCCTCGTGCGTTAAGTGGAGGAAGCATGGTGGAACAACAAACTACGTAGGTGTTGTTGTTGCGTTTTTCCAGCCCATTTTCTTCTACACCCCCGGATAATCGAACTGGAGCTTGGGCGTTGTCGATGCCACGACCCCGCTCGAGTCTTCGAAGATGCCGCCGCCCGCTCGAAGTCGCTGCTGCCCGGGTTGCAGTTGGTTAGCGACTAGACTTCGAGTCTCGCGGAGACACCGTTGCTGAGTGGTCGTATGGGCGGGTCCCGACGTCGCCGCGAGCCTCAAAGCTGGCGAGTGATACGCTTGGCCGCATACCGTTGCACGACGATGGCTTCGTACAATCCCTCGTATACGGCTCGTACCACATGTTTTGCTCGTGTCTTCGTCCCGACCAGAAGGAATCTCATCGGAAGAATCGTCTGACTTTCGAGTTTGGATGAATTGCCTTGTCACAAGAACGGATCTGCTCCATCATCAGAAGATAGGATTCCATTCTACGTGCAATAGAAAACGTCACAAAAACACACCATGCTGCGGAGGAGAATTGGACGTTTCGAGAATGCTTGAGGTTGATATATCTGTACAGCCCTTTATCGGAAGGAATTTGCCATCCTGAAGGAACGACCTATCATCCGATGAAATATTCGGAGAAAGAACCGTTTAAAAATTTTGGTGCGTGCCGCCACGCGACCTGGAAAGAGAAACGAATCTCCGTTGAAAAACGAGGCTTGGCGCGACTTTAAGCAGCTTGATGGTCGTATGGGTAGACTCCCGGACAGTGCGCTTGGACTGTGTGACGGACCAAGGGTACGTACTACCAATGCTGGCTGGAAAACGCAGTCCAGGACCTAGCATATAGACAACATGCCTCCGTATGCTTGATACTAAAGACGACGCTGGGGGTCGTACCTCGGTTTTTGAACACACAACACTCTTTTGTACTTGTAGTCTCCTCGGAGTGTCACTCCGAGCTGCACTAGCGGCAATAACAGCACCCCAACTGGTCTCAAAGGTAGCGTCGGGCAAACCATTCCATCCTCGTCGGAACCAGAACGATCACCACAGACCATAGTTACGTACGCACTCATTGCCATCGTGGCACTGCGAGATTTGGAATCCGTGTTCGTCTTACTGTAGAGCCATAAGCGAGAAGAAACCAATCACCTCTTGCCTCAGCACCGAGCGGCGCATGTGAAGCTTGCCTTTCGGGCTTTTCGAGGCTCGCGGCCGTGCTGGCGGCTTGCCTCTGCTCGATGCACTCCTGCTCCTCGGCGATATGCTCCGTGCAACTACTCATTGTGCAGACCACGAGGCTGCTATTGGCTCCCTGGCATCAGCAAGAGAAAAAAAAAACATTGACCGTATGGCGAGAAGAAATGGTTATCCGAATTTCTTGCTCGGCGTCGGGTCCTGCACCCTTCATTGCACAAGACGGCGCCCGCTGTCATGTACTTCGCAAGAAAAAAGACCAGTTTCGCAAGACCAGTCCGTTATCAATCAACAGTGGTGACACTCACCCGCAAAGCCCACCGCAGCCCAGCACAGACACGCGTTACCACCACCGAATGATGCCCTGCCTGCTCGCGTTCGCACTCCCCTCACCTTTTTGGAGTCGACCTTCAAATACCCAACAGTAGGGCATTACTTCCGCCGCTACGGCCCCGGCACGCTGCGTCCATAGGGGTCGGCCGCCGGCCTGGCTGCCAAGAACCTTTAGTCTCTTCCCCAGAGAGCGCGCGGGATCCCCGTCGAGCACGGGGACATCGATACCGTCACGACTCGGAGGAGGAGGTGAGCTTAACGTTTTGTGGATGATGGAGGCTCCCTTTTGGAACACCTGAGCTCTTATCATGCGCACACATGACCTCCGCGTGAATGCGTGTATGCGAAAAAGCCATCCGAGCAGCCGACTAACATACTGTGTCAGCAGTAGCGAGCGCATTGGGCGCGTTGACCCAACCCGAGGGTCCGATGGTATCGGTGCTACCAGCCAGTGCGACTTGGAATATTCCACTATCGGCAGCGACGACGACTTTGACGACGACTCGATGCATATTGCCAGCCTCAAGACGGATTCATCTCTAGGCCTCGAAATTCGGAATACGGTTTGGTGAATGCCACCCAGACATCGACGCAACGTGAGTCACAGGCCTGGCTTGACGTGCCGAAACGCAACCTCCCTGTAACTTCTTGATGTATCTTGAACCCAACTCGTCGAGCAGGATCTTGGCAGACGACGGGCCCGGAGTGTTCGCGTTGACTCGGGGGAGGCTCGCTAACGTTGGTTAGTTGGTGGTGGTGTCGCCGCGGAGCATAATTGGACCATCCAGGTGCGTTATTAAACTCTCCGACCATGTCAACACGGTTTTTTATGCATACAATAACCGTACGCTCCATCAGATATGCCATCACAGCGTACCCACGGTTCGCGGCGACGAGGATGAATGAATGAATGAAGCACGAGGTGAATCGTGGCATTGCTGAACGCGCCTTGAACTACGCCGAGTCGCCAGATGTCCTGGTCGGGGGGATTCGAAAAAAAAGCTGCGAGAGTCATAACCGCTTCGACTGTTCCCTCATCAAAAAAAAAACCCTCATCACGCCCTTTTTTTGAGCGCCGCGTAGAACGATCCAGTGCCTCATATCTTCTTGGATGAGGAGGGACTTTGAGCAAGGACATATTATTAGTACTGGCGAACGTTGACATTCCAAACGAGAGACGAGCTCAACAGAAAGAACTGTGATTGATAAACTCACAACTGCGCAGAGAGGTCGCACAATCATCGAAGAAAGGAAGATCGTCATCGAGCGTGCTAATAAGTACAGAAGACCGGTTGTTGCGGATATTTGATGTCAAGACATGAAGCCACGTTACAAAAATCCGAAGCGGCGGCTCCGCTTGCTGCGCCACAATCCGAAGCAATGGTAAAACGTGCGGAAGAAATAAATGCTACTAGGAGGAGGAACTTTATGCGAGTGCGTCGGAGGTTGTTCCGCAAGTGTGCGAGCGTGGCCTTGTGATACGAAGAACTTATAGATGTGAAGAATAACAAGGAGCTGGACGCGGCCACTTGAATGTGTGGTGGTGGTACTTCCACAACGTTGTCCCATATTCAAAATCAAAAAATCTGCTTTGTGAAGAACAAGCGACCATCGTCGCTTAGGCGGCGTACGACGACAAGCTGGTTTTGAGGAATAGGGAAATCACGGGGGTCGTCGCGTCCTTAAAATCATCTTTCAGCATATCGCTCTGTCTGGAAGCGATTGTGACAACGAGACGCGAGTGAAGCTCGTGTCATTCATTCATCCATCCAGGTGAGGAAGGTCTGGTTTGTTCAAGGTGACTCCTTGGCAGAAGTAGAACTGTCACATCTCGAGCGGGTGGAGGCTTATCGTCGCTTCGCGGTAGGTACGGTGGTATAATTCCCGTTCTGGGGGAACAGCTGGAGGTGTCCTGAAAGTAGGAGTATATTTGTTTGCCAGTGTTTGTTTCCGATCTTGGATTCATTCGGCCATAACGTGGTGGTGGTCGTTGAATGTCGCGCGAGCGGCTCGCAGAACAGCCTGCATACACGCGGAAGTCCATCGACGCGACACTCGGCTTTCCCCTGGTGTATGTCCTAGCCGAGTACGTCCTTCTTCATATAGAGGTCGATGATTGCGAGATCGGGTAATTGCGGCTACTACGAGGCTATGGTGCTAGACGGCGCTAATTTTCGATGGAACTTGCGGGTCTACTACGCCCGTGGGAGTGATTCGTTCGCCCAAGGCTAGAAAACTTCGGGAATGGGGATTGAGCTGGGCCTTTGATATAATTAGGTTGTGAGCGCGAATTCATTCAAGAGTAATCGATAGCAATCATAGGTTTTTATCAGTCCCTCGCTCAAGTCGCGGGTTGTGGTGACACGTGCGGCTTGCGCCGTTTTCAGTCAGTCAGTCAGTCAGTCAGTCAGTCAGTCAGTCAGTCATTCAGAACAGGGCAGTCCGTCCTGCGTAAAAAATATGGTGACGAAAAAGTTCGGCTTTATTACTCCAATGTTTTATCCTTACTACGAATCGGCAGATGTTTGTTTGTTTGTTTGTTTGCTGATTGTCCTTAAAAGTCGACTGCTAAGAGGGGGGGGTGTGTGGGGGGCATGAAGGATGTGGGTGGGTGACCTAGTTTGTCTTTAAATGTCGACTGCTAAGAGGGGGGTGTGTGTTGGGAGCGTGAAGGATGTGGGTGGGGTTAGTTTGTCCTCCGATTCAGGGTAAGGATCAGATAGGCCCACAAGCCAGGCATTGATCCTCCAAGCCGTCTACGGCGACGACCTCGCAGACTATTTCCACGACCCGCGTCGGCTCTTTTAGCCAGCGCGCCATTCTCCCGCCCCGTCGAAACGATGTTGTCGATGCTGACAACGTGCGCATGACCGCGGCCTTTTTTTGCCGGAGACGAGGCGTCGGAGTTCTTTTCGGTTAACTAGGTTTGGTCGGAAGACGACGCCTCGTTCTTTACAGTCGAGTTTTTTTTCAACTCCCTGACCACCAACGGCATGCTGACTTTGATCGCGAGCTTAAAGTAATCGCAACCTCGACCCGTCGCACGGCCACTGCAACGGTACCAGATACATGATCGATCGCGTCGTGTCACCGAGGCTCCTCGAACCAGCATCCCCTAAGGCCCAACAAGAGGGCAGACGCCCCGCAAGGTCGGCGTCCTCTTGCCCAAGCCCGTCTTCTGCCACGTCCTGAGGTCTACGTGGCTCTCTGTCGATCGGCAACCCCGAGGATATCCTCTTCGGGGTCGACGACTCGACACCACCCTACCCCACACGTGCTGCGCAATACCGATAAGCCCCCTCCCGGCGTCTACACGCGCACTGTAGGTGGTGAACTTTCTGGGACCAGGTGAACTTGCTGTAACCAGGTGAACTTACTGGGGTTGGAGATTGGGACTAGGTGAGCGACCTTAGTAGTGACCAGGTGAAGTTAGTGAGACCAAGTGTGAACTTACTGGGGCTTTCTTTCTTTCTTTCTTTCTTTTAGAGTAAAAACTCAAAGGTTAGCGGCGTGTGCGGATCAAAGCAGCTTAGATTGGCGGGGGTGAGAGCGACGAGCAGCGTCAAAGGTGAGTGGGGGGATGTGAGCAGGAGCGGGTTTCCGTCGAACTTACTGGGGTTAGAGATTGGGACTAGGTGAATGAATTTACTGGGACGAGCGACCAGGTGAACGAACGAACGAACGAACTTAAATGCGAAAAAAAGCTAACGCAGTAGCAGCATAAAGGGTTTGGATTGGATGCCTCGGCGTCGCGGAGGTGTCGCAGAAGCCGTCGCAGAAGTGCTCGAGACGACGACGACGACGACGACGTCTAAGAGGAAGAACGATGTCGGGTCGGTGGGTCTGCTGCTGGTGCTGTACACACTGCAGGGCATTCCGATGGGGTTGTCGGGGGCCGTGCCTTTGTTGCTCGCGGGTCGCGTGAATTACAAGGGCCAGGCGCTGTTCAGCCTCGCGTCGCTGCCGTTTAGCTTAAAGTTGGTGTGGGCGCCCATCGTGGACTCGTCCAAGGTGCGAGGATTTGGGCGGCGCAAGTCGTGGCTCGTGCCGACGCAGCTCTTGATCGGTACGTCGATGGTTTTGGCGAGGTCGTCGATAGACGCCTGGATGACGCTGCCCGACATGCGCAAGCTGACCGCGCTGTTTTTGGGGTTGTACTTTCTGTGCGCGACCCAGGATATCGCTGTGGACGGGTGGGCGCTGACGATGTTGTCGGAGAAGAACGTCGGGTGGGGTCCGACGTCGAATTCTTTAGGCCAATCGCTCGGGTTCGCTCTGTCGTACGTTGGGTTCGTCGCCCTCCACGACGAAGCTACGTGCAACAAGTACTTTCGGGCGGTTCCGGCGGAGGGCGGCCTCGTGAGCCTGGCGGACTTTGTTGGTTGGTGTGGCTGGGCGTTCCTCGCGACGACGACTGTCGTCGCTTTTACGCCCGAAATAGACGCGGAGGAACCCGAGAGGATATCGGTTGCGTATGCGCGCGCCGCCAGGACCCTCCGGCTCGGTCCGATGCGGGCGCTCTGCGTGCTGCTTCTCACGTGCCGCGCGGCCTTTGGAGCGGCGGATGCCGCTACGGCGCTCAAAGCTATCGATTACGGTCTCCGGAAGGAGGACGTGGCATTTTTGTCGCCCGTCCTCCTCGCTGCTTCTGTCGTCTTTCCCCTCGTCTGTGCGCGCTGGACCACGCGAACTCCCCTTCGAGCCTTTTTGGTCGCCGTTCCGCTCCGTCTCCTCTTGAATCCGGTGACGTGGGCGGTCCTCGAGTACGTCAAGCGTGGGCGCCCGAACCACTTCGCGGCTTTCGCCATTTTGTCCCTCTCCAAGGAGTTCGCCGCGAATCTCATGTTCGTCTCCCAGATGTCCTTCTTCGCCAGAATCTCCGATCCTCTTTACGGTGGCACTTTCATGACTCTCCTAAACACGGTCGCGAATCTCGGCGCGAAATGGCCGCCGTCTCTGGCGCTCTTCCTCCTAGACCCCCTTTCCAAACGAGTCCAGGACGCCTTCAAGCTCGAGCTTTTCGTCTCGACAATCGTTGGGTTTGTCTGGTTGCTCTGGGCGACGCCCCGCCTCAAGCGCCTCGATTCCCTTCCTCTCGCCCGCTGGCGCCCGAAGCTCTACCTAAAAAAAAACGGCGACAACTCCTCGGAATCTTCCAACGGCAACCACGACCACTAATATCCTTTTCTTCCCGGGCGGCCGGCCATTGTCCGTTCTTTTTCCATTTCTCTTCCGCCCTATTTTATGCTGTTTCTGCTGCTGCTGCTGCTGATCATCGTCATCGTCATCGTCGTGAGTAGGAGGAGGAGGAGACGACGACAGGATGCTGCCCCGGCTGCGACGTTTCCAGAGAGAGAGAGAGAGAAAGAGAAAGAAAGAGAGATCATGCGATGCGCCGCCGCAAGCAGAACTTTAATACAACGTAACTAAAATCCGAGACGCGGAAACACCACCACGCTTCTTGCGGATTTCGGCCACCACGCTAAATTCAGCGGGTGGCCTTCCTGCCCCATTACAGGCCCGGAGGACCGACGCTGCACGTGCGACGCTGCAGGTGCTCAAAGAGAAGGGACACGCACGAGGGGGGGTATTTTTTGTCGTAATTCCTCGTTTTTTTTTTAAAGAAAGCTAGACAAACCGAAAAACATTGGACAGAGGGGGGTGCCTCGCTGCCTCGCCTCGCCTAGCCTACGGCTAAGGCTCAACCTTAGCCTTAAGCCGAGCTAAAATCTGCTTTTGTGGTGGTGGTAGTAGTACCTGTCGTCGTCCTTTGCGTTTTTGAGGTGCTGCTTGTAGGCCTTGAGCATCTCCTCCTCCTCTTCCTTCTTGATTTGCTTTTTGATCATCTTCTTGATCTGCTTTTTCTCGTAGGCGGAGAGCGCGTCGGGGAGATAGGTCGGGGAGTTGACGGGCGCGGGCTCGCCGACCGTGACATACTCGGTGGGCGCGGGCAAGTAGGGGTTGTATGGCGTGGGAGCTTCCGTTCGCCCGACCGCGGGTCGGGGCGTGGTCTGCTGGTTCTGGACATACAAGTTTTTGACCCACAAGTTTTTGACGTACAGATCGCCGCCGTTGGAGTACGCGTACTCGTCTTTCTTGCCGTACTTGTTGTTGTTCTTGGAGTACGCGTACTCGTAGTCCTTACCGTACTCCTTCTTGGAGCGCCTGGCTTCCTTCTTCGGATAATGAGACGCGATGAGCTTCCGGTTGCGGACGAAGGAGCTGTCGGATGTCTCTTCATCCGAAATGGCATTTGTGTCCAGGTAGGAGGCTGAGGCGTAGACGTCCCACAACTCCTTAAACGGCGACTCGTCCGTCCAGGGTTTGGTATCGCCGTTGAAGTGGAGGGCGAACGCAGATTCCACTTCAATGCCGAGGTCGCGGAGCGTGGAGGGTTGGACAAACCCGAGGCCAGAGAGGACCGATATGTCGGCGGTCAGTGCGGACTCCCAGCACTGAACTTTTCCCGCGAGAGCGACGATCCCGAGACCGAGGCCGTGGGCGAGGGAGCCGACGGGGAAAATGCTCGCGGCAGCGTCGAGCCACGCGTGATAGGCGCGGGTGAGGTTTGCCGCGCGCCACTTTGGAACGTCGATCGAAACGAGACCCCAGTTCCAGGCGGGTTCGAGTTGGAGGCGAGTTCCCACATCTGTAGCCGTAAAAGCGTTCGAGCAGGCGAAAAAGGTCTCGCAATCAACTTTCGTTTTTGCCGCAGCCAATTTGGCGAGAAAGTCGTGGGGCATGCAGTTCTCCTTCTTCTCGTCGTCGCAGAAGGCTTTGGAATAGGGCGCGCCGCGGGGGATGCCGTCGAAACCCAAATACGACGTCTCGAGGACGTTCATCAACACGGAAGACGCCATTCCGCCGTCTTCTTCGACGAACCAGTTCTGGCAGCTCGCGACGACCGGCGCGCGGGACGTCTCGTGGACGGCGGCGATGATATCGCCCTGCACCAAAACGTCGTCGTCGAGCAGAATTAGGCGGTCCGCGTGTGCGAACGCTTCCAACGTTGGTAAGTAAAATCTCGCGAGATTGAACGGGGACGCGTGCTTTGGATCCCTGTCTTTGGCGTAAGTAGTACCGCTCTCGTCAGCCTCCGAAGAAACCTGCCAGACCAGCTCGAGCTCGGATTGGACGGAGGCCATCGACCGGAGCTCGAAGGTCGCGCCCTCGCAAGCGCCGAGGACCTCCTTCAAATCCCAGGCCGGGTCCGACTCGTCGTCGGGGAGGACCAAATGAAACACGAGCGCCTCGACGTCCGAGGCGTGAAGGCACACGGAGGTGAGGGTGGCGGCGATCGCGAACGCGCGGTCGGAGAGAAGCGCGACGTGCGTTTTTTTCTTCTTCTTCTCCTCCGAGAGTGTTTCTTTTTCGGAAGAAGAAGAAGAAGAAGAAGAGGATTTTTTTGTAATGATGCCACCGTTGCCGGTTCTCGGGTTGAGGAAGTGCCCGAAGCCCGCCTTGTTGAGGCCGGTGGCGACGGCGTCGAAGTTGTGGACCTTATCCCTGAGGCTCCGGGAGTCTCTGGTAATCGATCCGCCCGTCGTCGCGAGGAGCGAATCCAAAACAGCCTCGCCAGAGTCGACGTCGAGGAAGTCGAGGACGCGGCGAAAACAGTCCCGCGGACTCGCGACGCAGGACTCGTATTCGACGTGCAAGACCTCCACGTCCATCGACGCCAACAGCGCGTTCCTCGCCACGCGCTGGGCGATAGTTTGCTTCAAAAATTGGACGAGTCTGTCGACCTGGACGTTTACGCGGAGGTCGCGGTTGCACTTGCCGCCTTTCGTGCAGTGGAAGCTGCCGAGGGTCTGGCCGATCCGCAGTGATATGTACGAGCTGACGAGGTTCATGCGATCCAAAATCACAAGTTTGGCACCGAGCTCGGAGATAACGCCCGTCAAGTTGTAGCCTCCGGCGGCGGCGGCGGGAGAAGAGGAGGGCTTTCGCAGCCAGCCTCCCATCACTTTCAAGCCCGAGACGGTCGTGTGGAGCGGACAGGAACACGGCATTTGGATGTTGTCTTGGGAGAAGGAGGCGTGGACGAGGCGGTCGTCGGGGTTTAGGATGCCGTTCGGCGCCGCGAGTTCTTGGTGCTGCTGCTGCTCCTCCTCCTCGGAGAAGATATTGTCGCGGGCGTCGCCAGGCCTCTCGGCGCCGACGACGTGGGCCACAAAGTAGTGGAATGCGGCCTGCATGACCTTCTGGTGCCAAAATACCGGCGCCTCGCTGCCCGCGGGGGCGTTTTCGGCGCCCGCCTCGGCCGCGGCCACGACGATCGCGCGGTTCAAGAGCGCACAAATCGTCCCCAAGTGCGAGCCGTAATAAGAATAGTTCGCTGCCTCTGCCTGAGTCGCGTAGCAGCTTTCGGGGAGGTGCTGCCCCCGTTCGGTTTCTTGCAGCAACGACTCGAGGAGCCGGGCCGTGATCGACCAGTGGCAGACGGCTTTAGGCTGACAGACGTCGGCCCACTCGGTCGCCTCGCGCAACAACAGGGCTTCGCGCGGCCAACCGCGACCCGAGGACTGCGTCTCGCCCGAGGCGCAGACGTTTTCGTGGCGATCGAGGATCGACATGAACCACTCCGAGCCCGAGCGCGGTGCCGTCCACACGAAAAAGGCGTTCGTTTTTGCTTTTTTTCGGATTTCGGCGGCCGCCTGAACCTCTTTCCGTTTCTTTTCGTATTCGCTCTTCATTTTCGGGGCGTGAGCCAAAAAGTACTCGGCGTATTCGTCGATCGCCACCTCCCAGGACCACGGCTTGCGATCGCCGTTCCAATGGAGCGCATAGTACGTCTCGATGCCCCTATTCGCCACCTCCTTCGATCTACTCAAGTCGTCGGCTTCGACGAACCCAAGACCGTGCAGAACGGGCAGGTCGTCGTCGTCCATGCAGACCATGTCGTCGGCGAGCGCGAGAAAGGGAATCCCCAGCCCGTACGCGAGCGAGGAGGTCGGAAACCAACCGTAGTGTGCGTTGGCGTTGATCCACCTGAAGTAGACTTCGGTCAGGTTCGCGTCCCTCCACGCGGTCAAGTTGAACTTGTTGAGCCCAAAATTCCACGCGCGCTTCGTTCTCAACTCCTCCAGAGTCAAGACGGCCTTATCTTCGCGGATCTCCGCAGACGCCTCGGCGAGGGTGTCGAAGAATCCCGGCGGCGCACACTCCTCGTCCTCCAGCGACCGGCACGTGGCATTCGAAACGTCGGCCCTCGCGCCCGTCATCGACCCGAACCCAAAATACGGAACTTGGACGTACGAAAAGTTCAGCGACGCCTCCATCCTCCCGCAGTCGTTCCAGATCCAGTTGAGGCACCCCGCCGAAATCGCCTTTGTCTGAGGATAGTCCCAGAGCTTTCCGACGTCGCCGCGCATCACTATGTCGTCATCCATAAAAATTATCCTGTCGAGGTGCGCGAACTCGGGGAGGAGCGCGAGGTAGAATCGGAGGCAGTTAAACACCGAGTTGTGCTTCGCGCCGTGGTCCCACGACGCCACCTGAACGGTGTGCGGAGTGATTGGGACTTCGATTTCCCAAGTCGTCGGAAGCCCCAAGCTTCGGATCGAACTCACGATTCCTGACTCGGTGTAGATCCGAAGCGTCGACCCCTCGCAACTCTCGGGGAGGATGCTCCAAACGACCTCCTCGCGCCGGTCGGGCACCACCACGTGAAACGCCAGAAACTTCTCCGTATTCACACACACGCTGTCCAGAAGCGCCGTCGTCGGCTCGATCCGGTCCGTCAGTATGATTATTTCTACGGGGTTCTCCGTCCCCCTTCGCGGCGTCGTCGTCGTCGTCGTCGTCGTCGAGTCCCCCGCCGCCGCCGCCGTAAACAACGCGGTCGTCGCGATGATCTTCACGACCACCAACAACACCATCATGCGTCTCCGTTGTTGTTGTGAATGCTGGCTGGCTGGATTCGCCGCGGGTAACAGAGAGGCGGTTTTGCCGGAATGTTGCGGGTCTTAGGCCACAGAATACATCCCCGTTAGGCCTACGTTTCCGCGAATCGTCACTCCACTTCCGTACCACGAAGGCAGTTATGTTTCAGGTAAATTATTTCGGCCAGTATATCGCCTAGAACCTCAACCAACGACAACGGCAATTCTTCGTTCACCACTCTCTATATACTAATACTAATGGACTCCTTCCTACTCGTCGTCGTCCTTAATTAATAATAAACCCTTAATAATATCAACTCACTCCCTTACCCTCACACACCAAACAACAACAACAACGTCAGCAGCAGCAACAACACACAATAATAATGGCCGCCGCCGCCGCCGCCGCCTCAGCCCCCGCCGTACGATGGCACGCCGACGGGCTCGTGTTCGAGGGGGTTGAAGGGTTTGCCCTCGCGCGGCAGGGGAACGACGTGTTCGTGTGCGAGACGAAAGCGACCGTGCACTCGCCTGCGACCCCGATCGACGGCGTTTTCGGGCTGTATTCTCTGCCAAGCGGCCCCTACGTGGCCCTCGTCCTCGAGTCCGAGGCGTTGAACGAGTGCCTGCGGAAGGTGACGAAGATCGGGCTCGCGCCCGTGTGCCAGCTCCGACTGAACTCGCAGCTCCGGGCTGACGAAGCCCTCGAAGTCGGGCTGCTGTCAAAGGCGCTCCGCGAACATCCGTGGGTTTTTTCGCCGCGGTCTCTCGCGACGCGGTGCGTGCTGCGGCAGGACGAGGACGACGAGTTCGAGGACGAACGGTTCTTCTGGAACCGGGTCGCGCTCCAGCGCATTCCGAGAGCTTGGGGGTTGGCGTGCGCGTGCGCGGTCGCGTCGCCCGTCGCGGATATCGAAGGCGGTCGGAACGTTTTTTTGATATCCCGGATAGCCTGCGATTCGCTGTCGTCGGGGTATGGCCAGGGTGTCAACTTGGTCGAGACCGAGCTGATGATGGAACACCGGTCCTTCGTGTTCGTGCGGTGTTCGTTGTTAGATCTGACGATCGCGTTCGTCGACGCGCTCCTCGCCGATTACGGCGGGAAGACGGCGACTTTCGTGATGGATATAGGGGAGAGGCGGCTGCGGGCCCAGGCCGCAGACCTCGCCTCCTTGAGGAATGGGGGCAAGGTTCGGGTTGTGGTCATCACGCAAAACGACGTCTCGGCGGTCGCGACGGCGGTAGAACTGGCGTCGTCGGCCGGATTTCTAGTTTTCGCGCGGTCTCCGGCGACCGACGAGGCGGTTCTGTTTGGGGCGCAGCAGATTATCGGCGAGGAGTCGGAGGAGTTCGAAAGCATCTACGCGGACCACGCCGCGCGGCTCGCGAGCTTGTTGAAGTCGCCGAGCGCCGGAATTTTTTCGGGGCTCTCGGACGTCGCTTCGAGCGTCCTCGAAGGCCCGCGCGCCGACGCGACCCAGCTGTTGCTTCTGGGGGGTGCCGAGGACCCCAAGAAGCGCCGGTTTTTGGGAGCCGCGACCCCCGTCCACCCGTTGGAGCGCGTGGACGTGTTCGCCGCCAAGGTCATCCTCCTCTTCTCCGCGATCTTCTTCGTTCTCCCGAAAGAAGCGCCGCTCCGAGCTAAAGCCAACGTGGCCCTCCTCATCCTCCTCCAGGCCCTCGTCATCGCCTTTGGCGCCCAGCTCTACGACGGCCGCCTCGCCAAATCCCTCGCCCTCACCTCTCGCTTTTTTCTTCTTCTTTAAGTATCATCCTCATCGCCTCCCGTCGCGGTCAACAGACGCCGCGAAGCGTCGTGGATCGCCGAATCCCAGTCGATCCTTCGAAAAAAGACCCACATTTGGATCAGGAAGCTCGTGGTTGCCGCGACGGCGCCGCACGCCAAAAGGGCGGGGACGGCGGCTTGGTCGAGTTGGAGGTAGTACACCGAAAAGAACGCGACGGGAGCGCCTACGCCGTACCACGATACGAAATTCGAGATGGCGATCGCCTGGGGTTTCCCCGCCCCCGCGAGCGCCCCCTGAACCGTCGTGTTGAGGGCGTCGGACCACACCATGAGAGCGAGGGCGGGGGCGCTCTTTCCCACGAGGCGCGCGATCGGTCGGTCGTTCTTGCTCCTCGTCGAGAACAGAGTCGCGGCAAACGACGCGCCGCCTAGAACAAGACCAGCCGCTACGACCGCCCCTCCCCCAAAGGCGAGCAAGAGCCCAACTTTCGCCGCCCCGCGCGCCGCGAGAGGGTCGGCGTGACCCACGGCTTTCCCGACGCACACCGAGACGCCCACCGCGAGCCCCAGCCAGCACAGTTCGAAGACCGTCTCGAGGTTCAGGCAAATCGCGAGGGCACCTACGACAGTTTCGGCGGAAGGACGCGTGCCACCGAGGACCATCAGCAACTCGAGAGACCACCACTCGAGGCAAATAAAGACCAACCCCGGAACCGCGAGCCGGAGATACTCGAGAATTCCGTCCGTCCGAAGAGCTTCTTTCCACCGCGGCCGAAAGACGCTCCGCAGACGACCCGCGCGCACCATCACGGGAACTTGCAGGAAAACGTAGAGCGAATTGTACACCACCGACGCCCAGGCCGCGCCCTTCCACCCGAAGCGCGAGACGAAGGCCCAAACGACGAAAGGCGCCGCAGCGCACACGGCTCCGCAAACCATTAAGTTCGATCGGGCGAGCCCCTCGGCCGTCATGACGCGCTGGAGGATCGTCATAGCATTGAGACCGCCCACCGACGCGATCAGCCGCGTCGCGTACTGCTGCGCCATACGAGAGAGCCCGGTCGGTTGCCCGAGAACCCGGAGAACGCGCCCCGCGCAGAACGCGAGCCCGATCGACGGCAAGAGCCCCACGCTCGTCACCACCAAGGCCCGTTGCGCGTACACGCCCTGCAGCCCGCTCTTCCCCGCGCCGGCGGCCTGGGGGCACAACGTCCGAAGCGCAGAGATGAGCCCGTACGACACCGAGAAGGCCGTCACGTTGAAATACGATCGAGCGAGCGCGACAGCGTCCAAAGCCTCGGAGGACCCCTCGCGCCCCACGATCGCGAGACTCACCGTCACGGGGAGGTACTCGGACAGGTTGGCGACGGCCGTCGGCAGGGCGACCGAGACCACCTCGCGCACCAACGACCGACCCTGGTCCGTCATCTTCTGACGTCACACTAATATTACCAAGAGGGATATGATCGGAGGAGGCAAGTTTGGTCAACAACAAGTAGTTTGGTCAATTTCTTTTTTTAAGTTTGCTCGATTTTTTATGTATGTTTTTTTAAGGATTCTTAATTTTCACAAGTTTGGTCACTTTCATCAATAGAAGAAGTTTGATCAGAGTTAAAAGTTTGGTCACTCCTCCTCCTCCTCCTCGGAAGAATTTTGCCTTAAGTTTTTGATCAATCAACCCTTTTTCAAGTTTGATTAATAACCTTGTAAGTTTGGTCAACAAGAGTTTTTTGATCACTACTCCTCAAAAAACTTCCACAGTATTGACCAAACTTTTTTTTGTTGGCTTTTTAAATCAAACTTTTAAGAAAGAAGAAGAAGGCTTTTCAAGCCGGGGGCGCGTGAGCGCTTTTGGTGCGAAAATGCTTTTAAAACGACAGCTAGGTGCTGCAGCCACGCAGAATCTACCGTGGCGTTACACGCCGCGCGGCATGGGCACCCCCCCCCATGACCGCCCGCCCGCCTTAGAAGGAGATCCATCCTAAGACAGCGCGGCGACGATACGATACGCGCAAGGAGAGCGGGCAGCGACGCGCGGCCTCGAGACCAGATTTTCCCCACGGCTTGGCGTATTTAAGCTTGGCCCATTCTCGTACCTTCCATCGTTCGTAGAAGCCACCCAAACCGCGACTCACCACGGTGGTGTTGCCGTAGTCGTGCGTCATTCTTCAGCAACATGCAGAGACATCGCACACCAGACTTATTATTACATGGTCTTCTGCGTGAGACGGATCACCCCATTCTGCATCCCAAAATCTCTCCGAGAGGGAGCGCGTCTTTGATAATCGACTCGGGGTCGAGTTAAAACGCGAAACTCGACGACGACCTCGAGAAGAAACTGCGAGAGGCAACGCTCCTGGAGGGAGCACCCAATGATTGTGTAGTCCCACACTTGTGCGGGGCCGTACAGGACCACGTTCAGGAGTTCCTCATCGTCGCGTACCCGATCCGGAGTCAGCTGTCCAGCTTGATCATGGGAAAACGGCAACGCGAGCACGTGCCGTTACGCCAGCATAAACAACTCGCACGACCGTAAGTGAACACCTCCTTATCATCCTCCTCCTCGCGCATCTCGATAACCCCGCCCTGCCGCAAGAGAGATCTCCCCGGGAGCTGCTGCTGCTGCAACGTCGAACACTGTGCTACGAGAATTTAAGTCGGCAAATACAAGCTGCGGCGCGAAGGGATGTCAAGACACCCTCGCTCCGGAAGAGATCGTCGCTGACACCACCCCTGTAATTCTAACCCAGTCATCATCAGTACGAGTCTAAAATATGACAAGTTTGATGTGATTGTTCGAAATTTGATCACACCAAATTGAATGCCACCAAGTTTGCCCATACACGCGCATCAACATGCGAATACTCACAGAACAACATCCACAAACAAGGCCTGCGTAAGACAACGCTGATACCATGCTGTTTCCTCGTCGCCCAAGATTATTCGGATGCGCCTTATTAGTTCGATGTTTATGACAGACTACAGCGAATGATCCCGGTTCGTCATCTCGTGCCTTTAGCGGATGACATTGTTTGTTGCAGATGTCTATCAAACGCATATGCCGAGAAGAAGAGCCGCCTGACTTGCCCTCCACAAAGCCCTTGATGAGGACCGACACGGCGTCGCAGAAGTGCTTCGCGATATAGCAGGATCTTTGTCGGCAAGAAGGTTCGAAGAGCAGGCGTGCCTTTTACAACACGCGCGACGGTATTGTCTACTTGCACATCACAAAGAACAGCACGCACATAAAAGCTGCACCTTGCATATAGCACTTGAACGACAGTGCTGTCGCGCTGTAGACCATGTTGTTGTACGCGCCGTCTAAAAACTTGCCGCCCGCGTCGAACATCAGATGCTGCTGCAAGTCGGCCTCGAGAACACACATGCTGAACTTGGCATCTTGGTTAGATCGAGTAAAGTGGACTACCCTCATATTTTTTGCGCGCTCCGAGCTGCGACAGCGTACTCGGCGATCTCTCATAGTCGTTTACCTTCGTCTGGACACGCTTAGACTTGTTGTTTTCTTTCTCGGCGTCGTGGTCAACCGACGTCGGCGTGTTACCACCACCACGCGACCCGAGCGACGACGAAACCCGCATCGATACCGTGTTCGTTTCGAAGTCGAAGGACGCTCCGGTGTCTCAGAGCGAAATGCAGAACCGCTGAAAGCTTGATCACACGGCGGCCCTTGTTTTAAAGTCCTCCACAATAATTAATTGGGAAACGTGTGTCAGTCCGTCAGAGAACTCTACCGGACCTCTACTTTCTGTTCTTTTCCCTATGTATGCTCGAAACGGAAACACAAAATCTGCGTTTTGTGAAGCCGATTTATTTCAAAACGCTTCACTCGCGGCCTACTTTCTGTTCTTTTGGTAATGTATGCGCCAAAAGCAAAGCTCTTTATAAAATGTTTTCTCCTTGGCATCTGCGAGAGCCTTGTAGTATTGGAGAGAGCGAAGAACTTTGAGCGAGAATCTGGGGTGGTACGTCTCGAGTTCGGATCCTGTCTATTTTCTTTTGCCTTTTTTTTTTGGCCTCCCCTCGACCCAAACCCCGCCCTTGAAGATATAACGATCCTAGAAGATATATCCTGGCATCCTATATCCTGGCATCCTAGAAGATATAACGATCAGAATCCTGGCGTCACAGCGAAGTTCCGACCCCAGCACTGTGGATTATGCGCCACGCCCTCCTCCTCATTATCATGGCAACGACCGACGCGCCGTCCTCCTCCGCCACCGCCGCCTACAGAGACCTCGCCGACGACGAAATTCTCGCGCTCTGGCGCGATCGCAACGAACGATGCGAACCCTGTTCGGCCGAGGGATGCGACGCCTGCTGCCGGACCGGCCGCCGATTCTCGACGAAGCACGATGGCTACACGTATGTCTACGGCCGCCAACGTCGAATCAACGCCGCGCGCCTCCTCCGGACCGACGCGAACGACGCGATTCCGGCGCCCGTCGGACAGGTACGCACGGTCAACGGTCCTCCGCAGCCTCGCGTCGCCCCGGCCGCGCTCGCTCCCGACGCGACCTTGCCCGCCGCCACCCGCGAAACCGCCGTCGACGACGCCGCGGCTAAGTATCGGAGCTTCACCGATGCCCAGATCCTCGACTTCTGGCAACACCGCGAGGACGCGTGCGCGTCGTGCGCGGGACGCGGCTGCGACACCTGCTATCGAACGGGGTACCGTTTTACGTTCAAGCACGCCGGATACAGATACGTCCGCGAACGCCACCGCCGCCTCGCCGCGTGCCACGCTTCGCCCGAGGAGGCCGCGGCTCAGAGAGACGCGCACGCGAACAGCCAACGGCAGTCGCGAGCGCGCGCCGACGCGCGGGGCGAGCGCGACGCTCGACTGGCGACCGATGCGGCCGAGCGGCGCGAATCGCGCAACCGCGCCGACGAACGAGGGGACCGCGACGCCCGGCTCGCAACCAACGCCCAGGAACAACGCGAGTCGCGCCAACGAACCGACGACCACGGGCAGCGCGCCGCGCGCCTCGCCGCCCACGCCGCCGAACAGCGACGCGCCCGCCAAAATGTCGTCAACGAAGTGCGGCGACGCCCGACCTTCGTCGCCCGCTGCGCCCTCGAGGACTTCGACGACAGAAACGTCCCCACGCACGACGCCGGCGCGATGGACAAAGTCTGTCCGTACTGCTACGCGCTTTACTGGAAGTCCGAGGAGACGACCAGAGGCACATACAACCGGTGCTGCTCGGGGGGCACGATCGTGCTTCCCGACCCTCCGAACCCGCCTCCGGAGTTCGTCCATCTCATCACGACACCCCACGCCACCGGCATCGCCTTCAGAGCCGACACCCGCAAGCTCAACAACGCTTTCACGTTCGCGAGCATGCAGGTCCACGACGAGCGCCCGTTCGCCAGAAGCAGCACGACCTCGACCAATCGGTGCCCCCTCAGCGCCCTGCGCATCTCGGGGCAAATACACCACCGCCTCGGCTCCTTGCGGCCGCGGGCCGGCGAGGCGCCGATGTTCGCGCAGACGTACCTGCTCGATCCCGGCACGCAACTCCAGCACCGTCTCCAGTCCTCGCTCCTGAACGATCACGTCGTCCGCACCGTCCAGGACGTCATCCTGGCCAACAACCGCTTCGTCCGAACGTTTCGACACGCCGACGCCTACATCAACAGCGCGAACGCCGACGCAACCAACGCCCGAATCGTCATCCACGCGGAACAAAGGCCCGCCGACCACCACGCGCGACGCGGAAACGCGCAGGTCGTCGACGAGGTCGCCATGATCGTCCTCGGCGACGAAGAGACCGCCGTGCCGAACCGCGACATCGTCGTCCACTGCGAGGGCGCGCACGGGCGGCCCGAGCTCGAGCTCATCAGCATCTACAACGGGCAGCGCGATCCCCTTCACTTCACCCTCATGTTCCCCACGGGGCGGCCCAGCGGCTACAACATCGGAATCAACAAGGTTAACCCCGAGGACGGGACCGCCCGCCTCACCACCATCACGCCAAAGGAATATTACGTTTATCGCGCGCACCTCCGCGCGCCAAAACCCGGACAAACCACCTGCCGGCCCCGAGGACGAGACCAACAGAGAGACCAAGAGCGAGACCAACAGAGACGCAACAACAACACTTCGCCGGTACTGGCCCTCGCCCTCCACGTTTTTCCTCATCCACCGCCTCAACCGCTTGAGCCACGAGTACTTCCTCGACGGCGCCGTCAAGATGGAGGTGTCGCGGATCGAGTGGTGCCGCCGGAACCAAAGAAGCTGCGCGCCGATCTCTACTTCGGTCTCCAAGACGCCGTCGCGGATGGCGAGGCGGGCAACGCGGGCAAACGCAGCATCCTCCCGTCCACGTTCAAGGGGTCGCAGCGAGAGATGCGCGCCGCCTACCAGGACGCCATGGCCATCGTCAGAGTTTGCGGCAGGCCCTCATTCTTCATTACGTTCACGTGCAACCCGAAGTGGGACGAAATCATGGCCGAGCTCTACGAGCACGAGGAGCCCCACATGCGACCCGACCTCATCATCCGCGTCTTTCACATTAAGCTCGCCGAGCTCCTCCGCGACCTCACCGAGCGCCTGTCCTCGGCCGCGTGCACGCGTACACGTACACGATCGAGTACCAGAAGCGGGGCCTGCCCCACGCCCACATCCTCCTCATCCTCGACAGCCGAGACGACATCGCCGCCGACGACGTCGACAAGGTCGCCTGCGCAGAGTTCCCCGACCCGAACGACCCGAGACAAAGGAACTCCACCAAATCGTCGTCAACCACATGCTCCACGGGCCCTGCGGCCGCGACTACCCGTCGTGCCCCTGCATGCAGGACGGAGAATGCTCCAAGCGCTTTCCCAAAGAATTCCAACGGCACACGACCGTCCCGGAGGACAACTACGTCCAATACCGCCGCCGCTCGCCCCAAGACGGCGGCCGCACCTATACCAAGGTCATAAACGGCCGCCCCTGCGTCATCGACAACAGATGGATCGTCCCCTACAACCCCTGGCTCCTCAAGAAATACAAGACGCACCTCAACGTCGAGATCTGCTGCACCATCCACGTCTGCGCCTACCTGTACAAATATGTCTTCAAGGGCCCGGACAGCGCAACGATCACGATCCGGCAAGACACGTCTCGCGGCCACCGCGACCCCCCCCCCCTGGACGAGATTTCGACGTACCAGACCGGCCGCTACATTTGCTCGACGGAGGCCCTCAACCGCATCTTCGGCAACGAAACCCACGCGAGGCACCCCGCCGTCTTCCACCTCGCCGTCCACCTCGAAAACGGCCAGCGGGACTACTGGCAGGATTCCGACGACCCGCGAGCGCCTCGGCCTCGACGAGAACGACTTCTCGACGGATACCGTGGCGCGCATGTACGCCGTCTCTCCCAAGAACCAGGAGGCCTTCCACATGCGCGTCCTCCTGACAGTCGTCCGCGGGCCCACCTGCTACTCCGACTTGCGCATCGTGCCCGGGAAAAACAACGACGAGCCGTACGACACCTTCAAGGAAGCCTGCAAGGCGCGGAACCTCCTCCACGACGACGCCGAATGGACCAAGTGCCTCGAGGCCGCCGCGGTCTCCAACACCGCGTACGAGCAACGGTTGCTCTTCGCCATGCTCATCACTCACTGCGAGCTCACTAACCCCTTCGCCATCTGGGAAGCCACGAAGAAAACCCTTACCACCGACATCCTCCGCCGGTACCGGACACATCACCGGAACCAGGACCTCGACCTCAACGAGAGCATGGAGAACGAAGCCCTCGACATCCAGGCCCACCTCGAAGGCGCCGGCATGACAATGCGCCAAGTCGGCTTGCCCGAGCCCACGCAGGCCGAGCAGCTCACGTCGCGGTTCGTCGCCGAGGAACTCCGCTTCGGCGACACCCGGGAGAAGCGCGCCGCCCTCGCCGAGATCCTGCGCCGCAACCTCGAAAGCATGCGCCAGCACAACCAGCCGCAGCTCGACACCTTCAACGAGATCATGATCTCGTCTACCAAGGTAGTCCCCATGCTCCTCGCGCCCGGCGCCGCCTTCTTCATACAGGCGGCCGCGGGAACCGGCAAAACTTTCCTCTGCCAGACGCTCCTCGCAGCCGTGCGCGAACGCCACCACGTTGCGCTCGCCACCGCGAGCTCCGGCATCGCCGCCACGCTCCTCCAGGGCGGCCGCACCGCGCACTCGCGTTTCAAGATCCCGCTCAACGTGTCCGACACGAGCGTCTGCAACGTCACGAGAAACAAGAAGGACCGCACCCGCGACGTCCTCACCAAGGCCAAGCTCATTTTGTGGGACGAAGCGCCCATGACGAACAAGGACACGCTCATGACCGTGGACCGCACGCTGCGCGACATCCTCATGACCGACGCGCCCTTCGGCGGCAAGGTCATCGTCTTCCTCGGCGACTTCCGCCAGACGCTGCCGATCGTCAAGCGCGGCCGCCGGTACGAAATCGTCGGCGCCTGCATCAAGAACGCGCCCGTCTGGGCCCACGTTCGTGTCCGCGAGCTCACCGTCAACATGCGCGTCAAAATGTCTGGCGGCCAGGACCAAGTCGACCTCCAACAGTTCGCCGACTTCCTCCTCCGCGTCGGAAACGGCACGCTGCCCACCGAGCCCGCCCTCGGCGACGACTGGATCAACCTCGGCACCCACGTGCCCCACGTCGACAGCCCGCCGACTTAACCGCCCGCGTCTACGGCGAAGCCCGCTTCGACGACCCCGCGTGGCTTTTCGAACGCGCGGTTCTCACGCCCAAGAACTCGAACGTCGACCATTACAACGCCGAGATGACCGCGACCTTCCCCGGCTCCACCGTCCACACCTTCCACTCGGCCAACGAAGTCGCATACGAGGACGACCCCGTCCTCTACCCCATCGAATTCTTGAACTCCCTCACGCCCAGCGGCATGCCTCCCCACGAACTCAGACTCAAGGTCGGCATGCCCGTCATGCTCCTTCGAAACGCCACCCCCCTCCACTCCAACGGAACGCGCTACGTTCTCCTCCGCGTCGTAACCGACTGCCTCCTCGAACTCGCCACCTGGATCAAAGACGAAGCCGGCGTCCCCCAACGACACACGCTCCTGGTCCCCGCTTCACGTTTACGACCACCGGCAACGACTACCCCTTCACATTGCGACGCCGCCAGTTCCCACTGCGCCCCGCTTTCGCGATGACCATCAACAAATCCCAAGGCCAAACCCTTAAAAAGGTTGGCCTCCTCCTCCCCGAACCCGTCTTTTCCCACGGCCAACTATACGTCGCCCTTAGCCGCGTCGGCCGCCGTGAAGACTTCGTCTTCTACGCCCAGAACAACACCTTCGTCCGCGACTACGCCCGCCGCCACCCCGGCGCCTACACCAAAAACATTGTCTACAAGGAAATACTCCAATAAAAACGGCCCTCGGCCATCACATAGTCCATCCGCAAAAAACGCAAAGCCGAAAATAAACAGGCATAATGCTAACCCCCAGAACGCTTCGCGCAACGGAAAGGAAGGAAAAGGGTGCACACCCTAACCCAAGAACGAAAAACTTACCAAGAAATCTTCAAGAACCGAAAACACTCAATTTCCACGGCGTGCGACGGCTTTTTTCGTCGGCTCCCGAGACGCGGCGGCCGTCGAGGCCATGGGGGGTCCGGGGTGTCCCCCGGCGGGGTTTGGGGGCAGAGCCCCCAATTCCGGGGGTTCGGGGCTTGCCCCCGAGAAAAAGGCCGAAAAAAACCCGACTTGGCCTTACTAGTAACTACTAATCGACAGATGTTTGTCTGTCTGTCCTCGATTTAGGGTAAGGATCAGGTAGGCGCGAGAGTAAGGATCAGGTAGGAACGAGAGCCAGACAGTGATCCTCCAAGCCGTCTACGGCGACCTCGCAGACTGTTTCCACGACCCGCGGCGGCTCTTTCAGCGCGCCATTCTCACGCCCCGTCGAAACGATGTTGTCGATGCTGACAAACGCGCATGACCGCGGCCTTTTTCCCGGAGACGAGGCGTCGGAGTTCTTTTCGGCCGACTAGGTTGGGTCGGAAGACGACGCCTCTCTTTACAGTCGAGTTTTCAACTCCCTGACAACCAACGGCATGCTGACTTTGATCGCGAGCTTAGCTCTCGCAACCTCGACCCGTCGCACGGCCACTGCAACGGTACTAGATACATGATCGATCGTGTCGTTGTCACCGAGGCTCCTCCAACCTGTCCCTCAAGGCCCGCCGACGCCAAACGATCAACAAGAGCCAGGGCCAGACGCCCCGCGAGGTCGGCGTCCTCTTCCCAAGCCCGTCTTCTG
>JAQMWT010000371.1:0-35679 GCA_029834535.1 Chrysophaeum taylorii
CCCCCGGCGGGGGGTTTGGGGGGCAGAGCCCCCCAATTCCCGGGGGGTTCGGGGGGCTTGCCCCCCGAGAAAAAGGCCGAAAAAAACCCGACTTGGCCTTACTAGTCCACAATAATTAATTGGGAAATGTCAGTGTGTCCGTCACAACAGATTAACGGAACTCTACTTTCTGTTCAAATCCCTATGTATGCTCGAAACGGGCCGACAAAATCTGCGTTTTGTAAAGCCGATTTATTTCAAAACGCTTCACCCGCGGCCTACTTTCTGTTCTTTGCTAAATGTATGAGCCAAAAGCAAAGCTATTTATAAAATGTTTTCTTCTTGCCATCTGCGGCGAGAGCCTTGTAGTATGGAGAGAGCGAAGAAGTTTGAGCGAGAATCTGGGGTGGTTGCTGTACGTACGTCTCGAGTTCGGATCCTGTTAGTATTTCGAAGGAGAAAACCCTTAGTCGAGAGTATTTCGAAGAAGAAAACCCGTAGTATTCGTTTAAAAGAAAACCCTCTCGGATGGTCGATTTGTATGCTGGTAGTCGTAGATCGAGACTATTCGAAGAAGAAAAGGAACGAATCTCTCTTAACACTGCCCTAGAAGATATAACGATCCTAGAACATAAAACGATCAGAATCCTGGCGTCACAGCGAACCGAGCACTGTGGATTATGCGCCACGCCCTCCTCCTCATTATCATGGCAACGACCGACGCGCCGTCCTCCTCCGCCACCGCCGCCTACAGAGACCTCGCCGACGACGAAATTCTCGCGCTCTGGCGCGATCGCAACGAACGATGCGAACCCTGTTCGGCCGAGGGATGCGACGCCTGCTGCCGGACCGGCCGCCGATTCTCGACCAAGCACGACGCCTACACGTATGTGTACGGCCGCCAACGACGAATCAACGCCGCGCGCCTCCTCCGGACCGACGCGAACGACGCCGCGCCGAACGCGATTCCGGCGCCCGTCGGACAGGTACGGACCGTCGACGGTCCTCCACAGCCTCGCGTCGCCCCAACCGCGCTCGCTCCCGACGCGACCTTCCCCGCCGCCACCCGCGCAACCGCCGTCGACGACGCCGCGGGTACGTATCGAAGCTTCACCGATGCCGAGATCCTCGACTTCTGGCAACACCGCGAGGACGCGTGCGCGTCGTGCGCGGGACGCGGCTGCGACACGTGCTATCGAACGGGGTACCGTTTTACGTCCAAGCACGCCGGATACAGATACGTCCGCGACCGCCACCGCCGCATCGCCGCGCGCCACGCGGCTTCGCCCGAGGAGACCGCGGCGGTGCGAGACGCGAACGCGAACAGCCACCGGCAGTCGCGAGCGCGCGCGGACGCGCGGGGGGACCGCGACGCTCGCCTGGCGACCCATGCCGCCGAGCGGCGCGAATCGCGCCAGCGCGCCGACGAACGAGGGGACCGCGACGCCCGGCTCGCAACCAACGCCCAGGAACAACGCGAGTCGCGCCAACGAACCGACGACCACGGGCAGCGCGCCGCGCGCTCGCCGCCAACGCCGCCGAACAGCGACGCGCCCGCCAAAATGTCGTCAACGAAGTGCGGCGACGCCCGACCTTCGTCGCCCGCTGCGCCCTCGAGGACTTCGACGACACAACCGTCCCCACGCACGACGCCGGCGCGATGGACAAAGTCTGTCCGTACTGCTACGCGCTTTACTGGCAGTCCGAGGAGACGACCAGAGGCACATACAACCGGTGCTGCTCGGGGGGCACGATCGTGCTTCCCGACCCTCCGAACCCGCCTCCGGAGTTCGTCCATCTCATCACGACACGCCACGCCACCGGCCGCGCCTTCAGAGCCGACACCCGCAAGCTCAACAACGCTTTCACGTTCGCGAGCATGCAGGTCCACGACGAGCGCCCGTTCGCCAGAAGCAGCACGACCTCGAGCAATCGGTGCCCCCTCAGCGCCCTGCGCATCTCGGGGCAAATACACCACCGCCTCGGCTCCTTGCGGCCGCGGGCCGGCGAGGCTCCGATGTTCGCGCAGACGTACCTGCTCGATCCCGGCACGCAACTCCAGCACCGCCTCCAGTCGACGCTCATGAACGATCACATGGTCCGCACGGTCCAGGACGTCATCCTCGCCAACAACCGCTTCGTCCGAACGTTTCGACACGCCGACGCCTACATCAACAGCGCGAACGCCGACGCAACCAACGCCCGAATCGTCATCCATGCGGAACAAAGGCCCGCCGACCACCACGCGCGACGCGGAAACGCGCAGGTCGTCGACGAGGTCGCCATGATCGTCCTCGGCGACGAAGAGACCGCCGTGCCGAACCGCGACATCGTCGTCCACTGCGAGGGCGCGCACGGGCGGCCCGAGCTCGAGCTCATCAGCATCTACAACGGGCAGCGCGATCCCCTTCACTTCACCCTCATGTTCCCACGGGCGGCCCAGCGGCTACAACATCGGAATCAACGGTTAACCCCGAGGACGGGACCGCCCGCCTCACCACCATCACGCCAAAGGAATATTACGTTTATCGCGCGCACCTCCGCGCGCCAAAACCCGGACAAACCACCTGCCGGCCCCGAGGACGAGACCAACAGAGAGACCAAGAGCGAGACCAACAGAGACGCAACAACAACACTTCGCCGGTACTGGCCCTCGCCCTCCACGTTTTTTCCCTCATCCACCGCCTCAACCACTTGAGCCACGAGTACTTCCTCGACGGCGCCGTCAAGATGGAGGTGTCGCGGATCGAGTGGTGCCGCCGGAACCAAAAGAAGCTGCGCGCCGATCTCTACTTCGGTCTCCAAGACGCCGTCGCGGATGGCGAGGCGGGCAACGCGGGCAAACGCAGCATCCTCCCGTCCACGTTCAAGGGGTCGCAGCGAGATGCGCGCCGCCTACCAGGACGCCATGGCCATCGTCAGAGTTTGCGGCAGGCCCTCATTCTTCATTACGTTCACGTGCAACCCGAAGTGGGACGAAATCATGGCCGAACTCTACGAGCACGAGGAGCCCCACATGCGACCCGACCTCATCATCCGCGTCTTTCACATTAAGCTCGCCGAGCTCCTCCGCGACCTCACCGAGCGCCCGTCCTCGGCCGCGTGCACGCGTACACGTACACGATCGAGTACCAGAAGCGGGGCCTGCCCCACGCCCACATCCTCCTCATCCTCGACAGCCGAGACGACATCGCCGCCGACGACGTCGACAAGGTCGCCTGCGCAGAGCCCCCCGACCCGAACGACCCGAGACACAAGGAACTCCACCAAATCGTCGTCAACCACATGCTCCACGGGCCCTGCGGCCGCGACTACCCGTCGTGCCCCTGCATGCAGGACGGAGAATGCTCCAAGCGCTTTCCCAAAGAATTCCAACGGCACACGACCGTCCCGGAGGACAACTACGTCCAATACCGCCGCCGCTCGCCCCAAGACGGCGGCCGCACCTATACCAAGGTCATAAACGGCCGCCCCTGCGTCATCGACAACAGATGGATCGTCCCCTACAACCCCTGGCTCCTCAAGAAATACAAGACGCACCTCAACGTCGAGATCTGCTGCACCATCCACGTCTGCGCCTACCTGTACAAATATGTCTTCAAGGGCCCGGACAGCGCAACGATCACGATCCGGCAAGACACGTCTCGCGGCCACCGCGACCCCCGCCTCCTGGACGAGATTTCGACGTACCAGACCGGCCGCTACATTTGCTCGACGGAGGCCCTCAACCGCATCTTCGGCAACGAAACCCACGCGAGGCACCCCGCCGTCTTCCACCTCGCCGTCCACCTCGAAAACGGCCAGCGGGTCTACTGGCAGGATTCCGACGACCCCGCCCTCCGCGACTACTACGCCTCGCTCGCCGCCCAGACCCCCCCCGACACCACGCTCACTGCCATGTTCAACCTCAACGACGCCGCCAAGACCAACAAGGCAAACGGCATCCAGCACATCGAGCCCTACCAGGTCGACCCCCTCACGCTCCTCTACACCGACCTCCCCACACACTACACGTTCTCAGACAAAACTTGGGTCCCACGAAGAAAAGGAGACACCAAACGCCGCGAGCGCCTCGGCCTCGACGAGAACGACTTCTCGACGGATACCGTGGCGCGCATGTACGCCGTCTCTCCCAAGAACCAGGAGGCCTTCCACATGCGCGTCCTCCTGACAGTCGTCCGCGGGCCCACCTGCTACTCCGACTTGCGCATTGTGCCCGGGAAAAACAACGACAAGCCGTACGACACCTTCAAGGAAGCCTGCAAGGCGCGGAACCTCCTCCACGACGACGCCGAATGGACCAAGTGCCTCGAGGCCGCCGCGGTCTCCAACACCGCGTACGAGCAACGGTTGCTCTTCGCCATGCTCATCACTCACTGCGAGCTCACTAACCCCTTCGTCATCTGGGAAGCCACGAAGAAAACCCTACCACCGACATCCTCCGCCGGTACCGGACATCACCGCAACCAGGACCTCGACCTCAACGAGAGCATGGAGAACGAAGCCCTCCTCGACATCCAGGCCCACCTCGAAGGCGCCGGCATGACAATGCGCCAAGTCGGCTTGCCCGAGCCCACGCAGGCCGAGCAGCTCACGTCGCGGTTCGTCGCCGAGGAACTCCGCTTCGGCGACACCCGGGAGAAGCGCGCCGCCCTCGCCGAGATCCTGCGCCGCAACCTCGAAAGCATGCGCCAGCACAACCAGCCGCAGCTCGACGCCTTCAACGAGATCATGATCTTCGTCTACCCAGGTAGTCCCCCCATGCTCCTCGCGCCCGGCGCCGCCTTCTTCATACAGGCGGCCGCGGGAACCGGCAAGACTTTCCTCTGCCAGACGCTCCTCGCAGCCGTGCGCGAACGCCACCACGTTGCGCTCGCCACCGCGAGCTCCGGCATCGCCGCCACGCTCCTCCAGGGCGGCCGCACCGCGCACTCGCGTTTCAAGATCCCGCTCAACGTGTCCGACACGAGCGTCTGCAACGTCACGAGAAACAAGAAGGACCGCACCCGCGACGTCCTCAAGGCCAAGCTCATTTTGTGGGACGAAGCGCCCATGACGAACAAGGACACGCTCATGACCGTGGACCGCACGCTGCGCGACATCCTCATGACCGACGCGCCCTTCGGCGGCAAGGTCATCGTCTTCCTCGGCGACTTCCGCCAGACGCTGCCGATCGTCAAGCGCGGCCGCCGGTACGAAATCGTCGGCGCCTGCATCAAGAACGCGCCCGTCTGGGCCCACGTTCGTGTCCGCGAGCTCACCGTCAACATGCGCGTCAAAATGTCTGGCGGCCAGGACCAAGTCGACCTCCAGGAGTTCGCCGACTTCCTCCTCCGCGTCGGAGACGGCACGCTGCCCACCGAGCCCGCCCTCGGCGACGACTGGATCAACCTCGGCACCCACGTGCCCCACGTCGACAGCCCCGCCGACTTGACCGCCCGCGTCTACGGCGAAGCCCGCTTCGACGACCCCGCGTGGCTTTTCGAACGCGCGGTTCTCACGCCCAAGAACTCGAACGTCGACCATTACAACGCCGAGATGACCGCGACCTTCCCCGGCTCCACCGTCCACACCTTCCACTCGGCCAACGAAGTCGCATACGAGGACGACCCCGTCCTCTACCCCATCGAATTCTTGAACTCCCTCACGCCCAGCGGCATGCCTCCCCACGAACTCAAACTCAAGGTCGGCATGCCCGTCATGCTCCTTCGAAACGCCACCCCCCTCCACTCCAACGGAACGCGCTACGTTGTCCTCCGCGTCGTAACCGACTGCCTCCTCGAACTCGCCACCTGGATCAAAGACGAAGCCGGCGTCCCCCAACGACACACGCTCCTGGTCCCCCGCTTCACGTTTACGACCACCGGCAACGACTACCCCTTCACATTGCGACGCCGCCAGTTCCCACTGCGCCCCGCTTTCGCGATGACCATCAACAAATCCCAAGGCCAAACCCTTAAAAAGGTTGGCCTCCTCCTCCTCCCCGAACCCGTCTTTTCCCACGGCCAACTATACGTCGCCCTTAGCCGCGTCGGCCGCCGTGATGACTTCGTCTTCTACGCCCAGAACAACACCTTCGTCCGCGACTACGCCCGCCGCCACCCCGGCGCCTACACCAAAAACATTGTCTATAAGGAAATACTCCAATAAAAACGGCCCTCGGCCATCACATAGTCCATCCGCAAAAAACGCAAAGCCGAAAATAAACAGGCATAATGCTAACCCCCATAACGCCTCGCGCAACGGAAAGCAACGAAAACGGTGCACACCCTAACCCAAGAACGAAAAACTTACCAAGAAATCTTCAAGAACCGAAAACACTCAATTTCCACGGCGTGCGACGGCGTTTTTGGTCGGCTCCCGAGACGCGGCGGCCGTCGAGGCGGTGGGGGGTCCGGGGGTGTCCCCGGGGGGTTTGGGGGGGCCCCAATCCCGGGGGTTCGGGGGGCTTGCCCCCCGAGAAAAAGGCCGCCGAAAAACCCGACTTGGCCTTACTAGTCCACAATAATTAATTGGGAAATGTCAGTCAGTCAGTCACAGGACTCTAACGGGACTCTACTTTCTGTTCGAACGAGCATGTATGCTCGAAACGGGCCGACAAAATCTGCGTTTTGTAAAGCCGATTTATTTCAAAACGCTTCACCCGCGACCTACTTTCTGTTCTTTGCTAAATGTATGCGCCAAAAGCCTTGCTCTTTATAAAATGTTTTCTTCTTGCCATCTGTGAGAGTCTTGTGTTCTGGGAGAGACCGACGAACTTTGAGCGAGAATCTGGGGAGGGTGCGTTGCGTACGTCTCGAGTTCGGATCCTGGTGGTAAGATTAATAAATCGAGAGTAATTCGAAGAAAAACAACCCTTACCCTTATTCGTTCTTTTTTGCTATTTGCTATGCAAACCCTCGGCCGATCTTTTTGAAGGTTGAAGGTCGACGACGGCGATGGAGCCTTCGCCCGCCAAACGGGACGACGCGCTCGAGCCAGGGACGCGAGCCTCGACGCCGGCATGGCATGCCGGCTGCTCCCTCTTATCTTTCGGGGTTCTTTCGGGGTTCTGGCGCGCGCAAAAATGCGACGCGATTTCGCCTTTTTTGCGCGCGAACTCTACGGTACGCGCGCGATGCGTGCCGCCGTCTTCGTCGCCGCTGCGACCGGCCACCAGGGACGCGAGCCTCGACGCCGGCATCGCATGCCGGCGTTTTACTTTCGATGTTCTTTCGGGGTTCTGGCGCGCGCAAAAATGCGACGCGATTTCGCCTTTTTTGCGCGCGAACTCTTCTGTACGCGCGCGATGCGTGCCAGCGTCTTCGTCGCCCCTGCGACCGGCCACCGAAATCGACAACGGCTTGCCGGTCAAAGCCCGCTTCCACGGCTACGACTCGCTCTTCCGACGGGCCGTCCTCGAGAACGCGCGCGACCGAACGAGACTCGACCGTCGACTCGGTGGATCGACCACCGTTTAACCTTCGTTACGATGCGTGCCGCCGGCTTCGTCGCCGCGAGCGGCCACCGCCGTCGCGACCGCGGACTCGGACTCGCCCGCGGGTTGACGTCCAGTCGACCAACCCGAAAAAAACTCGGCGGCGCTCGACGGGCGGCGCGCCGCGCTCGACGCGTCTGCCAGCGCTTCGATACGATGCGTGCCGGCGTCTTCGTCGCCGCTGCGAGCGGCCACCGCCGTCCCGACCGCGGCCTCGGACTCTCCCCCGCGGGCGACAACGGCTCGCCGTAAAGTCGCGGCCTTCGTCGAGGCGTCGTCGACCTCGACGCGTCCGCGACCGCGATTTCGCTTTGGTCGACGGTGGTCGCGCCACGTCCTGGGACTGGCCGGGCTCTGGCCATCGCAAACCTCGCGACCTACTGCTGGAGCGCCTACGGATCGAAGACCACGAAAAACGCGGCGACGACGGCGACGAGCGTGCCGCGCGCACCCGCGCCGACGACCGGCCGCGCGCCCGCGCGCGCCCACGACGACCGCCCGTGGCCGCGCTCTGGCCATCGCCGACGGAGAAGAAGAAGACGAAGACCTCCCCTTTCGCGTCTACGGCGAAGTCCGCTTCCGCGGCCACGCCTCGCTCTTCCCGCAGCGGCCGTCCTCGCCGCGAGAACCTCTGGACCGTCGACCGCGACGGCGCGTCCGCTATCTATGGATTATGCGCCACGCCCTCCTTCTCACTACGCCCGCCGCCACCCCGGCGCCTACACCAAAAACATTGTCTATAAGGAAATACTCCAATAAAAGCGGCCCTCGGCCATCACATAGTCCATCCGCAAAAAACGCAAAGCCGAAAATAAACAGGCATAACGCTAACCCCCAGAACGCTTCGCGCAACGGAAAGCAAGGAAAACGGTACCCACCCTAACCCAAGAACGAAAAATTGCGCAGAAATCTTCAAGAACCGAAAAGACAGAATTTCCACGGCGTGCGACGGCGTTTTTGTCGGCTCCGTGCCCCGGCGGCGGGGGCGAGCCCCCTTCGGGGTCGGGGGTGCCCGGGGGGTGTGTCCCCGGCGGGGGGTTTGGGGGGCAGAGCCCCCCAATTCCCGGGGGGTTCGGGGGGCTTGCCCCCCGAGAAAAAGGCCGGAAAAAACCCGACTTGGCCTTACTAGTCCACAATAATTAATTGGGAAATGTCAGTCTGTCAGTGACGACACATTAACGGAA
This sequence comes from Chrysophaeum taylorii, assembly GCA_029834535.1. Classification (NCBI taxonomy): domain Eukaryota; class Pelagophyceae; order Pelagomonadales; family Pelagomonadaceae; genus Chrysophaeum; species Chrysophaeum taylorii. The sequence goes on from JAQMWT010000371.1 coordinate 8,641, forward strand.
CTCTACTTTCTGTTCAAACCAGCATGTATGCTCGAAACGGGCCGACAAAATCTGCGTTTTGTAAAGCCGATTTATTTCAAAACGCTTCACCTCCGGCCTACTTTCTGTTCTTTGCTAAATGTATGAGCCAAAAGCAAAGCTATTTATAAAATGTTTTCTTCTTGCCATCTGCGGCGAGCCTTGTAGTATCGGAGAGAGCGTAGAAGTTTGAGCGAGAATCTGGGGTGGTTGCTGTACGTACGTCTCGAGTTCGGATCCTGGTGGTCGATTTGTAATGCTGAGAGTAGTAGCCTGGGGAGCGTGGGTGAAGACGATTTTCGGATACGTAGTGCGCCTAGGTCCCTGGTTTCGAGTTCGATTCCCGTAGTAGTAAATTGGACGCTGGTGGTCGTAAAAATCGAGAGTATTTCGAAGAAGAAAACCCGTAGTATTTGTTAAGAAGACCATACCCCGTCCCACTGCGAACGTTCCGGCTGCCAACCGGCCCGCCCGGGAGGCGAATAGGTGCCAACCTACGCCGGGAGGGCGGATGCCCTCGCAAGGCTCAGGATTCGTGAGGCACCGTCCTCCATCGCAACCGCAGTCAGCGATCAGGGTAAGGTTGTAGTCGTAAATCGAGAGTATTTCGAAGAAGAAAACCCTTAGTATTTCTAAAAATCTTCCTCTTTTTTTGCTATGCAAACCCTCGGCCGATCTTTTTTGAAGTAAGGTTGACGCGTGCGACGGCGATGGAGCCTTCGCCCGGCAAACGGGACGACGCGCTCGAGCCAGGGACGCGACGCGAGCCTCGACGCCGGCATGGCATGCCGGCGTTTTTCTTTCGATGTTCTTTCGGGGTTCTGGCGCGCGCAAAAATGCGACGCGATTTCGCCTTTATTCCGCGCGAACTCTTCGGTACGCGCGCGATGCGTGCCGGCGTCTTCGTCGCCGCTGCGACCGGCCACCGAAATCGAGAACGGCTTGCCGCGCTCGCGTCTGCGGTCAAAGCCCGCTTCCACGGCCACGACTCGCTCTTCCGACGGGACGTCCTCGAGAACGCGCGAGAGCGAACGAGACTCGACCCTCGACTCGGTGGATCGAACATCGTTTCACCTTCGATACGATGCGTGCCGCCGGCTTCGTCGCCGCTGCGAGCGGCCACCGCCGTCGCGACCGCGGACTCGGACTCGCCCGCGGACTCGGACTCGCCCGCGGGTTGACGTCCAGTCGACAAACCCGAAAAAAAACTCGGCGGCGCGCTCGACGGGCGGCGCTCCGCGCCGCCGGGCCCGGCGCTTCGATACGATGCGTGCCGGCGTCTTCGTCGCCGCTGCCAGCGGCCACCGCCGTCCCGACCGCGGCCTCGGACTCTCCGCCGCGGGCGACATCGGCTCGCCGCAAAGTCGCGGCCTTCGTCGAGGCGTCGTCGACCTCGACGCGTCCGCGACCGCGATTACGCTTTGGTCGACGGTGGTCGCGCCACGACCTGGGACTGGCCGGGCTCTGGCCATCGCAAACCTCGCGACCTACTGCTGGAGCGCCTACGGATCGAAGACCACGAAAAACGCGGCGACGACCGCGACGAGCGTGCCGCGCGCGCACGCGCCGACGACCCGGCCGCGCGCCCACGACGACCGCCCGTGGCCGCGCTCTGACCATCGCCGACGGGGAAGAAGAAGACGAAGACCTCCCCGCTCGCGTCTACGGCGAAGTCCGCTTCCGCGGCCACGCCTCGCTCTTCCCGCAGCGGCCGTCCTCGCCGCGAGAACCACTGGACCGTCGACCGCGACGGCGCGTCCGCTATCTATGGATTATGCGCCACGCCCTCCTTCTCACTACGCCCGCCGCCACCCCGGCGCCTACACCAAAAATATTGTCTATAGGGAAATACTCCAATAAAGAAAGCGGCCATCCGCCATCACATAGTCCATCCGCAAAAAACGCAAAGCCGAAAATAAACAGGCATAACGCTAACCCCCATAACGCTTCGCGCAACGGAAAGGAAGGAAAACGGTACCCACCCTAACCCAAGAACGAAAAATTGCGCAGAAATCTTCAAGAACCGAAAAGACAGAATTTCCACGGCGTCGCGACGGCGTTTTTGGTCGGCTCCCAAGACGCGGCGGCCGTCGAGGCGGTGGGGGGTCCGGGGGTGTCCCCCGGCGGGGGGTTTGGGGGGCAGAGCCCGGGGGGTTCGGGGGGCTTGCCCCCCGAGAAAAAGGCCGGGAAAAACCCGACTTGGCTTTACTAGTCTTAACTACTAATCGACAGATGTTTGTCTGTCTGTCTGTCTGTTTGTCTGTCCCTCGATTTAGGGTAAGGATCAGGTAGGCGCGAGAGTAAGGATCAGGTAGGCGCGAGAGCCAGACAGTGAGCCTCCAAGCCGTCTACGGCGACCTCGCAGACTATTTCCACGACCCGCGGCGGCTCTTTCAGCGCGCCATTCTCACGCCCCGTCGAAACGATGTTGTCGATGCTGACAACGCGCGCATGACCGCGGCCTTTTTTCCCGGAGACGAGGCGTCGGAGTTCTTTTCGGCCGACTAGGTTGGGTCGGAAGACGACGCCTCGCTCGAGTCGAGTTTTGAACTCCCTGACAACCAACGGCATGCTGACTTTGATCGCGAGCTTAAAGTCTTCGCAACCTCGACCCGTCGCACGGCCACTGCAACGGTACCAGATACATGATCGATCGTGTCGTTGTCACCGAGGCTCCTCCAACCTGTATCCCTTAAGGCCCGCCGACGCCAAACGATCACCAAGAGCCAGGGCCAGACGCCCCGCGAGGTCGGCGTCCTCTTGGCGAAGCCCGTCTTCTGTCACGTCCAGCTCTACGTGGCTCTCTGTCGATCGGCAACCCCGAGAATATGCTCTTCTGAGTCGACGACTCCACCCTACCCCACACGTGCTCCGCAATACCGATAAGCCCCCTCCCGGCGTCTACACGCGCACTGTAGGTGAACTTACTGGGACCAGGTGAACTTACTGGGGTTTGAGATTGGGACTAGGTGAATATAGTGACCAGGTGAACTTACTGGGACCAGGTGAACTTACTGGGGGTTTTAGAGTAAACTCAAAGATTAGCGGCGTGTGCGGATCAAAGCACCTTAGATTGGCGGAGGCGAGAAGCGACGAGCTCGATGGAGTGGTGTGAGCACGAGTGGGCTTACGCCGAACTTACTGGGGTTAGAGATTTGGACTAGATGAACTTACTGACCAGGTGAACTTAGTGGGACCAGATGAACTTACAGGGGTTAGAGATTGGGACTAGGTGAACTTACTGGCCTGCACTTGTCGACTTTTAAAGACACCTACGGGACCGCGCTTGTCCTATATGCTCCAGCCCATGCTTTACCCGTTGCCAAGTCCGCTGCTGTCGCGTGGTCCTGCACCACGCCTGCGTTGGTCAGTGGGCGCTAAGCAACCTCGCCGGCGACCAAGGCGACCCTGACGTGGCGCCCACCAACCGCGCGCGCCTTCCGCCGTGCCCCAACTGCCGCAGTCCTATACGCATGGTCCGCCCTCATCAGCGCTGGGAGTCTGTGCACTCTCTCCCCCAGGTCCGCGATGCCGCACCCCATCGCATTTTCCCACTTGCTGCAGCCCTTGCCGCCACCACCGCCCGATATCGCATTCGAGCGTTCGAGCGCGTATGCGCGACGCTGCCCTTGCCGCTCGCGCCGCTGCTGCTGCGGAACGCCATCTCACCGCTATGCACGCTGCTGCTGCCGCTGCGGCGGCACTCCAACTCGACGCGGGACGGGCCGCCGCCGCTGCTGCCAGCGCCGACGCTTACCTCGCCCATCGAGCTGCCGCCCACGCTGCCCAAGCTGCCCGTGCCGCCCGCCTCTCCCACATTGGCGCCCGCACGCGATCCACTGGCACCCGCAACACCCCTACCACCCCTCCCGCTGGCAACCGCCGCACCACTGCGTCTGGCAACCGCACTGCCCATGCAACAGGCAACCGCAACACCCCTACCGCTCCCGCAACACCCCCACTACTAGCACCCCCTCCACCCCCGCCGCTGCCGCCGGCAACCGCCGCGCCCCTGCCCCTGCCACCAGCCACCGCAACACCCCTGTCACGGCTGCAGCCTCCTGAGCGCGTCGCCTGGCACTTCTCCCATTGGGCCACGGTCACATTCGGCGCCACCGTCTGTCGCCCCCGTCAACCCTACGTCATCCGGGCCAGCCCCCTCCCTCCCGACACGCCGTCCACGTGACCTGGGCGATTTGCGCTCTGCGATCCACGAGGTCTCCATAAAAGACCTCATTATATCGCCGTGCTCGTGCATTCGCAACATTCCCGCCCAATTCCGCGAGGCATGGGCGTGCGCAATGGCCGAGGTGAGTTCGTGGTTTGAAGACGCCACTTCCGATGACGCTCGTGACCGTGCCCTCCTTTGGTACATGAGCCTTCACAGCCTACTTCTTCGGCGAGCACCACGAGGCGGCGCCCGTCGGCCCGACGTGCTCACTGGCCGCTTTGCAGCCTTCGCCGCTGGGCGTTACGACCTCCTCATTGACGGCTACCTCCACGACGTGACTCGCGTGCGCTCCCATGTACGCTCACGGGCGGCCCCCGACGATGACGCGGACGCACTTCGTGCATTGCGACTCGCCGAATCTGGCGACCTCTCTCGGGCATGCCGTATCCTCACCAGCCTGGGCATCGCCGACCCATGCCACCCAGACGTCATGCGCCAACTCGTATCCAAACATCCTGCTCGCAAGGAGGACCTTCACACTTCCCCCAACCACCCGCAAGGGCTCGCCACAATCTCGGTCGCCTTGCGTGAAACTTACCGCACGCTCCGGCCGAAGGCTGGTGTGGGCCCCGACCAGTGCCGCAATGAATTCCTCTCCGTTTTCGCCCAGCCCTCCCCGAGCAACGTCAAGGCACGCTCGGCGATGGACAAAATCGACAACCTTAAGACCTTGTTCGTTCGTGGAGCCCTTCCTGACTGGTATTACTTCATCACCACCACGGTAACCCTCATTCCGTTGGTGAAACGACACGCCGCTGACGCTAACCAAGCACCTGACGTTCGACCTATCGGCATTAGCACCGTCCGCCGCCGTGCCACTGGACGGTGCCTTGTGCGTCGCCTCTGTGGCGGTAACCCTTACACCGCCATCCTTACCCCTAGTTCTATTGAGCTCTCTACCCCACTTCCCGTTTACTGGACTCTACTTCAACCCCTGACGTGCGTATTTGTAACGTCACCAGGCGTTTTCTCCTTTCAAATCGACTAATCTCAACCATAAATCATTTCACGAGTCTTCGGACTGAAGCTCGTGGGCAGTTTGAAGGTTGATCGACAGGAAGGAAGCGCTCCTCAACCCACTCGGCACCCTCGAGACGTCGAGGGCACAGTCGAAGCAGGGTAAGAAGTCAAGGCGCATAATCCTTTCCTGCCGCAGGTGGTGGAGGATACGAGATCTTGCTACATCGGCGAGATCTCCGAACCTGCAACCGCAAGCCAAGCGTTGGGAACAGCACAAGCACCGCCGGTAGTTGCCGCGGGGATTGATCACCCCCGAAGCTCTTCAAGGCGCTCGAGAGAAGACTAGCACACGTAACGTGCTCCGTACGGTCGTCGACGAGATCGTACGCCCGCGTGAAGACACGCACAACAACAAGAAGGGTACCCGGCCGAGACAACATCTCTCGGCATCACCACCAGTTTGGGAACTGAGTGGCAAAGAAGCTTCCCGACGTGGTCCTGAGCGGAGCGTCGAACGCGGCATACGTGTGAAAACGTATATTTGCGCGAAATCCGGAGACGAGCATCGACTCGCCCGACAAGCCCGAGGACAACCAAATAGCCGATCACCGGAAAAGAGTGAGCGGAGTCCGAGAAGACGGGCCAAGCCAAAACAGAGGCACTAGAAGAAACAGCGTCAGCAACAATGCCGAAGCGACGCATCATACGAGATGAGGACGTCCCCCCCGACGCCGGATTAGAAGGGGCGGAAGAAAAGAGACCCCGCCGACGCAGCCACACGCGCCGGCGCCGGCCGCCGCACACGAGCCAGGCCGAGAAACCGAAAGACCGGCAGAAGCCGAAGAGAGAAAAGATGAAGAGTCGACGGGCGAGCAGCCAAGCGCCCCGACCACGACTCGAACCGAACCCGCCGATGAGCGCGCCGCCGAAAGCTCCCGAGCAGTTCGCGAGCTGCAGGAGATGGTATCGTTGCTCCAAGACCAGCTGCAGCAGCGCACCCGGCAAGATGAAGAAGTGCGAAGCCTGCTGCAAGAGCGGATCCGAATACAAGACGAGGAGAGTCGAAAGCAAGCGCAAGAGCGCGAGGAGAAGCGCGATCGGTTTGCCCGAGAGATACAGAAGCAGGCGCGAGAGCGCGACGAAGAGCGCACCTTGATCGCCCAAGAAATCGCGGCGCAGATCGAAGAGGCGGCGACGGCTCGACTCGAAACCGCGACCCGTGAGGAGAAGGAAGCCCTTCAGAACGAGCTCCGACGCGCTCGCGAGGACGCGGAGCACGCTCGCGAAGCTGCAGCGACCGAGATCCAAGATCTCCGGGAGGAAATGCGCTCGCTCAAGACGCGTCGAGAGCAGCGAGCGCGACCACCGCGACCCGAATCGCCTCGCGACTCGGACCACGACGAATCCGACTCCGAGCCGCCGAGCAGCGAACCGCCGGTCCGACGCGCGGAGCAGGCGAATCGCTCGCGAGCCCACGAGGAAGAGAAGGAACCCACGGAGGCCGACAAGATCGTCGCCGCGCTAGTGAGGGCCGCAACGGGCCAAGGGCCATCCACCGCCCTGGCTTCCCGAAGATACGAGGACGCGGCCGCCCCGAGGCACCGACGCCTCAAGTTGGAGATGATCAAGTTGGACATCGAGGGCAAAGACCAGCGGCAGTTCGATCACGAGGCCGCCCTCATCGTCGGAGAGTTGTCGAAGGACCACTATTCCATCAGCTCGCTTTCGTTTGGCCTCGCGGACGACGTACGCCAGGCCGTGCTACCGACGTTGGAGGAAGGGCGAATGGCGGCCGAGGCACTGTGTACTTCGTTCGGCCACCCCGAGTCGTTCTATCTGCAATTCCACGCCGACAGCCAGACGCCGTACAAGGAGGAGATCCGACAGCTTCGCGACCTGAACCTCTCCCACGTCAAGCGTATCCTCCAGCAGCTCCGCCAAGCCTGCCGACCCGCGCCTCGACCGGAGGAAGCCTTCCACAAGGTCCGGAACATCACGCAAGCCACCACGCCGAAGAAGGAGGGCGAATCTTGGGTCCTGACCTACCTCAAGTCGCTGCAGAAGGAGGCTACGGCCTATACAGCGCTGACGGGCACGTCGATGGATAGCATCGAGATGATTCACCAAATGATCGCCGGACTGGCATCGACGAAGCTGCAGCAAGAAATTCATATGGCGCGATGCGATCAGCCTAATCAGTACAACACCTTCGCTGAGGTGCAAAGCCTGATCCTCCGGCACGAGATCCAGTTCAACGCGTGGCAGAAGGCGCACCCCGGCAAGACCACCAACCCGCCGCCGCGCGACCCGCGCGACCGCAAGAAACCCGGCGCATACGCGACGCAACAGGAAGAGCCAGAGGTAGACGAGGACCCGAGGCCCAGTATGCGAAACAAGGACGCCTGGATGCAGAAGATGTGCGACCGCGGAAACTACAAGATCGACCATACGCGAAATGCCGATGGCTCCCTCCGATGCCCTCGCCCGAACGCGTATAAGCAAGCGATGAAAGCGCGACGACGGCAGGGACAAGAACCCATCCCTTACGGAGCCTGGAAGAGAGAACAGAAAGCAGCACGAGCCAACGGCGACCGACGACCGCCCGCGAATGCGAACGCCACCGCCTCACCGGGTGCTGGCGCCGTGCAGGTCAACCAGGTCGAAGCGATCGTCGAGCGCATGCTCGCAGCGCGAAACTCCTCGAGCTCGAGTACGCAATCCTCGATGGATTACGCGGGGTCTTTCTTTGGGCCTCAATCGAGGGACGGAGCAGCCGGATGCTCCATCACCGACGCCACGCCCCTCGGGTCGGCCAGCAGCACCGACGGAGAGTTTTTTGGAGCACTGCGGCCGTTCTCCGTGCACCCGGTGACACCACCGAGCGAACCGCCGCCGAAGCCGGGCGTGATGACCGCCCCGGCCGACTCGACGTTCGCCTCCCCGACTGCTCTCGACGTGGTCCCTGAGGACGAGCTAGACAAAACGCAAGCAGAGACCGCTATCGCACAGGCAAAGCTCGCCTTGCTAGGAGCCCCGCTCCGGAACGAAGAGAACGCCGGGCTCCCCGAGATCGACGTAGACCCCGAGCCGGTGGTCGACCCTCGATCACTCACCGCCCAGGCGCCTGATGACGGTCGGCCTGGTCAAGAGGAGAACGCGCTATCGTCTCTGGCTAAGCCAGGACGCCGAAACATCGAGGACATCCAGCGGGGACCGCACGAGTCGGACGCAACACCCTCGGACGTCAATGACGACGCCGAAGACTCGAATTCGCGCGATCAGGAGGAAGATGTGGCCAGTCGCATCAGCGGCGCAACCGCAGAAGTCCCGCACGACTCGGACGCCGACGGCCCCGACCTCATCAAGAACACGTCCGACGGTGATGACGACGCCGACTCGGGAACGGAAGCGACCAATGAGCACCCGTCTGACTCCGACAGCGATGATGACAGCGACGACGTTTCCGACCCCGACGCTAACCGAACGGGATCACCGGAGGCAAATCCGCACGCCGTCAATTACGAACTCACCGCCCTCATCGATGATGACACCGATTCGGACGGCGGCAGTTCGGACGAACGGGAAAGTCAACCCGGGGAATTGTTCCCTGCCCTATTCAGTCATCCGCGCGGACCCGCAACCGCCACAGCAATAACAGATGCCCTTCTCCAAGCATTCGCGGACCCGCACCGACAAAACCCCACGGATGCGGACGGCGACGCGTCCGACAGAAACGACCATGACGACGACGGCAACACGCCCGAGAACGATATCAACCCTGATTCAACGTCGAGGGCGACGCCGCACTCTCCCCAAGGGGGTACCCGCCGCGGACCCGGCCGCGATATCGGCAGCGGAAACAGCGAGTCGCCACCAGTCGAGGAACCCGCCCAGGAACCGAACACGCCGGAACCGGAAGGATCGGAACAAACAGCCGAAACCGACAGGGGACCCCCGCGCGAAGCTCGGGAAGAGAGAAGCCTCGAGGAAGTTCACGGATCGAAAGCGTCCCGCACGCGGTTAAGAAGCGCCAGATTAAGACCTCCGCGCCGAGGGTCGAGGAGGGGACGAGAGTCAAGCGGCTCTGGAACAAGAAGAGTCCCGAGCGAACCGACCCCCCGGCACGAAACCGAACTAAGACCCCAGACGGTGGCAGAGCCCTCCCTCTCCAAAACGAAGAGAAGGCAATCGACAAGGAGCCCGAGCCACCCGAAGAACGAAAAGAGCCTCGGAAAGACGAGGAACGAAGATTTCCCGACTTTCCGGTTCGAGAGCGCGAAGAAAGAGGCCATCGGTTGCAGCGGAGAATCCAAGAGCTACCCGCCGATCCGCGAGCGAGCCGACAGAGCTGGTGGTCGATAGCCCACCGATTCTTCGCGGGACGCGCGCACGTATCGATGCCGATGGCAGGGACGGAGGACGAAGCCATGCGCATGCACTCCTCTTTCGCCCCCATCAACGCCGAAACGATCGGCAGAGACCTGCGCGTCCTTAACTGCTGGGAAGCCGGTAGCCTGACGTTCATGCCCATCCACGTGTTCAATAAGCCGGGCGACTCATCGTATGCCACGGTGATCGGTGTGGACGGAATGGCCGACGTCACCTACGTCTGTCGCGACCCCGCCCGCCTAATGCGAAGGCGAGGGATGTTGATGGACAGCGGCAAGCTGCCTTTCGAGCGAACGCTCTTCGGATCGGGAAAGAATACGACCTCGACTTCAGAGTGGATCGCCCTGCGAGTATCCGTTTCGGACGAAATGGCCGTACCGGTAGTCGCAATCATAGCAGACACCAACAAACAATTTCTGCTGGGAGCCCGCGACATTCGAGCCTTGGGCGCGGTCGTGGATTATCCCCGAGACCGAATTTCTTTCTTGCGAACCCAAACAGTCTTCCAGATGATGAAGCTCCTGTACGCTAGGGAGATCGTTCGGTCACCCGCCATCCTCTATCGGGCAGCGCACGAAACACACCCCGTCGTAGCGCCAATTTGCGGTTTCCGAGGGCAAGCGCTGGCGCAGAGTCGGAGTCGAGGTGGCAAGAGAGCTCTGCCACCCCTGCTCACGGAAGAGGATCTACTCTCGCCGCCTCCTCAGCGAGCGTTGGCCGCCATCACCTTAGCCGAGGACCCATCTATGCCGAGCAACGACACGAAAAGTCCGCGCCCGAGATCCGAGCGTTCGCGACCGGCTCCCAGCGCATCGACCCCGGTCGAACCCACAACATCCCGATCAAGCTGAGCCAAGCGCTGAAGCCCGGAGAAGCCTTCGTCGCCACCGCGCCAAGCGTGGAGCACCGCGTCGTCGCCGGAACCTGCTCGACACATGACCGCTCCGACCCAACCGCGGCCGCGGTGGCCATGTCGTCGATGGACGACACGCCGATGTCGATCATCCCAGGTCAAGAGCTCGCACGGGGGGAAATCGTCAACTGCCAAGAAGAAGTTCAGGTGACAACCCCATTGCCAAGCGCCGACCCGGGAAACTCACACGAAAGCGAGCACGAGGGCACGGCCTCCTTCACGGTCTCGGTCACCAGTTATCCAACTCCAGACCCCGGAGAACCAGACGGCCAAGCCTTTCGAACGTCTTCCATCGAGCCGCGCCTGCAAGCCCCGCAGGCGCAGCCGCAAGAACCGCCGAAGTCCCGGACCGCCGACCAAGCGATCATCGACAAACACCAGGCGCTCTCCTGGATCCCGGAGAACGTAACGCCCGTCGTGATGTTCTTCGGCGGGATTGAAGGGGGCACGCAGGGTATCTACCGGAGCAATGAGTGGTTCCGAACCGCGTACAAGGTCGTGCTCGTCATCGATGCATCCGACACCGCCAAAGAAGTCCACGAGAGAAACTTTCCAGGGGTACCTGTCGTCCGGCACACCCTCGGCGGTCGGTACGACAGGGTCCTTTCTCTGGTCAAAGGTTACCTGCATGAAAGCCTATGGCCCACGGCACTTTTCGTAGGTACACCCCCATGCGTAGACTCCGACTTGTGCAACCTTACGGCCCGCGACGCCGGGAAAGGAGTCTCCGCGACCAATTGGACCATCAAGCTCTTCCAGCTTTCCGGAGTCGGACGATGGATCATCGAGCAGGAACCTTCAATCCGCTCGAAAATCACGTTGCGGCAAGGTTTCATCACCGTCGTCGACCTATGGACGACGACGCCGGACCTCATGAGTACCCGTCGGCGCATGATCATCACGAGCTGGCCTCTTCAGCTCATCCGACGTCCCAAAACGTGCGGCACTATTCAAGATACCTTCGCCGCCAAACTCGGACTCGACCCTGCGCAGCCTCTCATCCAGCGCAACAACTTTGGATGCACGCGAGAGGCCACGGCACCGATATACACCATCACGCGGAACGGGGTGCGAACAGGACCCACGCCTTCGGACACCAAAGCGCTCAGACTAGAGATGCTCGCGGAGGCTCTCACAACGCCGAGCGATCTCGCATGGGGTAACCTCACAGTCACGGACCGAATGAAGCATCTAGCGGCCGCGATACCCCCGTCTTCCATGGCGTACATAGTCCTCGACGCCCACAGCGCGCTGCCGCCCACGCTCCGCAACATCGAAATCGCGCGCCCGAACGTAGTCGGACCCACCGACGAACCCTCCGAAACATACATCAGCGAGCGCGCCCCCTCAAACCGCACCCGAGCCCCGGAGCGCCCTTGCGAACGTTTCGACTCGCGTACTTCACAGGGTGCCGAACCGCGACCTCCAGGACAAAGCGAAATGGCAACCGCCGGACCTCCCTTTGACCCCTCCGAAGCCCGCTGCATCAGGGACGATGCACTCATCTTCCCAAGAGGGTACCCGCGCGAGCAAAAACGACGCAACCTCGAAAGGCGAACCAAGGGACGAAAAACCAACCAAGAAACCAACTGGCGACAAGACCAAAGAGCCCGTCCGGTTCAAGTATGAGGAACGGTTTGACGTACCATGGAAAAACGCACCACGGGACGAAGACGGCGCGCCGCTACCGCAACAGCCCAACCATCTGAAAGAGAACGAGGCCATAATCGACAAGAACCCCACAAAAGAAGAAGTGGACAAGGTAGTCGACGAGCTAGGCATCCCGAAAAACTCACACTTGGACGAGGATGCCAAACTCATGTTGGCGCACTGCGTCCGATATTCTTGGGCCTCCTTCGATCCCATTATGATGACCGTGGACCCTCGACCGGTGTCCCTCCGATTCAAAGACGCGAACCCAAAGCCCATCGAGACGTCACCGTACCGCCTCGCTCCAGCCAAGATCGAATATCTTCGCAAGCAGATTTCCGAATGGCGCCGAGACGGAGTCGTAAGACCCGCCAACTCCCCTCGGGAGTTCCCGATCTTCATGCTTCCGAAGAAAGGGGCAGAGCTCGGGACATCTAACGCTCTCCGCGCGGCCGTCGACTTACGTCCGCTCAACGATCAGTTGGTTGCAGACAGAGGGCCGAACCAGCCGCAAGAGGACACCATAGAGTTCCGGGCCGGCCGAAAGCACAGGACGCCGAGACCATACCACGCCCAAGCGAACCCCGCGGAGCAAGTCAATCGACTCCTCAAGGCGATCCTCCGGGCCCGCCGCCTCAAGAGTCGCAGCATCAACGACTGGCCGGCCCTCGCCCGGTACGTGTCGTTTTGCTACAACCGAAAGTTCATACCCGGCACGCAAATCTCGCCATTCATGTTGCGCCTGAACCGGAAGCCGATGTTGTCCACGGACTTCACCTTGTTGGTTCGGCCTGACCCCGTTTTGCCGCGACCACGAGCCGACGCGTTATTGAAAGTCAAGCAGAGCTTCCAGTATTACTCGAAAGTAGTCGCCGAAGCACAGGATCATGCCAAGATGACGCAGAAACTCGCTTACGACGCCAAGCACGCGGATGTCGAATACAATGTCAATTCGCACGTATTACTGTACATTCCGCAGTCCCAAAACAAGTTGCGACCGGAGTGGCACGGCCCCTTTCTCGTCACCGAGCGCCTCTCACCCGCCTCGTACAAGATCCGATCGGTTTACGGAGCCGCCGATGAGCGAATCGTATCGGTCCAGCAGATCACCCCAGTGTCGATGCCTCCCACCCTCGATGCCACGATCCGTCGTCCGAGTCCCGGGTTCCGCGACGAGTACGAGCGCGGCAAGTTCGTCATCTTCCGAATCCCGTCGGCCCGAGACCCCGATTGGCGCAAGAAGCTCTACGTCGCCGAGGTTTTCGAGGATTATGATGACGTTCAAGACCGAGTCGCCCTCCATTTTTACTCCTACCTGGGCCCGCGCGACGACCCATCGGATTTCGACCCGACCTCACCGCTTAAAGGTCGCACGCTGAGCCCGGAATTCAAGACGGCACTCGGTCGCAGCTTCACCCGCACCGAGAAATTAACACCTCAGTGCACCCCTTGCGTGACCGACTTCGCCCCGGACGAGATCGACGTCCTGGTTCCCCGGTAAAAGCTCCAGGGTAAATCAGTTCCTCCTCCGATCGTCCAGCGAGTCAAAGATATTCTCGCGCATAGCGCGCGCCAAGAACAAGAACAACTCCAAGCTCAACAACGCGCTCATCAGACGCGCACTCAAGTCCCGTCCACCGACGGTCCGCGCCGAAACTCTCGTCAGTCGCACCACCGCCGTCGCTGAGGACAGCTCCTATCAAAGCAGGGGAGTCCTGTGGCGGTAACCCTTACACCGCCATCCTTACCCCTAGTTCTATCGAGTTCTCTACCCCACTTCCCGTTTACTGGACTCTACTTCAACCCCTGACGTACGTATTTGTAACGCCACCAGGCGTTTACTCCTTTCAAATCGACTAATCTCAACCATAAATCATTTCACGAGTCTTCGGATTGAAGCTCGTGGGCAGTATGAAGGTTGATCGACAGGACGGAAGCGCTCCTCAACCCGCTCGGCACCCTCGAGACGTCGAGTGCACAGTCGAAGCAGGGTAAGAAGTCGGCGCGCATAATCCTTTCCTGCCGCAGCCTCCACTCCGAGATCTCCGAGGCACTGTACCCGATCAACGTTGCCGTCGGGGTCAAGGGCGGCCCCTCGCGCCTCATCTTTGGCGTCCGCACCCACGCGGAGCAGTGCCCCGACCAGGTCATCATCAAGGTGGACAAACGCAGCGCCTTCGACGAGCCCAAGCGCCGGACCGTCGTGGACAAACTCGCAAACCACGCCAACGCTAAGCTGCGTGCCTTTGGCCACTTTATGTTCAAGCAATTACGGCCGGCATCCTGGGTGGCCCTCCATGGCCCCACCGGTGTAGTGGTTTTTCTCAGATACCCGCCCCTCTTGGCCAGGCCAGAGGCCTCAACAACCCTTTCTCCCAACCCGAACCGCGGGTGAAACCACCACACGCCCGATCTCAGCGCAAACACCTCACGCCATCACGAAATCGGACAATCAAATGAGGGTAATAGCAAGAAGACAGCAAGAAAGCAATACAAATGCCTGGTACATTGGGCTCAGTGGAAGCGCAGGTGAGGATGTCAAGATGACACCCCCCCCATAATTGCAAGGTCAGTACCAGGGCAACAATCAGGGTAAGTCAGGTGGCAGGCAGGTAAGTGGGGGGATGGGCGTTACTGCCACAGGAGCCCCCTACTTGAGATGAAGTCGTCCGACTTCAAGGGTGACGAAGGTCACGCTCACGAATGGTACGATAAGCTCGGTCAGCTACATCAGCAGGAACTTTGTTGCTGTGGAGGCTGAAGTTACTGACGAGGACATCGATTTCATCCGCCCTTGTATTCTGGTCTTAAGCGTCGCTCGGCCAGAGGCTTAGTAGGATCAAAAACACGAGGATCATCGCGCGGTCCCAAATCGGTATAGTAGTGAAGCGCAACTGTATCATTGTCGTGGTCATATTCTTCATAGACTTCGGCAACGTAGATACGCTTCTTCCACGCGTTGGATCGTCCTTTAACCCTGAAAATCACGAACTTACCGTGCTCGAAACGGTCGCGGTCTGAAGGTAAATGCAGCGGGGCTGAAGAAGTGTCGATGGTTGGCACTTTCAAATGCTCAATCTGTTGTACAGATACTACAACCGAATCAGCATCATCGTCGTTGGCGTCTTGAATTTCGCAAACGACGGGAGAGATCTTTCTGGTAACTATGTACGGCCCGCGCCAAATGGGCCGTAGCTTGTGGCGCGTCTTAAGCACGACACGCAGAACATAATCACCTGGGGGAAACTGGATGTCAATTTGGTGGGCATCATAGTTGAGTTTTTGGCTCTCCTGTGCTTTGCGGTGAGCTCGTGTAAAGAGTCGACTATAAAATTCAACCTTGTTCTTAAAGTCCATCAAAATCTGATGACGCGATTGCGGTAGATCACGCTGTTCACACAAAAGATTGTAATCGGGTGGTAACAGGGGTTGCTTGCCAGTACGCATCATGGAAGGTGAAATCTTCGTTCCCGGAATGTACATCCTATTGTACATGAATGCCACATATGGGAGGAAATTCGACCAATCTGGCTGACGCTGTTCATCAATCGCAGCTCGCAAGAAGGCTTTGATAAATCGGTTGACACGTTCAATGTGGTTACTCTGAGGGTGATACGGAAGGGTAGTACGATAACGTACGTTG
Source organism: Chrysophaeum taylorii (assembly GCA_029834535.1). NCBI lineage: Eukaryota > Pelagophyceae > Pelagomonadales > Pelagomonadaceae > Chrysophaeum > Chrysophaeum taylorii. Next base: position 24,445 of record JAQMWT010000371.1, read on the forward strand.
AATTGACGAACAAACGTGCGAAATAACCTGTTCGCGAACTCATTTCTATTATCCGTGACTATGCACCGTGGGAGACATCCCTCAAGTAAAATCTTGTCCACAACGCGTTCAAAATTGAATAATCATGTTTGGTGTTGATCAGAGCCGTTTTCGAGAAATGCGACGCTGCATCGCACATCGCGAGTATGTACGTGTACAGGTCAGCGCCTCGCAGAGGTCCAATCCGACCCATACCTAGGACATGGCAATCTTCGACGCGACTCGGTTGACAGAGCAAGCCATGGCGCTTAGGCATGGTGGGTCGAATCTTCTGGCAAATAATGCAGGCATCGACGAACTCATTACTGACGATGAGACGTTTGGCCGCCAATACCGTTCTAAGATTTGATTCGCTGTGGAGTCTCGTCCTACATGGGCTCCGAACAATCCTCAGTGATGCATGGCGATTACACGCTGTCGCAACGACTGATGGACCACAATAAGACGTTGAGAATCCGAATCATCGACCTTATACAACACGTTGTTATCAACTTCATACGGCACGGATGACTGCTCGTCTTGATCTTTCTGTTCAGAATCGAGATTTCGTCCGATGCGCTTGCATGTGTCATCTTCAGCTTGTTCTTTCGCTATCTCATCGAGAGTGATCTCATCCTCAGCTTGATCCGCAAAAGGAAGACGTTCGACGGAGTCAGCTGGCTCGTACTCGTACGAGAATTGAGGCGGTTGTGCGTTCTGTCGGTACTAACTGCTGCCATAGCTGCGGTGGGTCCGCTGTCTGTCGGTATAGGCATCGTCACCGAAGAAAAGGCGAAGCAAGCTGTGCCAGGTACATCGGTGGGGATATCTTGGAAATCAGAAAAGCTTCATTGATCGGTTCCCCGTCTTCGTCTTTCTCGATCAACTTGTCGATAGGGTTGCGCGACAGACAATCCGGGATACGCATGCCAGGGGAATTTCCATACTTGTATCCGAGCTCCCGGTCGAACGCAGCAAGCCGCATAGCCCATCGCGCTAACTGTCCAGTGGCGCATCCTCTTGCTTCACACGCACAATTCAACACGTTGTTCCCGAGTCCATACGCCGGATTCCCGAACACATCATACGTATGGGGAGAGGCACCTTGACCAGCCATTTCATCGGTGTCAAACCGCTGTACTTGCAGGCCGCATGTCTCTCCCCAAAGGATATCAAAGAGTCAACTGGTTACGCATTATACCTTGTATTTCTGGTCGTCCCGCAATTCCGCAAAGGTCTACAGGTTATCGCGACATCTCAGCTCAAAGCTCTGAATGTACAAGCAACAGACCCTCCATTGCCACACGATCCATACCTGCATGAACTAATGAGCACGTCGACAGCTGATCCCCACGATTACAAGACGCTCCTAGGAAAAACCGCGATAGTTCTCGCCAATCGCCAAACCAATGGCCTGTTGTCCCTAACACAGTTGAAATTACTGTTCTCTATATATGTTATCAGCACATGGGACACCGAGACTCCTGTCTTGTCTCGATCCTGCCGTCTCATCCGAAACAAACCTTCCGCGCTGTGGTTAGTTTTCACACCGGAACATGCCTGCCTGTCACTCAAGGATGAACTCGCACACATCACGCAGCATGTCGCAAAGACACGCTCGCAATCTCACATGCTAGATTTTGCTAAGCTACAGCATCACTCCATCTTCTTATCGGGCCTCATTCGCCTCCCGCGTACTGTCGTCCAATGTGCATTAACTACCTGAGCGGATCTATTTGTGCAAGCACAACCCCCTCCGCTAAAAACAGCTATTATTGCAGGTGGACTTCACCAAGAAGGCTCTATTTCTTTTCGCAAACGCTTCGACCGTCGTATTACTGTCGTGGTCACCTGTGAAATTCACCCCATTATGCGCGCTCGCGCGCAACAACTCTTCCCACACGCTCAGCATTATGCAGATCTCAGAAAGCTCAATGCCGCTCTGCAGGCCGGCAAAATTCGACTACCCCATTTCGACTTAGCGGCTTTCACACTGCCATGTCAACATTTGAGTGTCATGAAAGAATATGACGGCAACGCCACTCCGGTGACCGCCGACGTTTTTGTCACAGAACAAATCCGCTTTGTTCGCTGCACGCTCCCGACCTACGCCGCTGTCGAGAACGTTCCTCCCAAACCCCGAACTCATCACGAGTACACCCAACTCGCCAAATGCTATCAGCGCTTAGGCTACTTCCGACACTCCGGTGTCTACAATGCCTCCGCTTTTGGTGACGTCATCAGCAAGACCCGCTATCTCGCTGTCTATGCCCGGCACCCGCTCACCGAGTACAACCTCGAGAAAAACGCTTCTCCTTGGTTAACATCTCCTCCGAGCATGGTCCCCCTTCTGGACCCCAGCAACACTATCCCCGACGATCTCTGGATCGCCAACCCCACCCTTCGTGGCACCGTGCCCCGCTCCACCTTGACCTACTACCAACACAAGGCCATTTTCCCTACGCGCCCGCCAACGCCTCTAAACTGCCGATTTCCGAAAATGCCCGCATCTGCCAAATGCTCGCACGCTCCACCTAGCCCTTCACGGATCTCGGTCTAGATGCCGACGGCACCCCCTACGCCACCATGGAGTACATTTCCCACCTACTGGTTTTCACATTGCTGCACTATAATTTGTCGCAACATCCCACTCTCGCCGCTTGGAACACCATCCGCTGTTTTTATGCCTCAGAGTCTCAATGTGCTTACCATTTGGATGGAGCCATCACCGGCACCGCCGCTACTGCCGTCGCATGTGGCTACTTCCAACGCGCCTCCCTCACCCTACATTCCAGGCCCCCTCGGATATTGGACTGTTCCCATCAACCCGCAGTCTTCTCCCCAACGCACGCCTTTTCCCTGGATGTTCCCAAGGGCACCGCCTTTCTGGTCGTCGCCTACACCACCTCCTTGGCCGCCGCTCACAGCTGCTCGCGCCCGTCCACTTGGGTCCACTACATGAATCGTTCGCATCCTGGCTTTGCCGCGATCGACTCACGAGGGCGAATTACTCTCGATGACCGCAAGGGACTCATAATGTCCAAAGTACGTCCCACTTACGCGGACTATGTCGGCCACATCGGAGACACGCTTCAGAAAAGCACCGAATGTTACTCGGTCACTGGCTCGTACCCAACCAACACGAGCTACTCCAACGCCTTGCTGCTGATCCCCCCAGACCACATCCGCTATGTGACCCTCAACGAAATCGGAAAGTTTGGACACCACTCGGACCCGGAACTGCTCCGTCTGTTCCAACAGCACCCGCCATACTTCGCGTTTAAGGCACTGGCCAACGCCGTCCCGCACCACATGCTGCAGGCAGCAAAGTACAGCGCTGTACTCGCACTCCACGAATCGCACCACCACATGAACTTTCACATCGAATGGGCAACAATGCGCAATGGCATCCCCAGCCCCAGAGACATCAACTTGGTTGCAGAATTCTTCCTGAGCATCTCCAGCCGTCTCTTAGCAGAAGAGGACCTCAACCTCTCCACCCTCTTCAATGCCGTAGCAGATGCCCATTATGATGCGATCTGCAAACCAAGCAAATCGAAAAACCTCTTGCTAAAGTCCGAGTCGACAAGCGACCCAGCCCCCCCAGCGCTTCGACTGCCGCTCTGCCCCCCTTGCACTCGCCCGGCACCATTCAGCACGCCAAAAGACTGCTTTTGGTCACTCGCTGGCACCGCATACATCACCAGCAACCAGAGATTCTTCGCCGCACGATTGCCGCCAATGTAACGAATATCCGTCCAGGTGATGATCGGTATCTGCAAGACTGCAGTGAATGCAAGCGCTGCCAATCGCACGTAGGCTTCAGTCACAAGAACAATTCCTGGTCACAGGATGAACTGGCCTATGCTCCTGGCCAACACCTCCACATGGATGTCTCATACCCGAGCATCAGCAAATGCTATGGTTGCTTTCGCTACATCATGCATCTTGTGTGTATTATCTCAGCACACAAGTGGGTCTATTTCCTGCGGAAACTAGACGCACAGGACGTTCTGGCTGGCATCCTCTACGTGGTAAATGTGATTAAGGTCGAATTCGATGTAAATGTGAAAATCATATCGTCTGATGCATTCTCAACTTTCCGCTCCGAAGCATTCCACCCGCTCAAGGTGCAACTCGGCATCCAGTTTCAAATCATTGGTCGCCACCTCCACCAGCGGAACTTTGTGGAAAACATCATCAAGGAAAACACCCGAGGCACTGTAGTTCGCCTCCTCAATCTGCGCAGTGTCCGCATCGAAGGAAAGTCCATTGCCGCCGAGTATTATCACCCATTTGCTCTGCTGCACAAGATCCAAGCCGACAATCAGCGCTCTCATGGACGGCCCTCGCGCACAAACATGACTTGCACCGTCCCCCGGCGCATCATGTAGAGACAGGGAAAATTCACTGTGCCTCTGGTAGATAATGGTGGCAGTGGTAGTGCTGCCCTGACGCCCTGTCTCTAACGACACAAAGAGCAGCACGGTGTTCGACACAGCGATTTGTGGGTGTTTGTGAGTCCTAACTACTAATCGACAGATGTTTGTCTGTCTGTCTGTCTGTCTGTTTGTCTGTCTGTCTTTAAATGTCGACTGCTAAGAGGGGGGGGTGTGTGTGGGGAGCATGAAGGATGTGGGTGGGTTTGTGGGGTATGAGGGATGTGCCTGACGGGCGGAGATAAGTACGCGGGACCTAGTCGGGGTCATCGCCGAGGCGTGGGGCAGGCGAAGAGAGGACGGGCCCCGCCCGTAGGTCGTACGTTTGTCTGTCTGTCCCTCGATTTAGGGTAAGGATCAAAAAATCAGGTAGGCGCGCGAGCCAGGCAGTGATCCTCCAAGCCGTCTACGGCGACCTCGCAGACTGTTTCCACGACCCGCGGCGGCTCTTTCAGCGCGCCATTCTCACGCCCCGTCGAAACGATGTTGTCGATGCTGACAACGCGCGCATGACCGCGGCCTTTGTTTCCCGAAGACGAGGCGTCGGAGTTCTTTTCGGCCGACTAGGTTGGGTCGGAAGACGACGCCTCGCTCTTTACAGTCGAGTTTTCGACTCCCTGACAACCAACGGCATGCTGACTTTGATCGCGAGCTTAAAGTCTTCGCAACCTCGACCCGTCGCACGGCCACTGCAACGGTACCAGATACATGATCGATCGTGTCGTGTCACCGAGGCTCCTTGTGGCAGTAATGCCCATTTCCCCCCACTTGCCTGCCTGCCACCTGACTTACCCTGATTGTTGCCCTGGTATTAACCTTGCATTTATGGGGGGGTGTCATGGTGACACCTTCACCTGCGCTTCCACTGGACCCAATGTACCGGGCATTTGTATTGCTTTCTTGTTGTTTCCTTGAAATTACCCGCAACTAAATGTTCGACAGCATGGCGTGAGCGGAGTGTGAGCGCTTGGTTGGACGTGTGGTGGAACCACCCGTGGTTCAGGACAGTTGAGCGGTCACGTTGTGACCGACGGTTAGGCGAAGAGGGGCGGGTGAGCTGAGTTTCCACCACAGGTGGTCTCAGAAACGGGAACTGATAGTTTCCGGGGTTGTTGTTACGCGAATCCCGGACTGTCAGTCTCCCGCGCCCGGCGGCGAATCGGTGTTCAGGCTTTGGGCGAGTGCAGAGCCGACGTGTTTGTGGGTGCGGTTCCGGCGAATCGAGGGTGTCACTCCGATACGCGAAGCGGAACAAGCGTTCGGCGTGTTCGAACGTGAGCGGACGTTGTCGTGAGTCTCGAAAAACAATCGCCTGGGGAGCGGGGAGTAAGCCATCGCTCCCAGAACGGCAGACCGGGGAGGACAACCATATCCTCAAGACAACCCAAAAAAAAAAAAAAGAGTTCGCCTGGGGGAGACAGCCATCTCCCAGAACAGGTAGGCCGGGGAGGACGACCATATCCTCTAGCAAACCGGCTCAAGCGCGCAGTCAAGCAGTAGCCGGCAAATTGCTGCTTTGACGACAAAAAAAAAACAAAATCAGATGACGGCCCCGTGGTTTCGGGACGCCCAGGAACGTCTGCGGCGAGTCATCACCCCAGTGATGGAGTCATCCCTCCGAAGACGGCTAGATGTCGGGACGGGTGGCGAACGAGTGGAGATACCAGTGGAGAGTGCGGCGGATACGGCTGTCCGACCAGAAGTGCGCACTCCAGAAAGTGAAGAAGTGGGGACCATGACAGCCCCAGAACCTATGCCTGCAACGGTAGTCGGGGGCGAGCCAACGCCTATGCCCGTGCACGTACGAGAAGACGAGACGATCCGTACGGAACGACTACGGTCCGACCCAAGAACTCCAGCTGCAATCCGGGAGCCGGTGACTCGAGCACCGCCGGCCCCACCTTACTCTGCGATTGCTGGAGAAGAAAAGATAGAGGGGGATCCCGCGCTTATGCGCACCCTCCTCGAAAAGTTGAAGAATATCGCTCTAAGATCCACTATCTCGAAGGGACGATGGAATACGAGCGAGCAGAGTCTCAACGCCAATACCGAGACGCTGAGCTTCAGCGTCGGACAGTTCAGCATGAACGAGCCGAGAATGAACGGCTTCGACGAGAAATCGAAGACACGAGACGAGCTCGAGAAGAATATCCACCATCTCTCGATACTACCCTCGTCGAACAACATCGTCGAGAGGCCGAGTTTCAGCGGCACGAGGCCGAGAAGCTGCGGCGTGAGCTTAAAGAGGCCACACGAGTCCGAAACAAGCGACCACCATCACCTGACGTTGATCGCGCCAGACCGGAACTAGCGGACGACGCCGCGGCGACTCGTGCAGACGACCCCCCGCCTCGAAAGCATCCCGAACCAATACGGCGGAGGCCCTCTGCACCTGACTTCGATCCTTCTGGCGACGATGATGAGTTCGATGATACCATCAGTATCGATAGAGGTCCGACGGGGATGCACAGGTTGAACTTCCCGACACTCCAGGGCCCTATTGTCAAGGCGCGTGACGAAGTACGGACGTGGTGGAACCAACTGATGCGGATCATCGAGCTAAGGCTCGACCGTCCTTCATGCGCCATGAACATGATCGGTGGCGAATATCAACTCGCTCCCATGACTGTTTATAACAAGTGGGAAGACGAGCACAAGCCACTATGGAAAGGGTATTTACGCGGACGTGTTTCGAAGGCGGAAATCCGTAAGCACGACGAGGAGTACTTGGCCAAAATCGAGGAAGCACTCCTATTGCCCTGCCCTCCTCGAGCTACTACAGAGCAACTGGAGTACGAGTGGTACACGATGACGCAAGGCAACCGTCCGCTCTCCAAGTACGTCAGCAAGTGGGTCCAAAAATTTGGACTATGGCGAGCTGCTTCTAAGAACCCGGTGGAGCCCGAAGCTTTTCGGATGCACTTTCTCCGAGGGTTATCGTCTGAAAAGCTCCGACACGACATTCACCTTGCGCGGATCTCGGCCCCGGACCAAACGCTAGACCAGACGTTCCAACTTGCCTTGCAATTGGACGCGATGCCAGAGGTGGGGACGTCCAGCGACAAGCATGAAGATCCAAAAAAGACCAAAGTCCCAAAAGACAAGCCCCACCGTACGCGTAAGGAATGGTATCAGCAGCAGCAGCTAGCAGGTTATGTCACCAGCTCTGACGCGTCAGGTCGGCTGCCGGAGAACCTCGACTCTGAGTTACACTATGCGTTGATGACGTGCTTGAAATGTGGGAAGCATATTTATTACGGGCACGATGGTGGAGTGTGTCCTAAGTCTGGAAATTCTGATCGGAAAGCTCGCGCTGCCCGTACGTTGAAGGCTGCAGGCTTCCCACCGACGGCAGAAGGACAGGCCCAATGTCGACAAACGGTCACGGCTAATCAAGCTGCCGTGACGCGGCGCGTTCAAGCACCATTTACGCCACCCCCACAGGTCGTCTACACTGCTGCGCAGGGCACAGGTGCCGGTCCCCAACAGGTAATCGCAGCCGCTCCGCAGCAGATGGTTCAGCAACCAGTGGTGCAGCAGCAGAGTGCATCGCGCACGCTGAGATCGGAGGACGTTGCGCAGGCACTAAACACCCTGTCGTTGCTACGACAAGCTACCCAGTCGACACAGCAGCAGGCCAACCCCAGCCAGTGCAGTGCCGGCGCCGCCTCCCAGTGGCTCGATGTGCTTGATGAAGATCAGGGCGGCCCTAGGCGATTCAATGGATGCACGGTGCAGAATGCGGCGCTGATTGACGGCAATGTGATCAGCGGAGACGACGAGGATGAGAGCCGTGGTGATGTAACACCAGAAGAGCACTCCTTTTGTGATGAACCCATGGAACCGCCCTCCCTTTTGGTGATCACCGAGGACGCATGGACGGCAGAAGAGAGTCGGAGTGCTGAGGTGCGCAAAGTCGCGTCTATCCTCTCCAGTCAGGACGGAAGGGCGATGTCGAAAGACGAGGACCCAAGCTGGTTTACTGGTCGAGACCAATCGATGGCCATCACTGTGGAGCCGTCATCAGAGGAACTTGCCACTGGCTCCGCTGCATGCCCGAGCATTAGCTCTGATTTCGATGAGTTCTGCCCGCAGACAGCGATGAATACAGCTAGTCATCCCGATCATCGTGAGAACAAAGCAGTGACATACGACGGGACGAAGTTGACATGTTTGACGTATATCCCTGTCGCCGTTGTGTCTCAGGATGGTGCATCTTATTCGGTCCTTGCAGCTGGGCTGGATGGTATGGCTGACTCGCCATACATCGATCACGTGCTTTACAACAAGCTCAGACGTGAAAATAAGATCATTTATCGCCAGGCGCTGCCCTCTACTCGCACTCTTAGCGGATCAGGTGGTTCAGGAGCGGCTATTCGCGAATGGATTATCTTCTTACGCGTTTCTATGACGCCTGGAACTTCCACTCTGCTGATGTTTTTCGTGGGGCAGACGAATGGGCAGCTACTACTAGGAGCGCGAGAATTACGACTTTGGGTTCTATCATGGATTACGCTTCCGAGTAGGCCATTTTCCTCGCTCTGAAGTTACCATTGGAGTTCGGAAAAGTAAGATCCCCGATGCGCTTCAGACCACCAGGGTGTTGTCCTCTTCAACGAAGCCTTCGATGCGACTCCAACAGTGGTGCCGATGTTCCCGACGGCCAAGCTCGCCATACACGAGGGAACCAGAAGCAGTGGCAGCCATTTGCTACTCCTTGGCGGTACGATAGCTTGCTTCGGTCCATCCAGGCTAGAGCCGAGCACCATCGCACTGACCCAGAGCATCCTCCGCTAGACGCGCATGGTTGTGAGATTTCTGCGGGTACGGGCGGACAAAGTCAGGTTTCCCGTGAGGATCCCACCGTCGTCCCTCACTTCGCGTTTGTGACTAAGACCCACTATCTCGCACCCGGCCATCCGTATGTGCTGGAGCTTGTCTGTGACGCGCCACTGATGAGAGGTCAGGCCTACCGCCCTTATCGCTCGCTCTACCCTGATTTGCGTGTGATACCAAACTCTTTGTCGTCATATTGCTTCCACGAGCCGAACGAAGTTTACGTGGCTGTGGAGCATGTTGGCACAGGACCTATTGGACCGAACCCTGAGGTACCCATGATCGAGGGGAGAGAGCATACCACAGAAGGTTGCGTCAAAGTATAGCTGGAGGCCGCTGAAGAGGATACAAGAGTCTGTTTTGCGACTGCTTCAGCTGACGAAGATGAGACGGAAGTCGAGGAGGAGGTCTTAGCTGTGAGACCCCCTCCTGAACCTCCTCCAGAAGAAGGAACAAAAAAAATGTCGAAGGAAGAAGCCACGACTCAGGAGCTGATTGCTAGGCATGCTTCTTTGGTTTGGATTCCAATCACCTATATCAGCGTCGTCGTTTATTTCGCCGGCGCTGGTGGATCGAGTTTGGGGATCCAACGATGCAATGAGATCTATGGAACCTCTTTTCGCATTGTGTTGGCTTTGGGACTCATGTCCACAAGCGCGAGCTGTTTTCCAGCTCAACTTTCCTAAGATCCCGTACGTGCTTCATGCCCTGGGAAATCTCATCGTCGTACGTACGATGTGGTCTTGTCATACCTACATAAGGATCATTGGAGACATTCGTACTTCCACGCCAGTCCTCCTTGTATTTATGGCTCGACCGCGAACCTGCACTACAGGGACGCGCGCAAGGGTGCTGCCATCACCTCGTGGGTTCTGCGTCATTTCCGCAATGCACCTCACGTGATTGGACGATGGACGTTGGAGCAGGAGCCATCCGTGATTCCTTTTATCCATCACAAGTTCTACATTCCGCGTGTGATTGACTTTTACAGTATCACCCCGGAATTGCTGTGTTCGCGCACGCGCCTACTTGGCAGCAATGTGCGCTTCATTGCCACTACTGACGCGAGTGCCACCCAATTTGCAGGACCGTTTCGGGCCAGCGTTAGGCTTTCCGAGTGGTCACCCTCTGATTGTGGTGAACAGTTTTTCATCTACGCGACCAGCCATCGGCCCCACTTTCACGGTGACGCGCAACAAGTTGCAGATGGGCCCTCACTTTTCCAATGTGCGACCACTGTCCGTGGAAATGCATCAGGAGATCATGACCGTCCCCACGACGTGGAAATGGGGTAGCATTTCGCAATCAGCGGCTATGAAGATGCTGGGGAGCATGGTACCTCCTGCGACTATGATGCGCATCGCACTCGCAGTGCATAACTCATTCAATCACGTGATTCGCAATCAGGGTCAACTACGGAATATCACTACCGCGACGATGGCCAATCCCGATTACCGTCTTCTACGGTTTTCATCTTTTGCTATCGACTCGCGTATTCCCACGCTCGACCCTAACACCCGATGTGTGTCATGGATCCATCAAGACGACTTCTACTCCAGCCAAACTTCAAACGTCACCGCTGTTCCCACCGCCACCCCACCACCACCGTTCGTTGTATCGCCTGGGACGGCTCAATCTTTTTCAGGGGGCACCGTCGCCACTGCTGTGATGCAGAGCAACCAAGTCTCTACGACCGCTGAAGAGGACGGCACATTGAAGGAGCGACCAGCGTATTTCAAGACGTACGCAGTTCCGTGGGCGGACGCGCCTAACGACGAACATGGTTATCCTGTACCAGTGGTGCCTCCTCATTTAGCTGATCAAGAGAGCATGCAAGTCATCCCTCCGACCGTCGCGCAGGTCGAAGAGGTGATGGCTGCGCTGGGCATTACAGACCATCCCGCTTTAAATGAGGATGACTGGATGATGCGATTTGCTTTCC
>JAQMWT010000372.1:0-38650 GCA_029834535.1 Chrysophaeum taylorii
GATCTCCGCTTCGGTGATCTCGCGGCATTTCTTTTCATCTTCTTCTGACCCTCGAGCGAAAATCAACTGATCTTTGGCCAACTTTTTGACCATTTCTCGGCAAATATAAGAAACATCTGCCATACCATCGACACCGATGGTCGTCGAGAATTTCGGTCCGTCACGATTCCTGTAGATGTGACAGGCTATAAACGTAAAAGTACCCGTATCTAAACAACTGAGGGTAACCAAATCATCTTCGATCGTCTTGCCGTCTCGCGGCGTCAACGAAGTGTGAGCACATCGGGCTCTGACTCGCTCATCTCCGGGGTTGGGCATCGATACCGCGGCTTGAGCTTTCGTATCATCTGTTGTTGGCGTCTTCGCCATAACGCTCGCGGCAGCCTCTTTATCTGGCGGCTTCCGCTCTTCCTCCAAGACAATCTCCGAGGGAACCAACGCTGGTAGGGGATCCTGGTCTTCGTAATCCTTGGAAGCAAACGACCCCTCCCATAAATCATTCATTTCGTCGTTCCAGAATGCATCTGTGAATTCATTCGTCGCCGGTTGATCTTCATCATCATCGGCGATCGGCTCCGTGTCAGCTGCGGCTTTGAGTCTGTAGCTGCGCGGTTGTTCTGGTGGCTTCTTTAGCAAGAAATCCTGCAGGTTCCACGTCGGCTCGTCTTCGTCCCACTTGAGAACGCTGCTAATCTTTTTCATAAATCTATCCTTTTCTTCCGGCGGCGTATCCGTGTCTCGATCCGTAGTAACCGAAACCGTTTCGGGGGGGTCCGCAGGAAAAGATGGCGTCGTCCCCGACGTCAACTCTATCGTAAAATCGTCGTCTGCATTACTCGCGCTGGTCATCGTCTCGTCAGTCGAATGCGCGCACGAGCTATCACTGCAGAAATCCATGTCTGGCTCACCGCCAGTTCGGTCGCCAACGGTTGTCTCTGGAGGGTCCAAAGATAAGCCGATGGCATCGAGGGCTTCCTCGTCAAAAATAAACGGTGGGTCGTCCGTGGACGACTCGTCAAATAACGTTATCGCGGACACTGGTTCACAAAGTGTAGCTTCTTCATCTTCCGAATCTGAATCGCCTTCCCAGTATCGTGGAGCTTCAAGTTCCTCGCTCGAATCTTCGAGCTCATCGCTCGACATCTGCTCATAAATCTGTGCCAAAGACCGACGATTGGTCAGCACGTCGTTGGGTGGCTCGTCCATCGGTGGGCGAGCAAGATCTTCGAATGCGGCCGCGGCAAGGGCGTCGGCTGCGTCGTCGGTGCGGGTGTCCGTGTTCGGGTACACCATCACTCCTAATGGTAACTGTTGACCGCAAGGGGTCGTAAATGCGAACGTTGTAGACGACTGTCCCGAGTCTTCCCGGTAACGACCATCGTCCGAATCGCGATCGCGAGATCTTCGTCGCCGGCGGCGGCGTGAATGTCTGCTAGAGCTCCTGCTATCTTTCCGTCGGCGCTGGCGCGAGCTGCTACGGCTCTTGTCGCGGCGTCGGGGGCTCCGGCTATCTCGACGGCCCGGTCGTGTCGAAGACGATCGGCCGTGTCCATCTGTTAAGTGCTTCACGGTATCCATAACCGTGGTTAGCTGCGTGCCCATATCATTGAGTCTGCTCTGAATATCGTGAGCAGCGCTCGAACCGAGGGTGGCATTAGAACTGCCGTCGTCACGCGAGTGATTATCTTTCCTTTGTCGGCTCTCCCATCGTCCTCGCGAAATGGGCTTTCTGCCGTCTTCGATGTATTTGCACATCGCTACATAATAGTCGTCGGGCTCGCGGTTGCAAATGACGCGGTTCCCGTGTTCATCCTTGTCGTGGGTCGCTAAGAAAAACCCACAGTCCTTGCACGTCCTCTCGAACCACCTTCCGGATTCTCTTCGAGGCGCAAGGCTTCATATTTCGTCGTTTTATCTTTCGTTCCCGAGACGAGAGCTCGTCCTCCGCGTCCAGGCGGTGGCTTCTGCGGCTTCCCGCTCGATGGGTTCATTGAGTTTCGGCTGTTCTTCTCCGCCATGGCTGTTGCGAAGTCGTTCTCGAGCCGTGTAATCAGCGACAACGTAGACGTAAACGTCTTATACGTCGTCGGGTGTCCGCTGCGCATCGTTCGCACGCGGGATTTCAATTCGCTGGACTCCAGTCCGCGTATCAAGTAAGATATGATCTCCACATCGTTGAGATCTCGGTTGGCCACGGAACAGTACGCCATGGCTTCTTGCTGAAATTTAATGCAATACGTATGCACGTGACGTTCTCCAGAGCGTTTCGGAACGGTCGCTTGGGTCGTGCATTGTAACTTTCGTAATGATTCCTCTGCCGTCACCGGCAGCGGACAACTCTCTCGGAAATATTTCAAAATCTTGAGGCAATACTTCTCGTTCAATCGTCGTATCCGTCGTACCACGGAACCGTACTCCTCATCGTCGATATCCCGACGTAAATAGAAAGACGCTGGGTGATCGAGGTCTTTACACAGGTCTTCGTACTTCTTTAAGTGTTCTCGAAAAATCGGTGCGACTGTGTCGCGTTGGGTCGCGGGAAGCAGATATCGGAGTTTCTCCAAGCTGAAATGGTCTTCGGCTAACGTACTCATCACCGCGCCCGCATCTAAATCGAACTGGTCCTGATCGCGTCCATCGAGAACCAGTTTAAAAGTTTCGGTTTTTAATCCAGAGGTTGATCGCCGCTCCTTGTTGCGATCGTGTTTAGCTAACGCGCTGGCGAGTCGATCCGTAAAACCCATCAAGAACTCTTGGGTGTCGATCCTTCCGGCGCCACGTCTCCTCCTTTTCTTCTTCATCATCGTCTTCATAGCGCGGCTTCCTAGCTTTCGCGCGTGATCGTGTAGTCGGCGGCTCTTCCTCAGCTCGGGACTCCGGGCTGCTCGCTCGCCTTGATCGACTCGGCGTACGCAACTCGTCTCTTTCACGGGTCAACGAGCTTACTTGATCTTGGAAGGCGTCTGCTCGAGCGTTGGCCCGACGCAGTTGTTCTACTAGTTCTTCTTTCTCCTTCCGTTGTAGCAGTTCTTTTCGTTCGTCGTTGGCCCGACGCAGTCCTCTATTAGTTCTTCTTTCTCCTTCCGTTGTAACTAACTAACTTCAGACCTCTCCCGAGCATGGGAGCCAGGCCGGACCGACAGGTGCCAGTCCGGAATCGGGCCTGTAGACGAGGAGCGCCGAAAGGTCGGTCGGCGGAAGTGACCATCCAGCTTGTCGCAATGCGACGAGGAGACCGCGATGTGACTGACAACCAACTCGCCGATAACCTTCCGTCTTCGCCCCCGGCCATACCCCGTCCACTGCAGACGTTTCCGGCTGCCCACCGGCCCGCCCGCCCGGGAGGCGAATAGGTGCCAACCTACGCCGGGAGGGCGGATTCGCAAGGCTCAGGATTCATGAGGCACCGTCCTCCATCGCAACCGCAGTCGGCGATCATCCTTCCGTTGTAGCCGTTCTTTTCGTTCGTTCTCTTCCCCTATTTGTTTTAAAAGTCGTTCTTGCGCGTTCGTTCTCTTCGCGTAATGCCCGCAAGTGAGCCTCATAGAACTCATTCATTATCGTTGCGTCCGGGGGTTCTGCGCGCGTTGACGGAGCTGTCGATCGTCCTTCCGTCGGTCTCTCCGTGGGCTTGCCGTCGTTGTAGTCTAGCTCATCTTCCTCGTCAACTTCTGTATCGTGCTCTTCTTCATCGTCATCATTATCATCATCGTCATTCCGCTCGTTCGTCTCATCCTGACGGCTTGGCGGTTCTTCATATCGTAGCTGCTCGACGGCAGCATCATCGTCTTCCATATCGGCTCTGGCTCGTTCTAGTCGGCCGAGATCAGAGCGGGTCAAAATGGTTGAGTCGTCGTCGTTCTCGTGCTCCTTCGACTCTGGAACTTCTAATCGTCCACGACACGCGCAATATCGTCGTTGCGTGCGTCTTCCACCGACAAATCTATCAGTCCGGTGGGCGGCAGAACTCGTCTCTGCCCGGCAAACAATGCCTTATCCGTGAGTTGCGATCTCACTCCGCTCGCCTGCGGCAGCGGTACCCGGGTTGCGCGTCGGTTAGCACCGAATCGCGCGTCGTCACTTCCGACGACTAACGTATCCGGCCGGGGAACTTTCCCACGGCAGTGGTCCTTCTGGAATTCCTTGTCGGCGCGCTTGATCAGGGCGCGCACGGCTTGTCCGGACCGTGTAGAGAATGCAAGATGCACTAGTTCGCTGCGACCGATATAGTCGCTCGAATCTCGTATTCCTCCACCACCTGTGGCGTAAGGAGAATTTTAGGGGCTACCTGGCGTGCCTTCGAATCCTGGCTCGCCGCTCGCGTCCGTGCCCTTGGTGGGGTCACTGGACGAGGATGGCCGTTCTCCTGCCACACGACCACAAACAACTTCCGTGCCTGGTCCTCACAACTTGAGGACCGGCTGTTGCTTTATGATCAAGGATATATCGAAAATCAGAAATCAGGGTGACGCATGTCACGGAAAAGGAAGATGATGTCATAGAGAACACTGACATCATCAGAACGGAGTAGGGTGCCCCTGATAAGGGGGGCCCTAGAAGAGGGGTAAGCCTTAGGAGGCGGGAGTTGCCGCCACATCTCCGCCCGTCAGGCACATCCCTCCTACCCCACAAACCCACCCACATTCTTCATGCTCCCCCCACACACCCCCCTCTTAGCAGTCGACATTTAAAGACAAACAAACGGCCTCGTCTTTGGTGCCTTCGGTGAGGCCAGCGCGGCGTGCCACGCTCTCGCCCAAACATGCGCTGAGCGCATCGCTGCGCGAAGCTGGGTGGCAAGCGGCTGCGCCAGCACAGAAGCAAAGGCGGCCCAAACTCGCCGCATCTACCGTGAGTGGGGGATCGCCAACGCATTAGGCCGGGCTCGCTGTGCCCTCACCGCCCTCACGGCGGTCGGGGCCCGTCCTCTTCGCCTGCCCCACGACTCGGCGATGACCCCGACTAGGTCCCGCGTACTTATCTCCGCCCGTCAGGCACATCCCTCCTACCCCACAAACCCACCCACATCCTTCATGCTCCCCACACGCACACACCTCTTAGCAGTCGACATTTAAAGACAAACAAACAGACAAACAAACAAACATCTGTCGATTAGTAGTTAGGACATTCACAACAGGAGCCGCCAGAGAAATTAAGTAATGGCAGTGACAGTGGAAGATGTAGCAGCGCGCGGGGGGGAATAGAATAGAAGAACACGAAATCAGAGCGGAATGATCATGACGGAGAGGAGGTCGCGGAGCTTGAGGATGGTGGGCAGTTCGTTGAGCTTCAAGAGCCCTGCGCGGAAGAAGAGGTCCGTGAACTCGCGGAGCGTGCGCTCCTTGGCTCCCGTGGGACAGGTCGAGAAGATGCCCGTGTCGCCAAAAGCTTTCGCCCGCTCGAAGGAGGGGCCGTCTGCCCCTACGATAGCTTCGACGACCGCCAAACGTGCACCGTCGCTCGCTCCTTCCTTTATATTCTCCACAATCCTCACGAACTCGTCGTCTGGCCAGTCGTGGAGGATGCTCTTGAGGAATATGATGTCGCAGGCCTCGAGGTCGAGGGGGTCGAAGAAGGATCCGGATACGGTTGTGGCATTTTTTACGCCTCTATTCTCGAGAAAGTCCGCGGCGCGCTTCGCGGTTTCTGGCTGATCGAAGAGCATCACTGTCGTGGAGGGCCAGTGCTCCCAAATCGTCGCGAGGAGCGTGCCGATGCCGCCGCCCACGTCGCAGATGACTTCGTCTCCTTTCAGCCGCAACTCCGCCACCACCGCTGCCGAAGTTCGCAGCGAAAAATCCTTCATAGCACGGTCGAACATCTCCGATTCTTCCTGGTTCTGACCCAGCCACTCGAACCACGGCGCCCCATAGTACTCGACGCTGCCCGGGGCTCCGGTGATCATGGACGTCTCGGCCGTAGCGACGATTGGGTCTCGTAGCGTCGACGACATCCAGAGTGCTATGTCGCGCCTCGTCGTTCTCAGCTCTACGGCCACCTTCGTGTTCCGGAACGTCCCCGCCTCCGGCTCCTCGAGTATCCCGAGAGTCGCGGCGGCGTGCATGAAGCGGCACATGAAATGGGGGTGGGTTTGGGTTCGTTCCGCCACGAACTCGCAGCGCGCGGCCCCCTCCGCCAGCACGTCCAGCGCCCCGTGCTTCACCATCGCGTACACCACAACAGACTGCCAGAAGCCGTGCGACAGCTCGAGGGCGCGGATAGAGGGGGGGGTCGTCTTCTCGGCGAGGTATCGGAAGACGTCGTTCAGTGTCACAAAAAACTTATACACCGGCCATGGCGGCAGCTCGGAGACGAGGCTCGACGCCGGCATCACCTCCGGCACCACGCCGGGCGTCGCGCCTGGGCTGGGGTTATCGCGCACACACGCACACGCACGCACCGAAGAGGTAGAGCGCGGCCGCAGCGACTGCGAAGAGGAGGACACGCATCTTCACAAGAACGTTTTGTGGTCGCGGCAGTTAAGAATCTAGTTTTTCGGGCAATTATAGTCACGAATGGTGCAAACTCAGAACGCAGAACTTGATTCGTCACAATTTTACCCCTTTTCGGCGGTTTGCCGGAGCCTAATTACCAGAAATATCCACGATGCCGGCAAAATGTCCGGAATTGAAACGTTGTCGTATCTTTTGTCATAAACCAGCCTCAAGTTGAGAGGCGCTGACTTTATTTTTTTTCCAGTACCCATACATCTGCTTTTTTGATATACATGTCTTTTTTATGATATGTAGAGCTCTCTGCTACGCCCTTCGGGAAGGTTGTGTGCTGAATGTATGAGCGGAAGTAGGGGGGGTTGCACGAGGCGTGTCTTCGAAGTGTTAGCTTTTTGCTTCGGTGTGCTGGATGGTTTGCTGTGGAGGACTTAACGTGCGGTTTGGTGTGGTGGACTTTACGTACGGTTTTAATTGCCGTGGTAAGGAACTTCATTGTGGGGGAAGAGAAACTTCACGGTGGGGGAAGAGTACGAACGGAATGACGCAGGGCGTCGAGAGTGTAGGCGTGTTGGAAGATGGGCTGTGGACGCGTTCGAGTTGGGGATCTTGGCAGGTGATGTGCGAGAAAACGCTTATGACTTGCAGTAGCAATGGGGCGTGTGTGGTATTATCCGGGCGCTTGGGTTGTTGCGGTGTCGTGAGCAGCGCGCGCTAGAAGCTCTCGGTAGACAATATTCAGGATGGTAAGCGTACCGTTGTCGTCGAGGCAGGTGTCGTCGGCGACAACGGCGAAATTGTCGCGCGACCTGACGCGCGAGAAAACGACGTTCGCCTGCCCGTGGGCAAAGAAAGGATCGCGAGCAGAGACATCGACCGAGCGTCTGTCCTTCGCTTTTGTGTGCGGTTATCGCGTATGCAAGAATAAGGGGGAATTGGCGTCGGACGACGCGGTGTGCGCCGTAGATGCCACCCGGTGCGAACTTGAACTGAACTCGTGGGATTGAACAGATTTTGCCTGTTTGGAGTTGCATTTGGATTATTGACCACAGTGGAGAATTTTTCGACGCGCGCTTTTTTGACGAGGCCTGCTTGTGTTTAACAGCGGAATTTGTACGTGACGAAGGGTGGTTTCATCAATTTGTAAATAATAATCAAACGATCGGTCTGCGGGACTCAACGCTGACGGCAAAGCTTCGCCGCTCAGGTGAAATTCCTTGGTCACCGAGTTGTGCAGATCGAGCACTAATAAGGCCATCGTGTCAGGTGGCACGACGGACGCCAAGTGTTTCAACGAGGTCGTCCTCGAGAAGCCGGCCCAATCAAAATCAAGGGGCATAGTCAGCAACTCCGAAGTCATTTTCAGATTCAGAGATCTGTAATCGGAACGGTGCGGTCCTACGCGAAGCGGGACACGCGTAACGGTATAAGCTGCGTCTGTCGCGGCTCGTGATGATCCTAAATTGTTCATCTGAAGTAAATGTCGTTCGTCGGCGTAGCCAAGTGCTGCGGCGAACTCTTGCTGCATATTCGTGCAAGTCTTTCGAACTGCGCGCAAATGGAGCGGATGGCTGGAAACCAACAATCGCATGCGACAGCTCATCAAACTGGCAGTTATGTCGTAAAAATTGACGACGTGCACGTAAGGGTGCAAACGTGCAACGTAAGAAATAATCGAAGCCTCCTGCTCTATCAACCACATGAAGAAGCCAGCCATCTTACATTATTTCATCGTCCAGTGGATAGCGGTGACTCCTTTCCCAACATCTCTGGAAGTCAAGTTGCAAAGAGCGGAGTATACGCAGGGTGGCGACGCGACACACATCGACGACGACCATTCCGCGTAGGGTAAATAAGATTCGATCAACCGTAAGGTTGTAACATAGCGACCACATAGTGTGTGCTGCGCCACAGGAATGTTCGGAAAGTTCTTGTGGTGGATCTGGTTGGCGGTATCCGACGCATCGAGTGCTAGCACGACTCGAAACGACGTTCCACACGTTTCGTTGGCTCGTTGGAGACCTAAAGTACTGCCTCCGGCTCCACTGAACAGCATCACCATCTTGCGATGAGTGATTGGAAGCCATTGCACCTTTTCGTATCGGCGGCAGATCTCCGCTTCGGTGATCTCGCGGCATTTCTTTTCATCTTCTTCTGACCCTCGAGCGAAAATCAACTGATCTTTGGCCAACTTTTTGACCATTTCTCGGCAAATATAAGAAACATCTGCCATACCATCGACACCGATGGTCGTCGAGAATTTCGGTCCGTCACGATTCCTGTAGATGTGACAGGCTATAAACGTAAGAGTACCCGTATCTAAACGACTGAGGGTAACCAAATCATCTTCGATCGTCTTGCCGTCTCGCGGCGTCAACGAAGTGTGAGCACATCGGGCTCTGACTCGCTCATCTCCGGGGTTGGGCATCGGTACCGCGGCTTGAGCTTTCGTATCATCTGTTGTTGGCGTCTTCGCCATAACGCTCGCGTCAGCCTCTTTATCTGGCGGCTTCCGCTCTTCCTCCAAGACAATCTCGGAGGGAATCAACGCTGGTAGGGGATCCTGGTCTTCGTAATCCTTGGAAGCAAACGACCCCTCCCATAAATCATTCTTTTCGTCGTTCCAGAATGCATCTGTGAATTCATTCGTCGCCTGCTGATCCTCATCAGCATCGGCGATCGGTTCCGTGTCAGCAGCGGCTTTGAGTCTGTAGCTGCGCGGTTGTTCTGGTGGCTTCTTTAGCAAGAAATTCCGAGCTTTCGTCCACCAATCCTGCAGGTTCCACGTCGGCTCGTCTTCGTCCCACTTGAGAACGCTGCTAATCTTCTTCATAAATCTATCCTTTTCTTCCGGCGGCGTATCCGTGTCTCGATCCGTAGTAACCGAAACCGCTTCGGGGGGGTCCGCAGGAAAAGATGGCGTCGTCCCCGACGTCAACTCTATCGTAAAATCGTCGTCTGCATTACTCGCGCTGGTCATCGTCTCGTCAGTCGAATGATCGCACAAGCTATCACTGCAGAAATCCAGGTCTGGCTCACAGCCAGTTCGTTAGCCAGCGGTCGTCTCTGGAGGGTCCAAAGATAAGCCGATGGCATCGAGGGCTTCCTCGTCAAAAATAAACGGTGGGTCGTCCGTGGACGAGTCGTCAAATAACGTTATCGCGGACACTGGTTCACATAGTGTAGCTTCTTCATCTTCCGAATCTGAATCGCCTTCCCAGTATCGTGGAGCTTCGAGTTCCTTGCTCGAATCTTCGAGCTCATCGCTCGACATCTGCTCATAAATCTGTGCCAAAGACCGACGATTGGTCAGCACGTCGTTGGGTGGCTCGTCCATCGGTGGGCGAGCCAGATCTTCGAATGCCGCCGCGGCAAGGGCGTCGGGTGCGTCGTTGGTGCGGGTGTCCGTGTTCGGGTACACCATCACTCCTAATGGTAACTGTTGACCGCAAGGGGTCGTAAATGCGAACGTTGTAGACGACTGTCCCGAGTCTTCCCGGTAACGACCATCGTCCGAATCGCGATCGCGAGATCTTCGTCGCCGGCGGCGGCGTGAATGTCTGCTAGAGCTCCTACTATCTTTCCGTCGGCGCTGGCGCGAGCTGCTACGGCACTTGTCGCGGCGTCGGGGGCTCCGGCTATCTCGACGGCCCGGTCGTGTCGAAGATGATCGGCCGTGTCCATCTGTTAAGTGCTTCACGGTATCCATGACCGTGGTTAGCTGCGTGCCCATATCATTGAGTCTGCTCTGAATATCGTGAGCAGCGCTCGAACCGAGGGTGGCATTAGAACTGCCATCGTCACGCGAGTGATTATCTTTCCTTTGTCGGCTCTCCCATCGTCCTCGCGAAATGGGCTTTCTGCCGTCTTCGATGTATTTGCACATCGCTACATAATAGTCGTCGGGCTCGCGGTTGCAAATGACGCGGTTCCCGTGTTCATCCTTGTCGTGGGTCGCTAAGAAAAACCCACAGTCCTTGCACGTCCTCTCGAACCACTTTTTCGGATTCTCTTCGAGGCGCAAGGCTTCATATTTCGTCGTTTTATCTTTCGTTCCCGAGACGAGAGCTCGTCCTCCGCGTCCAGGCGGTGGCTTCTGCGGCTTCCCGCTCGATGGGTTCATTGAGTTTCGGCTGTTCTTCTCCGCCATGGCTGTTGCGACGTCGTTCTCGAGCCGTGTAATCAGCGACAACGTAGACGTAAGCGTCTTATACGTCGTCGAGTGTCCGCTGCGCATCGTTCGCACGCGGGATTTCAATTCGCTGGACTCCAGTCCGCGTATCAAGTAAGATATGATCTCCACACCGTTGAGATCTCGGTTGGCCACGGAACAGTACGCCATGGCTTCTTGCTGAAATTTAATGCAATACGTATGCACGTGACGTTCTCCAGAGCGTTTCGGAACGGTCGCTTGGGTCGTGCATTGTAGCTTTCGTAATGATTCCTCTGCCGTCACCGGCAGCGGACAACTCTCTCGGGAAAATTTCAAAATCTTGAGGCAATACTTCTCGTTCAATCGTCGTATCCGTCGTACCACGGAACCGTACTCCTCATCGTCGATATCCCGACGTAAATAGAAAGACACTGGGTGATCGAGGTCTTTACACAGGTCTTCGCACTTCTTTAAGTGTTCTCGAAAAATCGGTGCGACTGTGTCGCGCAGGGTCGCGGGAAGCAGGTATCGGAGTTTTTCCAAGCTGAAATGGTCTTCGGCTAACGTACTCATTACCGCACCCGCATCTAAATCGAACTGGTCCTGATCGCGTCCATCGAGAACCAGTTTAAAAGTTTCGGTTTTTAATCCAGAGGTTGATCGCCGCTCCTTGTTGCGATCGTGTTTAGCTAACGCGATGGCGAGTCGATCCGTAAAACCCATCAAGAACTCTTGAGTGTCGATCCTTCCGGCGCCACGCGTCTCCTCCTTTTCTTCTTCATCATCGTCTTCATAGCGCGGCTTCCTAGCTTTCGCGCGTGATCGTGTAGTCGGCGGCTCTTCCTCAGCTCGGGACTCCGGGCTGCTCGCTCGCCTTGACCGACTCGGCGTACGCAACTCGTCTCTTTCACGGGTCAACGAGCTTACTTGATCTTGGAAGGCGTCTGCTCGAGCGTTGGCCCGACGCAGTTGTTCTACTAGTTCTTCTTTCTCCTTCCGTTGTAGCAGTTCTTTTCGTTCGTCGTTGGCCCGACGCAGTCGCTCTATTAGTTCTTCTTTCTCCTTCCGTTGTAACTAACTAACTTCAGACCTCTCCCGAGCATGGGAGCCAGGCCGGACCGACAGGTGCCAGTCCGGAATCACGGGCCTGTAGACGAGGAGCGCCGAAAGGTCGGTCGGCGGAGAGTGACCATCCAGCTTGTCGCAATGCGACGAGGAGACCGCGATGTGACTGACAACCAACTCGCCGATAACCTTCCGTCTTCGCCCCCCGGCCATACCCCGTCCCACTGCGAACGTTCCGGCTGCCAACCGGCCCGCCCGCCCGGGAGGCGAATAGGTGCCAACCTACGCCGGGAGGGCGGATGCCCTCGCAAGGCTCAGGATTCATGAGGCACCGTCCTCCATCGCAACCGCAGTCGGCGATCATCCTTCCGTTGTAGCCGTTCTTTTCGTTCGTTCTCTTCCCCTATTTGTTTTAAAAGTCGTTCTTGCGCGCGTTCGTTCTCTTCGCGTAATGCCCGCAAGTGAGCCTCATAGAACTCATTCATTATCGTTGCGTCCGGGGGTTCTGCGCGCGTTGACGGAGCTGTCGATCGTCCTTCCGTCGGTCTCTCCGTGGGCTTGCCGTCGTTGTAGTCTAGCTCATCTTCCTCGTCAACTTCTGTATCGTGCTCTTCTTCATCGTCATCATTATCATCATCGTCATTCCGCTCGTTCGTCTCATCCTGACGGCTTGGCGGTTCTTCATATCGTAGCTGCTCGACGGCAGCATCATCGTCTTCCATATCGGCTCTGGCTCGTTCTAGTCGGCCGAGATCAGAGCGGGTCCAAAATGGTTGAGTCGTCGTCGTTCTCGTGCTCCTTCGACTCTGGAACTTCTAATCGCCCACGACACGCGCAATATCGTCGTTGCGTGCGTCTTCCACCGACAAATCTATCAGTCCGGTGGGCGGCAGAACTCGTCTCTGCCCGGCAAACAATGCCTTATCCGTGAGTTGCGATCTCACTCCGCTCGCCTGCGGCAGCGGTACCCGGGTTGCGCGTCGGTTAGCACCGAATCGCGCGTCGTCACTTCCGACGACTAACGTATCCGGCCGGGGAACTTTCCCACGGCAGTGGTCCTTCTGGAATTCCTTGTCGGCGCGCTTGATCAGGGCGCGCACGGCTTGTCCGGACCGTGTAGAGAATGCAAGATGCACTAGTTCGCTGCGACCGATATAGTCGCTCGAATCTCGTATTCCTCCACCACCTGTGGCGTAAGGAGAATTATAGGGGCTACCTGGCGTGCCTTCGAATCCTGGCTCGCCGCTCGCGTCCGTGCCCTTGGTGGGGTCACTGGACGAGGATGGCCGTTCTCCTGCCACACGACCACAAACAACTTCCGTGCCTGGTCCTCACAACTTGAGGACCGGCTGTTGCTTTATGATCAAGGATATATCGAAAATCAGAAATCAGGGTGACGCATGTCACGGAAAAGGAAGATGATGTCATAGAGAACACTGACATCATCAGAACGGAGTAGGGTGCCCCTGATAAGGGGGGGGCCTAGAAGAGGGGTAAGCCTTAGGAGGCGGGAGTTGCCGCCACATCTCCGCCCGTCAGGCACATCCCTCCTACCCCACAAACCCACCCACATTCTTCATGCTCCCCCCACACACCCCCCTCTTAGCAGTCGACATTTAAAGACAAACAAACGGCCTCGTCTTTGGTGCCTTCGGTGAGGCCAGCGCGGCGTGCCACGCTCTCGCCCAAACATGCGCTGAGCGCATCGCTGCGCGAAGCTGGGTGGCAAGCGGCTGCGCCAACTTCACAGAGGCAAAGGCGGCCCAAACTCGCCGCATCTACCGTGAGTGGGGGATCGCCAACGCACTAGGCCGGGCTCGCTGTGCCCTCACCGCCCTCACGCATGTCGCCGCCTCGGGGAACCCCACTCAGGCCGCCCGATCCCAGCAGGACGTCACCCTTCGTCGCACATACGTCCGGAGGCAGCATGCGTACGACCTACGGTCGGGGCCCGTCCTCTCTTCGCCTGCCCCACGACTCGGCGATGACCCCGACTAGGTCCCGCGAACTTATCTCCGCCCGTCAGGCACATCCCTCCTACCCCACAAACCCACCCACATCCTTCATGCTCCCCACACGCACACACCTCTTAGCAGTCGACATTTAAAGACAAACAAACAGACAAACAAACAAACATCTGTCGATTAGTAGTTAGGATACACGACACTTACACGAAGAGCGTCAAAAAAAAAGTGACACTGATAAGAGTTTGCAAGTAAGTTGCGACGATACTTAAATTTAAATGCAAGAGTTGTGACATTTATAACAATTAAATTTAAAAGAGTGACATATAAAAATATTACAAAAATTAGGACGTGATACTTATAACATTAAAAAAAAATTTGTGACACATAATACAGTTTACAGAAAAAAGTGACACTTAGAACATTTTACGTACATTAACTGACACTTATAACAATTAAATGTACTAAAATTTCACATATAACAACACGGGCCGGTTGGCAGCCGGAACGTTCGCAGTGGGACGGGGTATGGCCGGGGGGCGAAGACGGAAGGTTATCGACGAGTTGGTTGTCAGTCACATCGCGGTCTCCTCGTCGCATGGCAACAAGCTTGATGGTCACTCTCCGCCGACCGACCTTTCGGCGCTCCTCGTCTACAGGTCCGTGATTCCGGACTGGCGCCTGTCGGTCCGGCCTGGCTCCCATGCTCGGGAGAGGTCTGAAGTTAGTTAGTTAGTTAGTTATAACAAATATTATAGTTCATACGACACATATAGCCACCGCGCTGATTAAATTATCGCAAGAATCGAGGGGGAACCGGTTGAAGGATGTATACTGCACTTGTACACTTAAGCTTTTCAGTGAGGCTCGTCGGGAACCGAGTCAGAACTTCAAATATAGGGCCTAGCTTCAGACCTCGGGGACGTCACGAGGAGAGGGTTTAGCATGATCTAACCCTAAACGTTGAAAGAGCGGGAAAGTACAGTAGTTTTTACAACATGACAAGTGCAGGCCAGTAAGTTCACCTAGTCCCAATCTCTAACCCCAGCATTTTCACCCCGTTAAGTTCACCTAGTCCCAATCTCTAACCCCAGTAAATACGGCGTAAGCCCACTCGTGCTCACACCCACTCACCCCACTCTCCTTCGAGCTCGTCGCTCTCACCTCCGCCAATCCAAGCTGCTTTTATCCGTACACGCCGCTAGCCTTTGCGTTCACTCTAAAAACCCCAGTAAGCTCACTTGGTCCCAGTAAGTTCACCTGGTCACTAAGTTCACCTAGTCCCAATCTCAAACCCCAGTAAGTTCACCTGGTCCCAGTAAGTTCACCTACAGTGCGCGTGTAGACGCCGGGAGGGGGCTTATCGGTATTGCGCAGCACGTGTGGGGTAGGGTGGAGTCGTCGACCCAGAAGAGGATATCCTCGGGGTTGCCGATCGACAGAGAGCCACGTAGAGCTGGACGTGGCAGAAGACGGGCTTCGCCAAGAGGACGCCGACCTCGCGGGGCGTCAGGCCCTGGCTCTTGTTGATCGTTTGGCGTAGGCGGGCCTTAAGGGATACAGGTTGGAGGAGCCTCGGTGACAACGACACGATCGATCATGTATCTGGTACCGTTGCAGTGGCCGTGCGACGGGTCGAGGTTGCGAAGACTTTAAGCTCGCGATCAAAGTCAGCATGCCGTTGGTTGTCAGGGAGTCGAAAACTCGACTCTTGAGAGCGAGGCGTCGTCTTCCGACCCAACCTAGTCGGCCGAAAAGAACTCCGACGCCTCGTCTCCGGGAAAAAAAAGGCCGCGGTCATGCGCGCGTTGTCAGCATCGACAACATCGTTTCGACGGGGCGTGAGAATGGCGCGCTGAAAGAGCAGCCGCGGGTCGTGGAAACAGTCTGCGAGGTCGCCGTGGACGGCTTGGAGGATCAATGCCTGCCTGGCTCGCGGGCCTGCCTGATCCTTACCCTAAATCGAGGGACAGTCCGCCCGTCAGGCACATCCCTCCTACCCCACAAACCCACCAACATCCTTCATGCTCCCCACACACCCCCCCCCCTCTTAGCAGTCGACATTTAAAGACAGACAGACAGACCAAACTCGCCGCATCTACCGTGAGTGGGGGATCGCCCACGCATTAGGCCGGGCTCGCTGCGCCCTCACCGCCCTCACCCATGTCGCCGCCTCGGGGAACCCCACCCAGGCCGCCCGATCCCAGCAGGACGTCACCCTTCGTCGCACATACGTCCGGCGGCAGCATGCGTACGACCTACGGGCGGGGCCCGTCCTCTCTTCGCCTGCCCCACGCCTCGGCGATGACCCCGACTAGGTCCCGCGTACTTATCTCCGCCCGTCAGGCACATCCTTCATACCCCACAAACCCACCCACATCCTTCATGCTCCCTATACACACCCCCCTCTTAGCAGTCGACATTTAAAGACAGACAGACAGACAGACAGACAAACATCTGTCGATTAGTAGTTAGGACATTCACAACAGGAGCCCCCAGAGAAACTAAGTAATGGCAGCAGCAGCAGTGGAAGATGTAGCAGCGCGCGGGGGGGAATAGAATAGAAGAACAAGAAATCAGAGCGGAATGATCATGACGGAGAGGAGGTCGCGGAGCTTGAGGATGGTGGGCAGTTCGTTGAGCTTCAAGAGCCCGGCGCGGAATAAGAGGTCCGTGAACTCGCGGAGCGTGCGCTCCTTGGCTCCCGTGGGACAGGTCGAGAAGATGCCCGTGTCGCCAAAAGCTTTCGCCCGCTCGAAGGAGGGGCCGTCTGCCCCTACGATAGCTTCGACGACCGCCAAACGTGCGCCGTCGCTCGCTCCTTCCTTTATATTCTCCACAATCCGCACGAACTCGTCGTCTGGCCAGTCGTGGAGGATGCTCTTGAGGAATATGATGTCGCAGGCCTCGAGGTCGAGGGGGTCGAAGAAGGATCCGGATACGGTTGTGGCATTTTTTACGCCTCTATTCTCGAGAAAGTCCGCGGCGCGCTTCGCGGTTTCTGGCTGATCGAAGAGCATCACTGTCGTGGAGGGCCAGTGCTCCCAAATCGTCGCGAGGAGCGTGCCGATGCCGCCGCCCACATCGCAGATGACTTCGTCTCCTTTCAGCCGCAACTCCGCCACCACCGCTGCCGAAGTTCGCAGCGAAAAATCCTTCATAGCACGGTCGAACATCTCCGATTCTTCCTGGTTCTGACCCAGCCACTCGAACCACGGCGCCCCATAGTACTCGACGCTGCCCGGGCTTCCGGTGATCATGGATGTCTCGGCCGTAGCGACGATTGGGTCTCGCAGCGTCGACGACATCCAGAGTGCTATGTCGCGCCTCGTCGTTCTCAGCTCTACGGCCACCTTCGTGTTCCGGAACGTCCCCGCCTCCGGCTCCTCGAGAATCCCGAGGGTTGCGGCGGCGTGCATGAAGCGGCACATGAAATGGGGGTGGGTTTGGGTTCGTTCCGCCACGAACTCGCAGCGCGCGGCCCCCTCCGCCAGCACGTCCAGCGCCCCGTGCTTCACCATCGCGTACACCACAACAGACTGCCAGAAGCCGTGCGACAGCTCGAGGGCGCGGATAGAGGGGGGGGTCGTCTTCTCGGCGAGGTATCGGAAGACGTCGTTCAGTGTCACAAAAAACTTATACACCGGCCATGGCGGCAGCTCGGAGACGAGGCTCGACGCCGGCATCACCTCCGGCACCACGCCGGGCGTCGCGCCTGGGCTGGGGTTATCGCGCACACACACACACGCACGCACCGAAGAGGTAGAGCGCGGCCGCAGCGACTGCGAAGAGGAGGACGCGCATCTATGTCAGAACGTTTTGTGGTCGCGGAGGTTAAGAATCTACTGTTTCGGGCAATTATATTCACAAATGGTGCAAATTCAGAACGCGGAACTTGATTCGTCACAATTTTACCCCTTTTCAGCGGTTTGCCGGAGATTAATTACCTGAAATATACACGATGCCGGCAAAATGTCCGGAAGCGCGTTTGAAACATGATGTCGTCGTATCTTTTGTCGTAAACCAGCCTCAAGTTGAGAGGTGGTCAATCCCGAGAGCAAAGGAAGTTGAGGGTTAGACCCGTTCTCTACTGGATAAAGTTGCCAAATAATGAAATTGGAAAAAAAAATCAGGGTGGGATATTTGGAGATTTTCAAATAATCCGACCTGACTAGGGTCGGGTTTTTCGAGGGCGCCAAAGTGAAAAATCTTAAGCATGCCATGGCGAGGACCACGAAGGAAGCGCAGCGGCGGGCAGCGACGCTGAAGATCAAACCCGGCTGGGCTGCGATGACGATGCAGAGCTGGACCCCGAAGGTTTCGCGGCCGGAAAACAAACACCTCATGGCGGGGATCAAGCGCCGGGCGGCAGATCAAAGCGTGCCGGAGCCCAGGATCAAGGCCTGGAACTGGTCCGCGCTCGTGGCTTGGCTCGAGAAGGTGGAAACGAGGAGTCCCACGCTCTTCACACTGAGTGACGTGACTCGGCCGAGTCGGAGGGCGCGGAGCAGTCAGAGGCTGCGTCTGTCGACGCGGCGCGTGCGGCCGCAACTGAGGCTGTCTCCCCGAGCTGGCGCAACCTGCTTTGTGAAGCTCGCTCGCCGCCATCGCCGTCGAAGAATCACTGGTCGAAGGATCCCTGCCGATCGCGGATGGTCATGTTCATCGTCCAGACGCGAGATGCCCACCTTATGCGGTTCATAACGCCATCTTGGCAAGACCTTGAAGCCGAGGAGCCCAGCTTGCACTGGGAGGAGCTGGCCAAGGTCTGCAAATCGAACGATCCAGCAGTGG
Source organism: Chrysophaeum taylorii (assembly GCA_029834535.1). NCBI lineage: Eukaryota > Pelagophyceae > Pelagomonadales > Pelagomonadaceae > Chrysophaeum > Chrysophaeum taylorii. The sequence continues at coordinate 18,426 of JAQMWT010000372.1, forward strand.
ACGATATCCTGTATGCCGCCGATCCTGATGTTCCCGAGCTCGTCAGGAACCTACACTTCCTTACCTTCTTGACTCCACCTCCGCGCCTCGTCACCTAAAATACCTCCTCCGCCCCCTGGCGGCCGGCCCGCCCCTGCCACCGGCCGCCTCCTCCGATATGAAGAGTGCTATCGTTATACTTAGCGCTGCCGAGGGCGCCGAAGCCCCTCCTCGCGGAGGGCGCCGAAGCCCCTCCTCGCGGAGGAGCGCCTCAAGCATAGTGCGCGGGGTGGGACTTGACGAGGTGGGACTGGGCCTTTCGCCGCGATTCGAAAACGCTTTACCGCAGCCAAACGCAGCAACCTGTCGATGGCACCCACCACGCTTCGAAGGACCGCGAGGCGTGACTTGCGAGCCCAGCCCGCCTGCCGTTTCTCGAGTTCCGTCTCGTCGTCCAGCAGGAAGCAGTCTATAGGGAACGTGTTGTTGTTGATGGCGTCAGCACATCTCCAAAAAATCGATCGATAAAACTCCGCCGGAGACACCCCAAAGTTAGAGCAGATATCGAGGTAGCTCGTCCCAGCAAGGTAAGTAAGCGTATGCTGATCGCAAGTCGGACCGCGGCGCATACCTCGGATCCAGAAGAACGCACGGCTCTCTCGATGTCTTGCGTCTGTATCTCCCTCCGCACCAACTCCAGCAACTCGTTGAAATGCTAGACCTCCATGCGATACATCCGTCGAAATTTTCGTGGACCCTCTGTCCGCACGTGATGATGCCACTCTTTGCGCGACGCACGAAGCTTCGGCCCCGTCGGCCCCGGGCGCTTCTCACGGTCAAACGCACCAAATGCGGTGATCGCTGCGATTCGACAACGCTTTATCGCTTCGGCGATCTCGGTCGTGCGATACTCGTCGTCGCTGTCCGATTCGGAGTCGCTCGTATCAGCGCGCCGTCGTTCAAGTCGTGACCTCGACATTTATTTAAGGGAAAAGTCAAGTTTCCAACCACAATATATGTTTAACTAACTTAACTTCAGACCTCTCCCGAGCATGGGAGCCAGGCCGGACCGACAGGAGCCAGTCCGGAATCACGGGCCTGTAGACGAGGGGCGCCGAAAGGTGGGTCGGCGGAGAGTGATCATCAAGCTTGTCGCCATGCGACGAGGAGACCGCGATGTGACTGACAACCAACTCGTCGATAACCGTAAACCCTCAACAAGTTTGGTCACTTAAGTTTGGTCAATCAGTCTCTTGGTTGACTAAACTTGGTACTTTTAGAGAGCAAACATACGGTTCGCCGACAAAACAAGGCCCGCCGTGATCAAGCTTTCAGCGGTTCTGCATGTCGTCGCGCTGTGACTCCGGATCGTCCTTCGACTTCGAAACGAACACGGTATCGATGCGGGTTTCGTCGTCGCTCAGGTCGCGTGGTGGTAACACGCCGACGTCGGTTGACCACGACGCCGAGAAAGAAAACAACAAGTCTAAGCGTGCCCAGACGAAGGTGGTGAACGACTATGAGAGATCGCCGAGTACGCTGTCGCAGCTCAGAGCGCGCAAATACGAGGCTCCACTTTACTCGATCTAACCAAGATGCCAAGTTCAGGATGTGTGTTCTCGAGGCCGACTTGCAGCAACAGATGATGTTCGACACGGGCGGCAAGTTGACGGCGTTTACAACAACATGGTCTACAGCGCGACAGCGCTGTCGTTCAAGTGCTATATTCAAGATGCAGCTTTTATGTGCGTGCTGGTCGTTGTGATGTGCAAGTAGGCAATACCGTCACGTGTGCTAAATGGCACACCTGCTCCGAACCTTCTTGCCGACAAAGATCCAGCTATCGCGCGAAGCACTTCTGCGAGGCCGTGTCGGTCCTCATCAAGGGCTTTATGGAGGGCAAGTCAGGCGGCTCGCTGGCCGGTTAGCACCCGGAAAGTCCGCGCTGGGATGGGGTTCGCTCGGTTGGGCAGAGCGCGACGGACAGGTCGATTGTTCGTGGACCAACACGTCCGCGGCCTGCGACGCTTTTGCACGACCTCGCACAATACCGCGCAGTGGCGGTCCACCATCAACAAGTCCGTCCTCGTCCCTCGCCTCTGCCCCAACTGCGTGATTTTCCTCTGTGATTCCGTACCGGCTCGTGCCGGTCCGGCCTGGCTCCCATGCTCGGGAGAGGTCTGAAGTAAGTTAATTAGTTAGTTAGTCAGTCAGGCGGCTCTTCTCGGCATATGCGTTTGATAGACATCTGCAACAATGTCATCCGCTAAAGGCACGAGATGACGAAGCGGGATCGTTCGCTGTAGTCTGTCATAAACATCGAACTAATAAGGCGCATCCGAATAATCTTGGGCGACGAAACAGCGTGTTATCAGCGTTGTCTTACGCAGGCCTTGTTTGTGGATGTTCTTCCGCGAGTATTCGCATGTTGATGCGCGTGTATGGTCAAACTTGGAGGCATTCAATTTGGTGTGATCAAATTTCGAACAATCACATCAAACTTGTCATATTTTAGACTCGTACTGATGATGACTGGAATAGAATTACAGGGGTGGTGTCAGCGATCTCTTCCGGAGCGAGGCTGTCGACGTCTTGACATCCCTTCGCGCCGCAGCTTGTATTTGCCGACTTTCTCGTAGTACAGTGCTCGACGGTGCAGCAGCAGCTCCCGGGGAGATCTTGCGGCAGGGCGGGGTTGTCGAGATGCGCGAGGAGGAGGAGGATAAGGAGGTGTTCACTTACGGTCGTGCGAGTTGTTTATGCTGGCGAAACGGCACGTGCTCGCGTTGCCGTCCCATGTTCAAGCTGGACAGCTAACTCCGGATCGGGTACGCGACGGTGATGAACTCCTGAACGTGGTCGTGTACGGCCCCGCGCAAGTGTGGGACTACAATCTTCGGGTGCTCCAGGGGCGTTGCTCGCGCAGTTTCTCGAGGTCGTCGAGTTTCGCGTTCTCGACCCCGAGTCGATTATCAAAGACGCTCTCCCTCTCGGAGAGATTTTGCGATGCAGAATGGGGTGATCCGTCCGTCTCACGCAGACCATGTAATAAGTCTGGTGTCCGATGTCCGCTTGTTGTTGAAGAATGACGCACGACCACGGCAACACCACCGTGGTGAGTCAAGGTTTGGTGGCTTCTACGAACGATGGAAGGTACGAGAATGGGCCCAGCTTAAGTACGCCAAGCCGTGGGAAAAATCTGCTCTCGAGGCCGCGCGTCGCTGCCCGCTCTCCTTGCGTATCGCCGCGCTGTCTTACGATGGATCTCCTTCTAAGGCGGGCGGTCATGGGGGGGTGCCCATGCTGCCGCGGATGTAACGCCACGGTAGATTCGGCGTGGCTGCAGCACCTAGCTCTCGTTTTTACAGCATTTTCGCACCAAAAGCGCTCACGCGCCCCGTGTGGAAAAGCTTTCTTAAGTTTGATTTACAAAGCCAAAGTTTGGTCAATACTGTGGAAGTTTGATGAGTAGTGATCAAAAAACTTGGTGACCAAACTTACAAGAAGGTTATTAATCAAAACTTGAAGGGTTGATTGATCAAACTTAATGCAACTTCGGAGGAGTGACCAGACTTAACTGATCAAACTTCTATTGAAAGTGACCAAACTTGTTGTGAATTTTTCCTTAAACATACATCAAAATCGAGCAGCAAACTTGAAAGAAATTGACCACAAACTTATTGACCAAACTTGAACGATCCCTTTATTAAATATTATATAAGCCGCAAAACAACCATCAAATCCATTTCATTTTACATCACCGGTAGAGAACCGACACGTAAAGTGGGCCAAATAAGCAGCTGCCCTTACTATTCGGCCAACTTTCACTTTGGTAATCCGATAGAGAACGGGTCTAAGACCCGTTCTTCGTGGCGACGACCCGCCTGCCCCTAGCACGCCGACCTCGAGTCTAGAGATGGCGTGTCGGCGAAAAAAAAACACCCCCCTTTCTCCTGCCACCGGGGGGTGGGGGACACGACGTTTCGACGACAGCTACATGTAGTTCTTGATACTGCCGCGCGGGATGCCAACGCGCGAACTGCTGACGGCGTCGTCGACGTGGACTTCTCGTGTCTTTAGACAGCCGCCGCCGTCAGCTTGTCGCGGTAACTTCTCGCCCTTCGACCAGTCGAGTCCGCGTTGCCTTCGCCCTGGCCGTCGGCGTCGTTCGCGACGGCTTTTGCGGCCGTAAGCGGCCTGCCGCGCTTCGACTTCTTCGTCGTCGACCCCGCTTGGTCTTGGGCTTGAAAAAGCTCGTAATCGACAAGTTTCCGGAGCGGCCTTCGCGGCGCTCGCGCTTCTGAGCTTCTTCGACGGTCTGCCTGCGTTGCGCGCCTCGGCCAGTGCGTCGTCGTCGTCATCTGAGTCGTCGTCGAGGCTATTGGCGTCCTCGTCGCCTTCAAGCACGTCTCAGCCGTCGTCGTCGCCAGCCGCAGCGCGCTTGGTCCCGTCGATGTGCGCGGCCTGGACGACGACGAGGTCAGCGTCCGACGGGATCTGCCGCTGGAGCAACGCGAAAGCAGCCTTGCCTGTAAGTTCGCATAATACAACGCTTTCCTCATCTCCGGCGGCGCCCCTCTGGTCGTCGACATGCAAAATAAAGCCCGTCGCGCATCCACAAACGGTCGTTGTCCCGCACTTCCGGCATCAGCTTTGCGTGAGCAGAAACGACGTCCGGAGCCGAAGCCGTATATCCATACATGATTGAAAATCAAAACGTCCCCCGTCTGTCAGGGAAAGGGGGGCAAATAAGGTCCGAGATCGTTCGTCTTTGGCGCTGCCGGCAGTGTGGTGATAGCATGGGAGCCTCCCAGACGACGACAGTTCGATGGTCTTCTCGTCTCTAGAAGTAGTCTCGATTCACCACCAGAGTTCTTATAATTAAGTCAATAATTAATTAATTACGCGTCGGACGGGGCGATCGATTTTAGTCGTAAATTAGAAACTTTTTTTTACACACCGTCGAATTGGATCTTCGTGATTTACCTACGCGTAGAGCGGCGGAAGGGGCGTCGTATTTAAAAACCGCCTGGTGCCCTCACACCCCGTCCCCTGAATTTCAGGGGCTTCTAATTTGCCTCGGCCACACTCGCGCGCGAGTATCTCCGCGCATCTTTTTCGTTTGCGTACGTTATCCTCGGATCGTAAGCATATCGTTGTCAGCGATCCGGATTTGAGTGCCCGGCGCGAACCACAGGCATCTAAGTGTGCCTAGCGGAAGAGGTCTACACACGCTTTTTTGGTCGACGCGACAATCACAGACTGTGTTCGCGGATGTGTCGTCTTCTCGGCGAGGTTACGGAAGACGTCGCTTGGCCTTGTAGAACGGCCACAGCTCGGAGACGAGGCTCGTCGCAGGCACCACGTCAGCCAGGGGTGGGTTATCACGCACATCGAAGCAGAGAAATCGCATCTCAGAACGTTTTGCGGCGTTCGAATCTTTTTTTCTGGCAATGAATGGGAGAATTTGGAAATGAATTCGTCACAATTTTACCCCTTTGTGAGCGGTTTGCCGGAACCGCCTTATTACCTTCTAAATATCCACGATGCCGATAAAATTGTCCGCAAGTGGTCCCTGGGCTTGGCGACAGCCGTATCCTCCGCAAGAACACGAAAAGAAAGCCCAACAAGAAAGCTTGGCGCTGGGGGGTCGGTATCCCGTCCCCTATGCCTCCCCTATAGCGCGGAGGGATCGGTGCCCCCCCTAGGCTAGGACGACGACCGGGGCACCGCACCACCCGAGTCGTGGCTCTACAAAGTAGGCTACAGTAGTTTGGCAGGGAAATTGGGTTTTTTTCGATGGGGGATGTTTGGCGACGCTGAATGGGTCGTCGCAAGGAATGGAATGTGGCGGCCTCGTGGTAGAAAAAATGTGGCGTCTCCGAGGTCCACGAGGTAGTCGCGGAGGTTCGGTTCTCCTCTCGAGCTGGGCTCTCATCCTCCTCCTCCTCCTCCTCCTCCTCCTCGAGGGCGGGCTCGACGACGGAGTCTGGCTCGTTGGCCTCGCCAATGTTCGCGGGGGGCGGTTCGTTGTCGTCATCATCATCGTCTTAAGGTCAGGTCGCGTACAATATCCCGACGACAAGTTTTTTTACTCTGGCTCGCGCGGAGTCGCGCGTATGGCTAAGCCACAGTGATTTATTTGTTTTCCTGCAGCCACCGCGCCACCTCTGGTCGTCCGATTCTTTTATAACGCCTTAAATGCCCCCGCGAAGAGCGCGAGGCTAGCAGAGGCGCTCGTCGCCGGCACCCAGTCCGTGTAGTTCTATTGCTCTGCTGACCGCCTGGGGGGCGCCCGGCAAGCATTCGAGGCCCCTTCTAGCGTGCGCACGCGGTGGTCAGGTCAGACAGCCCCCTATCGCCACGAAAATTTCGTCGTTCTGGGAGGTCGCAGACTCCCCCGCGGACACAAAACTTTAGCGCTGGGGGGTGGCGCCCACCCCGCCCAGCAAAACGCAGCTGTTCTCGCTAAAACCCTAGGATGCGGCTGTCGCCAAGCCCTGTGGTGGGAAAATCTAGGGGAACAGATACACGCGGTCTCTTTCCTTTTAAGGATAGTCGCCAATACGTGGCGCTCGTTGAGACGATGATATCCTACGGGCGCCGTCGATCAGACGACTGTCGGACGAAGACGACCATGCGTTGTTATACGTCGACCTCACCGCAGCCAACAAGACAACGCGAGGCGGTTCCGAGCAATCCTGGCTGAGGAGTCGGCGATGAGCTCTGCGCCAAGGAGCGTCGAAGAAGCGGGAGGCAATCATCGCTCACAGCTTCCGGTTGGTGCACCTCGGCGTCAACGGCGAATTTCAAAGACGTGATCGAGTATTATTCAATGATTTCCGCTGAATGGATCGTCTAACCTTCTTCAACGACGGTCGACTACGCGCAACATATTGGCTCCTGCTGGTTGTGCATACCCCTCCTCTCGAGCCATCCTTTTTCATTTCTGTATGTGTACCAAAATTCGTAAGCCCCCGACGAACTTTCTCGATTTGGCACGGGGCCTTGCGAGGGCATCCGCCCTCCCGGCGTAGGTTGGCACCTATTCGCCTCTCGGGCGGGCCGGTTGGCAGCCGGAACGTTCGCAGTGGGGCGGGGTATGGCCGGGGGGCGAAGACGGAAGGTTATCGACGAGTTGGTTGTCAGTCACATCGCGGTCTCCTCGTCGCATGGCGACAAGCTTGATGATCACTCTCCGCCGACCCACCTTTCGGCGCTCCTCGTCTACAGGCCTGTGATTCCGGACTGGCTCCTGTCGGTCCGGCCTGGCTCCCATGCTCGGGAGAGGTCTGAAGTTAGTTAGTTAGCACGGGGTGAATTTATTTCAAGGTTCTTCGGGGGGGAATACGCGGGGCCTCGGCGCGAGACCCCCATGCCGTTCACCCAGTGAAGTCAACTACAACAAAATAATATTTTAATGTCGACTGCTGGGTGTGCGAAAGGGAGCACGAGCGGTGAGTTGCGTGAGGGATGCCTCAAAAGCAGAAGTAGGTGTCCCCGCTGGAAACGCCGGGGGTGCCTCGAAGCACGACGACTTTGTTCAGTGTGGCGTCCTGCTGGCTGGGTTCCTGTGGGGCGATCCCACTCGAGAGTTTGTTTTAAAGTCGACGACTAGGGTTTAAAACGAGCGAGGCCTGTTGTCGCTAGGCCGACGCACCGAAACTTCCGTGCCACGTCGTCGCGTTGACACTACTATCGCGACACTGTCCAGCGATCTACTACGAGTTTATTCGGCAATAGAGTCCATGCCGCTGTTGTTGGCGCATGAATGGTGCGATGGGCTCCGGCATACCGCCTGGGCTTCTCGGCGTGGCGCTGGGTTTCGATCGATCGCGAGAAAAATGGGGTCTTTGCCTCCATTCTCGGCGCGGTAGACGAGCTAGTACTCGCGGGCCGTCCGCGAGTACCGCGCGAAACGTACGCCTTATTCCTCGAAAAGTGCCTCGACTTCCGCTTTCTCTGGACGCGCTTCACGCACTCGGCGAGATCCTCGGCGGGCGCTTTGAGTCGATGACATCATTCTTGCGCTTCTTGTTCGGCAGAGGCTGTCTCCGACGGCACGCCCCCGTTTCGGTCCCACTAAGGGGGGCGCGCCCTTGGGCTTCTTCGGCGGCGGCGTCTTGGCCGTCTCCTCCGAGGCGACCGGCGCGCCCGCAGGCTTGCGCTCGTTCTCCCGAGGCTCGTGCTCCTTCCGCCGAAAGCCGTCCCTCGCAGCAGCGGCCTCCTCTGATGTGTCGTACAGCTCCGAACCACCTTCGCCTTGCCTTTCCCCACCCTCTTCTCGTACTTGTCAATGACGACGAAGAACTCTTGTTCGCGCGGCCTGCGTGTTGATCATCGCTCGCCCGATCCCTGGGATCGGCGGCCCGTCTCCAATGGCCTCCTCATACAAGGAGCGTGCGCGCGAAGTTTTACTCTCCCGAGGCCACCATCACAGCGTGCAAGAGCGAAAGCAAGTATCGCGATCAGCTCTCGATTCAAATCGATTGCGCTACCATTCGTCACCTTGGTCGAGCGTTAGCCAGCCAAAAGTGTGGCAGACGTGACAGACGCACATTGAACTTCAAGTTTATGATATCCGTGTTTTGAACATACTGAAGAACTGAGCTGGCGACGACGGATTTCGCCAACGCAGAAATCAGCCGAAGAGAGCTTTTGGGTAAATAAATAAATAAATAAATAAATAAATAAACCCTTCTCTTCTTCGAAAGGGCTAGTTTTTCAACCAAAGGCAAAAGTAATTAAAGCGACTTGACTTTGGGCGGCCTAACCCGAATTTTAAACGGCACTTGGCGCGCTCTCCGCTTTAGCACCACGAATCCTCGGTCGGGGGCTCCCGATCGGCGCCCCTAGCGACAGCAGCTATGACGATTATCACGTCGAACCCAGATTTTATGATATGGTGACAGCAGTTAGAAATATCGCAAATGCGCCCCCCCCCGGGTTTTTCTCGAGGCACCGATCGACGCCTCGTTCGACCCTCTCACAGGCTAGCTGTGGGGCTGCGGGCAGGGGGGCGGTCAATTTTCGGGTGGCCTTCGTGGGGGTATCCTCGAATAAGTTTGTTTGTATTATGGGGATCGGTCAAGTTTGGTCAATAAGTTTTGGTCAATTTCTTTGAAGTTTGATCTATTTGATGTAAAATGTTTGCGGAAAAATTCAATTTGGCCACTTTCAATAGAAGTTTGATCAGTTTTAGTTTGGTCACTCCTCCGAAGTTGCATTAAGTTTGATCAATCGACCCTTCAAGTTTGATTAATAACGTTGCAAGTTTGGTCAATTGATCACTACTCCTCAAACTTCCACGGTAATAATTGACCAAACTTTGGCTTTTACAATCAAACATAAGGAGGCTTTTCAAGGGGGCGCGCGAGCGCTTTTGGTTTTGCGAAAATAATGCTTTCAAAACGAAAGCTAGGTGCTGCAGCTATGCAGAATCTACTACCGTGGCGTTACACGCGCGGCAGTGGCATGGGCACCCCCCCATGACCGCCCGCCTTAGAAGGAGATCCATCCTAACACAGCGCGGCGATACGCAAGGAGAGCGGGCAGCGACGCGCGGCCTCGAGAGCAGATTTTCCCCACGGCTTGGCGTACTTAAGCTGGGCCCATTCTCGTACCTTCCATCGTTCGTAGAAGCCACCCAAACCTTGACTCACCACGGTGGTGTTGCCGTGGTCGTGCGTCATTCTTCAACAACAACAAGCGGACATCGGACACCAGACTTATTACATGGTCTGCGTGAGACGGACGGATCACCCCATTCTGCTTCGCAAAATCTCTCCGAGAGGGAGAGCGTCTTTGATAATAATCGACTCGGGGTCGTCGAGTTAAAACGCGAAACTCGACGACCTCGAGAAACTGCGCGAGCAACGCCCCTGGAGGGAGGGTGCACCCGAAGATTGTAGTCCCACACTTGCGCGGGACCGTACAGGACCACGTTCAGGAGTTCCTCACCGTCGCGTACCCGATCCGGAGTTAGCTGTCCAGCTTGGACGTGGGACGGCAACGCGAGCACGTGCCGTTACGCCAGCATAAACAACTCGCACGACCGTAAGTGTGAACACCTCCTCATCCTCCTCCTCCTCGCGCATCTCGACAACCCCGCCCTGCCGCAAGATCTCCTCGGGAGCTGCTGCTGCACCGTCGAGCACTGTACTACGAGAAAGTCGGCAAATACAAGCTGCGGCGCGAAGGGATGTCAAGACGTCGACAGCCTCGCTCCGGAAGAGATCGCTGACACCACCCCTGTAATTCTATTCCAGTCATCATCAGTACGAGTCTAAAATATGACAAGTTTGATGTGATTGTTCGAAATTTGATCACACCAAATTGAATTAGGTTTGATCACAAGCCACTTACTGCAAGTTTGATTACTCGAAGTTTGATCACAAGGTCGCAAGAAGTTTTGTCACAAAGTTTGATCAACGATATTATTACAAGTTTGGTCACAAAGCCTCCAAGTTTGACCATACGCACGCATCAACGTGCGAACACTCGCAGAACAACATCCACAAACAAGGCCTGCGCAAGACAGCGCTGATAGCGCGCAGTTTTTTTTTTCGCCCAAGATTATTATTCGGATGCACCTTATTATTAGTTCGATGTTTATGACAGACTACGGCGAACGACCCCGGTTCGCCATCTCGTGCCTTTAATAGCGGATGACGTTGTTGCAGATGTCTATCAAACGCATATGCCGAGAAAGAAGAGCCGCCGCCCGACTTGCCCTCCATAGAGCCCTTGATGAGAACCGACGCGGCCTCGCGGACGTGCCTCGCACGATAGCTGGATCTTCATCGGCACGAAGGTTCCGAGAGCAGGCGTGCCTTTTTTTCAGCACACGTAACGATATTGCCTACTTGCACATCTCACAACGAGCAGCACACACGGAGAAGCTGCAGCCTTGTATCTTGCAATTGAACGACAACGCTGTCGCGCTGTTGTTGTTAACCATGCTGTTGTACGCGCCGTCCACTTGCCGCCCGTGTCGAACATCAGATGCTGCTGCAAGTCGGCCTCGCGAACACACGTGCTGAACTTGGCATTTAGGGGTTATGTCGAGCAAAGTGGACTACCCTCGTGTTTGTTTTCACGCTCTGAGCTGCGACAGCGTACGCCGCGATCTCTCATAGTCGTTTACCACCTTCTTCGTCAGGGCACGCTTAGACTTCTTGTTTTCTTTTCTCGGCGTCGTCGTCGTGATCAACCGACGTCGGCGTGTTTAACACCACCACGCGACCCGAGCGACGACGACGAAACCATCGCATCGATACCGTCCTCCTCGTCGTTCGTTTCCAAGTCGAAGGACGCTACGGAGTCAGTCACAGCGCGAGACGACATGCAGAACCGCTGAAAGCTTGATCACGCTGGCGGCGGCGGGCCTTGTTTTTTTGTCACGACGAACCGTATGTTTGGTCTCTAAATGTCGACGACTGCTAAGAGGGGGGTGTGTGTGGGGAGCATGATGATGCTTGGTCTCTCTCAAAGTACAAGTTTAGTCAATCCAGATGGGGATTGACCAAACTTAAGTGATCATAAAACTTGTGGAGGATTTACGGTGATCAAACTTATACGGTGGTTGCAAACTTGACTTTTTCCTAGTATTATTGTAGGGATTTAACTTTGGCGACTTCCTCCGTGACCAAAAAAATTGGTCGGCACATGGCGCGCTCTCCTCTTCAGCACAATAAACCCTCGGTCGGAGGCTCCCGACAGGAGTTCTGAGCTTCAGCAGCTTGGACGACTTTTACGTCGAAGCCAGATTTCATGATATGGTGGCCGCAGTTAGAAAGTGGCACATGCGCTCCCCCCGCGTTGCTCGGAGCTCCGTTCGACGCCTCGTTCGACCCTCTCACAGGCTGGGCCTGGGGCAGCGGGCGGGGGTGGCGGTAAATTTGGTCGGGGCCATCCTCGATTCAACGTCGATTACGCTTGTTTTCTTTGGGGATTTTGGGCCCCGGCGCGTGAACCCCCAGGATTCTTACACGACCCAGGGCGTTTACCCCGTGAAGCTAACTACAACAAAATTATAATGAGCGGCGTCGACTGGTAAGAGGGGGTGTGTGAGCGGGGGGCACGGGCGGTGAATTGCGCGCAGACCTGAGGGATGCCTCAAAAGCAGAAGTAGGTGTCCCGCTCACGGGCTGAAAACGTCAGGAGTGCCTGAAAGCACCGGTGCGCAACGACTTTTTTCAGTGTGACGTCCTGCAGGGTGGGTTCCTGGGCTGCCAAAAGCAGCGGATTGGCTGAGCACTCGAGGGTTTGTTTTAACGTCGACTAGGGTTTTAAACGAGCGAGGGCTGTCACTAAGCTGACGCACCAAGACCGAAACTTCCGTGACACGTCGTCGCGTTGACACTAAAAATTGACGAAGTCGGCAGATTCGACAAAGCAAGCATAGCGCTGCGTGCGAGACAACAACAACAACAACAACAGAAGCAATGCTGACCTTCTTGCTCTTCGTCTCCGCGGCTTCCGCCTTCACGTCGTCGGCTCCCCTCCGCGGCGGCATCCCGTCGTCCCCCGCCCGCTCTTCCCGCACCGCCGTCACGATGATCGACGCCGACACGCTGCTGGTTGCGCTGCCGGGTGTGGCGGCGCTGGGCGTGAGCCTTCAAAAGAGCAGCTCCGACGGTGGCATCGCGTCGATGCACGCGGCGACGCCCGCGACGCCAAAGGCCACGGAGAAGGTGGACATCAAGCTCGCGCGCCAAAACTTCAAGCGGTGGAACGACGCTCTCCAGACCAAGAACCCGACGGCGGTGGCGGCCTTGTACTCGTCTGAGGCGCTGTCGTTCCTGCCGACGGTGTCGCCGATGCACATCAAGGACGACTTCAACACCGAGGAGTACTTCACCGCGTTCGTGCAGAAGAACCCGTTCGGCACCATCACCGATGACAGCGTGCAGTCGTACGGCGACGGCGACGCGTACCTGCACTCGGGATTGTACACGTTCGAGCTTGGGAGTGGGGCGGAGCGTGCGCCGGTACAGGCGCGTTTTTCGTACGTGTGGAAGAAAGAGGACGGAGCGTGGCGGATCTCGCACCACCACTCTTCGGTGCGCCCGGCCGGCCCAGACATGGTGCAGGTTGCGAGGGAGAACTTCCAGAAGTGGAACGACGCTCTGCAGACCAAGGACCCGAAGAAGGTGGCCGCGCTGTACTCGACTGCTGGCGACCTCTCCTTCCTCCCGACGGTGTCGCCGGTGCACATCAAGGACGGCTCCAGCACCGAGGACTACTTCACGGCGTTTGTGCAGAAGAACCCGTTCGGGACCATCACGGACGACAGCGTGATGGTCTTCGACGACGGCGACGCGTACCTGCACTCCGGCATGTACACGTTCGACCTTGGCGAGGGGCGCAACCGTGCCCCGACGGAGGCTCGCTTCTCGTATGTCTGGCGCAAGTCGGGTGGCGAGTACAAGATCACCCATCACCACTCTTCGGTCCGCCCGGCGTAGGGAGCTAACACAGGCCGCTCTCCTCGTCCCCGGGCTCCTCGCTTCGCCCGTCCCCTCCTTCGCTCTCGAGAAATCATTTGGCACTTCTCCCTCGGCACGCCTCGGTGGCGTGGCCCAGACCAGGGCGTTCACCCAATGAAGAGTACTGCGACAGATTTTTAACAAGCGCCATTTAGGCAAATTCAGGGTGGACTGCTAAGAGGGAGTGTGTATGCGGGGGTACGGGCAGTGACTGGCGGGTAGCTTGGAGGTATGAGGGAAGTGGCTGGAAGGCGCAAGTAGGTATCCCGTTCTATAGGGGCTGGAGGTTAAGATGTGAGGGCTGTCTGAAAGGCGGGGCCTAGTCGGGGTCATCGCCGAGCCGCGGAGTAGGCGAAGAGAGGACGCCCCCCGCCTATAGGTCATATGCATGCTTTCCCCAAACTGCAGAGAAATCTGCTGCCTCTTACCCTTATCCGTCCGTCGAGAGCGTGACCTCTTCCTTACCCTTCTTCTTCCTTTCTACACAGTCAATTAGTCCTCTGATTTGTGCTTAAGCTCATCGTCATGGGCTAGCGCGTCCCGAGGTATGTAGCACTATACACTTTACCTTTCTCGTGTAGTTCTAGATGCCGCCTGTCGTGTTCTGAGGATATAGGGAACATACTTTTTCATTCCCCGAATTAAATACTTCCAGACGTTCATGATGAGACGGGATGGTTTCCCAGGTGACTTACCACTGCATGCTAAATGCTCTGCAGGTTATGGGCCCAGGCGGGTCCCTGAGAAATCATGTGTAAAAACGCGCACGTAACCTATGGGTTTTGAACTGTTACCGCGCCGGTTCAGCCTCGCCACGTAAACACACTTGTAAATACAACGCCATTACCATTGGGCTGTATATAATACTTTTTTGCACATGTGATCGTGTAACCTTGTGTGCACCTATTCATAGCATCGTATTGTCATGTCAATGTTGATGTGTATGTAATGGGCTAACCTGTACTCTTGCACACATGTTACGGAATATTTTGGGTACGTCCACTCGTACATTCCATGGCAATGCACTTAACAAGCTCCTTGAGAGCACCAAAACTAACCAGCTGCCTGAGTGACTACGCTTAGCGACACTACTCTGGACTCACAGCTTGCACAGTCGTCAAATAGACATCTTTCCATCGAAAACGATGAGTGTACATAGACACCGATAGACAGATCCCCTTAGAATGTCTAGACAGTGTCAACTGCGTGACTGAACCCACAGGTTCCCCCGTCAACTGCTATGGCAGAACACGCAGCACGAGCCGCACCCAAGGCGATCACAGGTGCGGATGTATTGAAGCTCGAAGCTCCTGTAGTTGAGTTTCTTAACGATGGAAATCGATTTCAGCTTCAGACTCGCAGGGTATCCTTGCAAATCAAGCACATTAAGCAATTGTTACGGTCCAGTCATGCCGATGCCTTCCTCGAGTAAGACTCGTACGAAGCATATACTTGGTCATGCAAGGACTACGAGATCCTCCGGAATCAAATTCTCGATCGCGTTTTCCTGGAATGGAAGACCGATAGGGCTGCTGATCTCCGTTTAGCTGTTGATGAATTGCCCCCTGAGTATCAGGAATGGCATTTCACCTACGAAGCTTTCCCACACTTACCTGATGCAGAAGTAGCTCAGCTAGCTACTGTCTGTTACGACTATGAAGTCAAGGCATTGGGCCCTGAAATCAATGCCCGTTTCTTAGAAGAGGAACGAATCTTAAATCGCGCGCACCCGAAGGCATTAGCTTTCGACACCCGTGTTCTTGCCCCTGTTACCATGTTTTCGTTAACTGCTGCTGACTGGCACACTTATCAGAACACGTATTTCTTGCATACTTACTTCAATCTTGAAAGTGTTGGAAAACCAGCACCTGCGGCCTGGCCCGCCATCAATGAGGTATATAACAAAAGTTATTTACCCGACAAGGCTCGAGCCATTATGCTCATCGCCTTTAGTCACTACGAGTCTGTTACGACTACTGATGTGTCCTATTTGAAACAACAATTTAACTCTGTTGTTTATAATCCTAACTGGTATGTCCATGTATTTATCGAAGCTGTCCTAGCATTTAGGCAAATCTCTTACCAACTTAACCAGGAAGAGACTGACCTTCAATTCGACTTTGGCACTCTTTGTAGAAAAATCTATGAAGAGATACATCGGCATTATGCCGATAATACCAGCAACAATCGTTACGATCGTGGTTGGGTAGATTGGTGTTATATGTATTAAACCCGATCTTCATCTCGGCCTGTGCTAGAAGCTGAACGATTGTGTCACCCTACCAACCCTAGCTACATTTTAGAATACGCATTAGACCTATACAATGTAGTATCAAATGGGTCGAACAAAAGACGCTTAGAACGCCCCATTTCTTGGCAACCCTATGTCGAAGGTTTATCATCTCAACCAAAGTCAAAGTTACTACTTACAAACACTCTGGACTCAGCAGACAAAAGCCTGACTCAAACTGCTAACACACTCGCCTTCATCACTTCGTCCCAACCTGGTACATCTTCCACGTTTAATGCTAGACGCTTGCGTAACTCTAATGATGCTCGCCAGCCTTTCTCTCGCAGCGATTTATCGTATTATCGTTCTGGTGATTCTTACGCCACCAAGAAAACTGCTGGACAGTCCCATGACCGTCCAATTTACCCCCGCACTTTTGACAGGTCCTCTCGGTCTAACATGAAATTATTAGAACGAACAAATCACACCTTAAACACCCTGCGAGAACGGTGTAGTGAACTTACGAAGCATATGACAGATAATGATACCACGGCTCAGCTACAACAGAATATCAACAAGTTATTTGAGACTCTATTACAATCAGCTGACATTCTGTCAACGACATCTACTGAGGACGACAGTAGTTTACGTCGTCTAAGCGAACAGCTCATGTTTGCAGAAGACATCATTTATGATGTAGACGTTCATCTATCCTCGACCGAAAAGTCGTTAAACTACGTGGAGCCACAACACCATACTGTTGTTACTGCTCCCACCCCAAAGGCAACTCCTCCTACTACAAACACACAGGGTAATCCTTCCAATACCGTGCCGAACCTCTTTACCGCTTCCGCCATCTCGGCTTTACCACCAGCATTATTGTCCTCGCTATCTTCACAGGTCCAATCTGCCCTCAACACACCATCACAAGCCGAAAACAAAAGGGATGCCGATCATACTTCGCTATCGTCATTTGATGAAAAGCACGGCATGGCTGATGAGGCTGACGAACCATCACCACCTGTTCAACCGATTATTATTCCAACGAATCTGTTATTGCTGGAGAACTTCTTCACAGCCAGCCTCTCCACTACGCGCCCACATTCGGAAAACACCTTCCTCACCAACTACATGAAGGTGAACACTGTCCCTCCACATTGCTCTTTTCTATATTTTGACTCTTGTGCTACCATCTCATTGATGTCCACTTACGATTTTGCAATACCCAATCATATAATTCCACTGGACTCCAAATACGCGCCGATTGTTATTCAGACGGCTACAGGACAAAAACTGCATCACACATGATGTTAACACGTAACATTGTTGTTCCCCTACCAGATCATCCGCAAGTTGGCTATGTTAAGATCGACTTCGCTTTATGTCTTCAGCCAGTGCATGACCGACATCTCGCTATCCTGAGCATGCTCGAGTGGAACCAGACGAACCCGACCACTGTGTTCGATGATCGAGCTGAGCCAAAGCTCAGCGCTGTCACGAGCCGCATAGACAAAGATGTACGTATCCCCATACACTACATAGCAGCTAATTTACCTGCTCTCCCTTGTCTTACTTACAACATCGCTCGCGACAAGCAACTCGAACTTCGTTCCCTCGCATTTCCCCTCAAGCGATACCATGGAAACAGGGATCTACTGGCATACTACAACTACCTACTCCAAAGAGTTTTATCAGATCGCCCGTGGATTCTTCCTTTGGTTCTCAATCTTCGGAAACAGAACAAGTTTGTTCAGCAAAATACGCAGCCATTAACTTGACTACTTTCACGCGCAGTGTTTCTCTCAAAAGAGTCCAATTTCCGCGAACCTTCTGTCATGTTACTTTGTTCTGGTTTGTCAACTCCGGCGTTCCTGTCTCAAGCCACTAATGACTTAGGCTTAATATCAATGTAAAAGTTGTGTTGAGTCTGATGATACGCTTTGTTCGTATGTTACGCCACCGTTCCCTACGTATATTATTTGAATCTCTCCCCGCCTTTATTAACCATCTTCACCTAATCCACCAGAGGAAAGGCGCACATTCTATTGTGATATAATTGAGACCACTCCTCTGCACAAACAGGAATTTACTAACAGCATAAGACAGAAGACTTACAGCCTGCTGGACGATTCTCTTCGACAGCATGTTGTCTGTCATCAAGCTACTACAGCCCTTGGTACTACTGGCGAGATGACGCCTCCACATAAGTACGTCATCAAGACCACAACAGTGGCCAATCTTATCTATGCAACGCTTGATTACTGTGATGTTGTTGATAGTTCCCGACCTACCCTGTGGCGACTACCAATCTAGAGAAAGATGGATATGCATCGCACGCAGATATTCTACTGGACCAATTAAATTATTGTCGTGGCCTATCCTCCATCCACGCCCCTTCCTAAAGATCGTGGATGATCACATAAACTTTTCCCAAGCGCCTTTGGCTACCTAAACATGTATCCAAAGACTGGATCGGGTGTTCCCGATCCTCCATATATTCCCGTTCCTTAAACGGCACCTTACTCTCGGGTTCTGTTCAGCTTACTATGGCTGACCTTGAATCCTCAATATATTACTGCTTCGCCTTCACTCACAACAGGCTCACGAGCAACGTATCACTCTGTTCAATCCGAGTGTACTTTTCATCAGTTGTGCTTTAAACGCCTCTATGGAGCCGCGCCCAACGCAACCATCCTATACACGTCAAGGTTTTTCAATCATATAACCAGCTTACACTAACTGCCTCCTGTGTCCTATTACATAACGTTTTCGAAACTAACCAACCGTCACACAGGTTTCACACAACCTCATCAACATCATGTACGCTGGCGCTGGCCACCATTCTGACGGCAACCTCACCATAGAGAACGCCACCACCAAATATCATACGCATCAACGCGCTTGGAGGCGTAATTCACTGCTTCCGACATCCCCCGACCGGGACAGGTCCATATATTTGGAGCCGTTTATGGGTTGCTTGTGATAGTCAAGCCTTTGAGTTGGCTCCGCTGCCACGCATGGCACATACAAAACGTCCAGATGTACCTTGTGATGCCTGGCTGCCTACAAGGCCACCGACAACTCTTTCGATTACAAGGGTTCTCATTTTGCTCTGGAAGATCACCACTTATCTCATAGTCGCTATATAGGGTACCTTCGTGGAAGTGACCGCAAACTCGGCTCTAAAATCCGCCATGCTTGCTCCATTGCCCACCGTCCGAGGGTACGCCAATATTATCTTACTCGACCCTCGCAACGGGGAAATTACGCTACCCCACTCGACCGGAGTTGATTCGCTAACAACCACACCAAACAACAGGGATCTTTCCTCTTGTCTCTACGCCATGACCTTTGCTGTGACATGCTCAGCAATGCTCCTGCTGCCGGTACGTACAGCACTCTGCGCCAGCACCTTTCGCTCCTCGTTCCCGATATTAAATCCCATGTTGGACCCTACCTTCCAACATACTGCTGCAGTGACTAAGAAATCCTATGTATCAATTTCATGACCGTTGATCAAGCTTCCACCCGTGCAGCACGGATACCGTCTTTAACTGGCTTTTATGATTGTGCATTTCCAGCAACTGCGACCGAAATGTCGTTAAACTATATATCTCGTCCTACGAAGATACTCGTTACTCGTGATGATGAGGATGCACCTCAAGTGACCCTGCTGCGCACCAGGATGACGACGCACCGCCTTCCCCTGCCTTAGACACCGAACTCAAGTTCGATGTTCGGCGCAAACGGCATTCCCGCTCATCCCATTCCTCGTAAGTCCCTCGCACACGGATCACCAGATCTCCAATGCCAAAGAACGTGCCAATCGCTTCACCGGGTGCACCACTGCACCGACAACGTCGCTGCCAAGGCCCCCAACGTACTTGCTCGCCCTGGATTCTCCGTCTGACATACCATATCGCGACTTATGCACCGACTGCATCGCACACAACAAGCGCCACCCGCACAAGCATTTCAATGCGACCAAGCCGGCTGTTGAGCAAACTCACAAAGCCGGCGAAGTCTGGGCGTGCGACGGCGGCTATGTGACCATCCCATCCGAATGGGGAGCTTCACACATATCATCGTCTTCAAGGAACTCCGACCGGTCTCTTGGTGTACTTTACGCACCACCAACGCCACGGAGTTCACTCAAGCTCTGGATTTTGTGTATGACTGTCGTACACAACTCAACGTGCACATGCGCACCCTCTACTCCGATGCGTTCAAGCCTTATTTTAGCCAGCACATTACATCCCCGTACCGCGTCGATAAGGGCATTCAACTCATCGCCTTCCCGCCGTACATGCACCACTAACTTTGAAGTTGAGTCTGCCATCGGTTTCATCGCCTCCGCCTCCTCAACTCGCCTTCGTTCTCTCCTTAATGCTCACTATCGTGGCGCCAAGATCGTGGAACCAGCCATCATGTTTCTGTGGGCGGTGATACACACGTTCAAAGCTACAACCTTCTCCCGAACGCCACGCTCGAGCGCATTCACCATGCTATCCTGAGTCCGCAACAGC